>JAOPHQ010000367.1:0-45000 GCA_030340625.1 Merluccius polli
CTGACCTACTGCACCTTTAATAATACTCTATATATATAATAGATCTTAAATCTGACCTACAGCACCTTTAATAATACTAGTATATATATAATAGATCTTAAATCTGACCTACTGCACCTTTAATAATACTAGTGTATATATATATATAATAGATCTTAAATCTGACCTACTGCACCTTTAATAATACTAGTATAGATATTAAATCTGACCTACAGCACCTTTAATAATACTAGTATAGATATTAAATCTGACCTACAGCACCTTTAATAATACTAGTATAGATATTAAATCTTACCTACAGCACCTTTAATAATACTAGTATAGATATTAAATCTTACCTACAGCACCTTTAATAATACTAGTATATATATAATAGATCTTAAATCTGACCTACAGCACCTTTAATAATACTAGTATATATATATATAATAGATCTTAAATCTGACCTACTGCACCTTTAATAATACTAGTATATATATAATAGATCTTAAATCTGACCTACTGCACCTTTAATAATACTAGTATATATATAATATATCTTAAATCTGACCTACTGCACCTTTAATAATACTAGTATATATATAATAGATCTTAAATCTGACCTACAGCACCTTTAATAATACTAGTATATATATAATAGATCTTAAATCTGACCTACAGCACCTTTAATAATACTAGTATATATATATAATAGATCTTAAATCTGACCTACTGCACCTTTAATAATACTAGTATATATATAATAGATCTTAAATCTGACCTACTGCACCTTTAATAATACTAGTATATATATAATAGATCTTAAATCTGACCTACAGCACCTTTAATAATACTAGTATATATATAAAATCTTAAATCTGACCTACAGCACCTTTAATAATACTAGTATATATATAATAGATCTTAAATCTGACCTACAGCACCTTTAATAATGCTAGTATATATATAATAGATCTTAAATCTGACCTACAGCACCTTTAATAATACTAGTATATATATAATAGATCTTAAATCTGACCTACTGCACCTTTAATAATACTAGTATATATATAATAGATCTTAAATCTGACCTACTGCACCTTTAATAATACTAGTATATATATAATAGATCTTAAATCTGACCTACAGCACCTTTAATAATACTAGTATATATATAATAGATCTTAAATCTGACCTACTGCACCTTTAATAATACTAGTATATATATAATAGATCTTAAATCTGACCTACAGCGCCTTTAATACTACTAGTAGGCCTATATATGTAATAGCTTACCTACAGCACCTTTAATAGTGCAATTCATCAAATGACACAGTCTCTGACATCACCCCCCCATGTAGCAGCCCCTCCCAGCATGGAGATGGTGACGATGGAAGTGGCGCTCGGAGAGACGGCCATCTTGCCCTGCAATGGGTCAGCCTACCTGGCGGAGGGCGCGGGTCCCGGAGGAGAAGAGGAAGGAGAAGAAGACGAAGGGGGGTTGTTCCTCTGGGAGGCGATGGGGACGGACGTGGCCGCTTTCAAGGACGGCGCGATGGTGGAAGGGTACCAATATGAGGTTCTAGTTTTTCTTTCTGTAGTTCTTTCTGTAGTTCTTGCTTCCTGTAGTTCTTTCTTTCTGTAGTTCTTTCTTTCTGTAGTTCTTCCTGTAGTTCTTTCTTTAGTTCTTTCTTCCTGTAGTTCTTTCTTTAGTTCTTTCTTCCTGTAGTTCTTTCTTTCTGTAGTTCTTCCTGTAGTTCATTCTTTAGTTCTTTCTTCCTGTAGTTCTTTCTTTAGTTCTTTCTTCCTGTAGTTCCTTCTTTCTGTAGTTCTTTCTTTCTGTAGTTCTTCCTGTAGTTCTTTCTTTAGTTCTTCCTGTAGTTCTTTCTGTAGTTATTTCTGTAGTTCTTTCTTTCTGTAGTTCTTCCTGTAGTTCTTTCTTTCTGTAGTTCTTCCTGTAGTTCTTTCTTTAGTTCTTTCTTCCTGTAGTTCTTTCTGTAGTTATTTCTTTCTGTAATTCTTCCTGTAGTTCTTTATGTAGTTCTTTCTGTAGTTCTTTCTTTGGTTCTTCCTGTAGTTCTTCCTGTAGTTCTTTCTTTCTGTAGTTCTTCCTGTAGTTCTTCCTGTAGTTCTTTCTTCCTGTAGTTCTTTCTGTAGTTCTTCCTGTAGTTCTTTCTTCCTGTAGTTCTTTCTTTCTGTAGTTCTTTCTTTCTGTAGTTCTTTCTGTAGTTATTTCTTTCTGTAATTCTTCCTGTAGTTCTTTATGTAGTTATTTCTGTAGTTCTTTCTTTAGTTCTTCCTGTAGTTCTTCCTGTAGTTCTTTCTTTCTGTAGTTCTTCCTGTAGTTCTTCCTGTAGTTCTTTCTTTCGTTCTTTCTTCCTGTAGTTCTTTCTGTAGTTCTTTCTTTCTGTAGTTTTTCCTGTAGTTCTTTCTTTAGTTATTTCTTCCTGTAGTTCTTTCTGTAATTCTTCCTGTAGTTCTTTCTTTCTGTAGTTCTTTTTGTAGTTATTTCTCTCTGTAGTTCTTCCTGTAGTTCTTTCTTTCTGTAGTTCTTCCTGTAGTAATGCTGCGTTCGACGGCATATGGGATGTGGGACTTATCCGACCTCCAACTAAGAAAAGTGCACTGGAATGCCTGTCGAAGTGGAACCTTCAACTGGCGAAGTCGGGGGAGCTCGACCTCCCCGACTTCGCCACAATTACGTCGGAGCAAAATGGCGGCGCCCATGGAATCACACGTTGTGAGAACGAATAGGCTATAAACTTTACTTTTCTGAGTGTAGGGTTGTTTTAGACACTGCAATTTTAACACCACTTGTTTTTCATATTATGGCGTGAAATTATGTCGTTATTCTGTTAGCATGAAGATATGTAAATATACCTTAGCGATATGGCAAGCTTTCATACGGCGCCAGAACATCTCTAACACCGCCATATATCGTTACCCAGTGCTGGACAATATGTTAATCAATGTGTTATTGATACAATTGTAATAATTCCTCTAAAGAGACTGCGGTCGTCCATGTTTTCTGTTTACATTCCACTTCAATTACCTGGAACGCTTTGAAGTAGGAGCTAGTAGACTTCAGGTAGGATAAGTCCCACATCCCATTGCCGTCGAACGCAGCATTATTTCTTTCTGTAGTTCTTTTTGTAGTTATTTCTTTCTGTAGTTCTTCCTGTAGTTCTTTCTTCCTGTAGTTATTTCTGTAGTTCTTCCTGTAGTTATTTCTTTCTGTAGTTCTTTTTGTAGTTATTTCTTTCTTTAGTTCTTTCTTCCTGTAGTTATTTCTGTAGTTCTTCCTGTAGTTATTTCTTTCTGTAGTTCTTTTTGTAGTTATTTCTTTCTGTAGTTCTTCCTGTAGTTCTTTATTTCTGCAGTTATTTCTGTCTGTCATTCTTTTTCTTCTAATTTATATTTCCAAATGTCATCGAAAAAGAGCAATAATGGAACAGACACAAATACCAATGTACAAAAAATATAGAAAGTCAAATAGAAAACACAACAAAGTGTGGGTCTGACTCTCTGGGTCTTGACTCTCTGGGTCTGACTCTCTGGGTCTGACTCTCTGGGTCAGACTCTCTGGGTCTGACTCTCTGGGTCTTGACTCTCTGGGTCTGACTCTCTGGGTCAGACTCTCTGGGTCTGACTATCTGGTCAGGACTCTCTGGGTCTGACTCTCTGGGTCTGACTCTCTGGGTCAGACTTTCTGGGTCTGACTCTCTGGGTCAGATTCTCTGGGTCAGACTCTCTGGGTCTGACTCTCTGGGTCTGGACTCTCTGGGTCTGACTCTCTGGGTCTTGACTCTCTGGGTCAGATTCTCTGGGTCTGACTCTCTGGGTCAGATTCTCTGGGTCAGACTCTCTGGGCCTGGACTCTCTGGGTCTGACTCTCTGGGTCAGATTCTCTGGGTCTGACTCTCTGGGTCTGACTCTCTGGGTCAGATTCTCTGGGTCTGACTCTCTGGGTCTAACTCTCTGGGTCTTGACTCTCTGGGTCTGACTCTCTGCGTCTGACTCTCTGGGTCTGACTCTCTGGGTCAGATTCTCTGGGCCTGGACTCTCTGGGTCTGACTCTCTGGGTCTTGACTCTCTGGGTCAGATTCTCTGGGTCTGACTCTCTGGGTCTAACTCTCTGGGTCTTGACTCTCTGGGTCTGACTCTCTGGGTCTGACTCCCTGGGTCTGGCTCTCTGGGTCTGACTCTCTGGGTCTTGACTCTCTGGGTCTGACTCTCTGGGTCTGGACTCTCTGGGTCTTGACTCTCTGGGTCAGACTCTCTGGGTCTGACTCTCTGGGTCTTGACTCTCTGGGTCTGACTCTCTGGGTCAGATTCTCTGGGTCAGACTCTCTGGGCCTGGACTCTCTGGGTCTGACTCTCTGGGTCTTGACTCTCTGGGTCAGATTATCTTGGTCTGACTCTCTGGGTCTTGACTCTCTGGGTCTGACTCTCTGGGTCTGACTCTCTGGGTCTGGCTCTCTGGGTCTTGACTCTCTGGGTCTTGACTCTCTGGGTCTGACTCCCTGGGTCTGGCTCTCTGGGTCTGACTCTCTGGGTCTGACTCTCTGGGTCTTGACTCTCTGGGTCTGACTCTCTGGGTCTGGACTCTCTGGGTCAGACTCTCTGGGTCTTGACTCTCTGGGTCAGACTCTCTGGGTCTGACTCTCTGGGTCTGACTCCCTGGGTCTGGCTCTCTGGGTCTGACTCTCTGGGTCTGACTCTCTGGGTCTTGACTCTCTGGGTCTGACTCTCTGGGTCTGGACTCTCTGGGTCTTGACTCTCTGGGTCTGACTCTCTGGGTCTGGACTCTCTGGGTCTTGACTCTCTGGGTCAGACTCTCTGGGTCTGACTCTCTGGGTCTTGACTCTCTGGGTCTGACTCTCTGGGTCAGATTCTCTGGGTCAGACTCTCTGGGCCTGGACTCTCTGGGTCTGACTCTCTGGGTCTTGACTCTCTGGGTCAGATTCTCTGGGTCTGACTCTCTGGGTCTTGACTCTCTGGGTCTGACTCTCTGGGTCTGGAATCTCTGGGTCTGACTCTCTGGGTCTGGACTCTCTGGGTCTTGACTCTCTGGGTCAGACTCTCTGGGTCTGGCTCTCTGGGTCTGACTCTCTGGGTCTTGACTCTCTGGGTCCCCCCAGGGCCGCGTGTGTCTGGCCCCAGAGGACAGCCTGAGGGAGGGGAACTGGTCCCTGGTGCTGGAGGGAGCGAAGCACAGCGACGCCAACATGTACGAATGCATCGTGCCGGGAAGACGCACCGTCAGCAACGTGTGGCTCAAGGTTAACGGTGAGAGAGAGAGAGAGAGAGAGAGAGAGAGAGAGAGAGGGGGAGAGAGAAAGGGAGAGAGAGATAAGAGAGAGAGAACGGGAGAGAGAGAGATAAAGGAAGAGAGAGGGGGGGGAGAGAGACAGAAGGAGAGAGAGAGAGAGAGAGAGAGGGGGGGGGGAGAGAGAGAGAGAGAGGGGAGGGAGAGAGAGAGAGAGAGAAAGGGAGAGAGAGAGAGAAAGGGGGAGAGAGAGAGAGTTGGTTCATCAGTTTCAATAAAAGAGGTAGAGAGAGAAAGAGAGAGAGAGGGGGAGAGAGAGGGAGAGGGGAGGGGGGGAGAGAGAGGGGGAGAGAGAGAGGGGGGGGGAGAAAGAGAGAGAGAGAGAGAAAAAAAAAGGAAGAGAGGGGGGGAGAGAGACAGGAGAGAGAGAGAGAGAGAGAGAGAGAGAGAGAGAGGGGGGGAGAGAGAGAGAGAGAGAGAGAGAGGGGGGGAGAGAGAGAGAGAGAGAAAGGGGAGAGAGAGAGAGAGAGAGAGAGAGAAAGGGGGAGAGAGAGAGAGAGTTGGTTCATCAGTTAAAATAAAAGAGGTAGAGAGAGAGAGAGACAGAGAGACAGAGAGCGAGGGGGGGAGAGAGAGAGAGAGAGGGAGAGAAAGGGAGAGAAAGGGAGAGGGAGAAAAACCCGGGGGCCTTTCTCACTTGACCCCTGCTGCTCTTTGGCTCCGCCCCTCTGCAAGGGCCCCCCGAGGTGCAGGCGCTGCGGCTGAACGCGTGGCTGGGCGACCGCACGCACCTCGTCTGCAAGGCGCCCGACCACGAGCTCGCCGCCCCGGACCTCGACCTGTGGTTCGAAAAAGATGGCGTCGTTGTTCCCCACTCCGAGGAGGTACGGCACACTTGTATTATTTTGATATCTATGGGTCGTTTTACACAATATCGCTAAATTTTACGATATGCTTATGACTCCAAAATAGCAGTCTAACCGAGGGTCATTACATGGAAGTATATGGAAAGTGTGTTATCGGACTAAAACTAGTTTTCCTTTCTCGCTGACGTTTCAAACCTTATATTTGATCATTTTAAGGGCATATATTCTCGTGATTCATTTATACTATAAAACTGGGTATCAAAATAAGTCGATATCTTTATTTCATGACAACACAATACTATTCAAAGACGATACACAATAATATTGAATTATTGCCCCGCCCTTTGTGCAAGTAACAAACATTTACTGATTAAGGACTAGCTTTCCTATCTACCGGCGGTTGCTAAGGCGTTCTGCATGGTTGCTAGGCCTTGCCTAGGTGTTGCTAGAGGGTTGCTAGGGTGTCATTTCCCTAAACGCCGCTGGTCTGGGAAACCGGTATTAAATTGTCTTCTGAGTGGAATTGTTGCAAAGGCGTTGCTAGGGAGAGTTCAGGTGGTTGCTAGAGACCCTGGGGTGGTTGCTAGGGACCCTAGATGGTGGTTGCCAGGGTGAAATGAGCTAGCCAGTTCATTACTCAAAGGTGCGTCGGCAGAAATGTGTATCGTGTGTTAATTATTGATGTAATGATGTATAGATAAAGTTGAACCAGTCCTCTACTCACATAGCGACCGCATGGACAGACACGCAACCTTTTGTTTTGGTGGATGCAGGATGAAGAGCGTCTCCACGTTGTGACGGACGGGAACTACGTGGATCTGTTCATCACCCAGGTGCTGATCAGCGACCATGGAGTCTACCACTGTTTCTACAAAACCAGGTGAGGCCAAGCGCCAACGGCCAATCACGGCGAGCCAGACATACTTTGGCCAATAGGGTGCAGCGAAACACAAGGTGAGAACCTGCACAGCGGGACAGATCGCATTTCCAGAGGCAAATGTTGTCGTTGAGCAGAAAGGTAATTTTAGCCGCGTCGTATTTAAAGCTGTGTCTCAAATGAATGGCCTTGCGTCCTGCATGAGCTCTCTGGCCGAGGTGGAGGTGATCAGTCCACATGACTTTAATTAGTAGTCATTACTTCAGGACATGCGTCCCTCCATGGATCTGGTTGCTATGTTTTTGTCCTTTTCCCTGTTACAACATCTTTAAAAAATAGAAAAGTAAGGCAAGGCAGCTGTATTTCTATAGAGGCAAAATTCAAAGTGCTTCACAAAGTCATGAAAATAGAAGTAAAGATAAAAGACTCAGAAACAACAAGTGTAAAAATACAATTAAAAGATACAATACGATAAAAGACTTAAAAGTTGTTCAGAGTAAAACGGTGCTTCTGTAACATATAAGCTGATAACATACGTGTAACATATAAGCCGGATCCTCCTCTGTGATTTGAGTCTTCTTCCCCACCTCAGTCCATCTTCAGAGTCCAGACGCGGGTCTCCAGAAATCAGACTGACTGTTTTGGGATCCGAGCCAACTGAAAACGGTAATTAATTTCTGCAACGGTTATGCAGCGCAGCGCAATACAGATCAGTAAGAAGTACGAACTGCAATAGTTATTTATATATTTACAGTTTACTGTTTATGCTACTTTTTGCACATAAATAGTATATTTTATATTTTTCTTAATACTTTCTTTAAATGTTTTTAATACTTTTAATATTTCTTATATTAAGACTTGTTTTTTTATTCAGTGTTATCTGTACTCTGTGTTGTCAGGGAGACCGAGAGTCACGAAATTTCAATTCCTCAGTATGTCTGTGTATGTATTGCAGAAATTGACAATAAAACAGACTTTGACTTTGAATAGGATTGATGATATATTGATATTAATCTTCCCTAATGTTGAAAGTGTTTGGATAACCTTGTGCATGGGAAAAGATTTTGACATTTAAAACAACACCTTGTTCTTAAACCAAAATGTGTAACTGTGCCGCAGAACTATTCACTTATTGGTCCTTGCTCTTTTTTTTAAGATAATCATATTTAAAATAATGCCATACAATGCTAAGCATCTCATATGCTAGTGTCAATTATTTATTGTTCAGAGACGACTACAGAGACGACGGCGACGGAGAATATGATTCTGGGAACCGTGGCGGCGCCGACGCCAGCGACCGCGCCACAGGAGGACACCAGCGCCACCGCCGCCGCCCGTCCGGACCCCACGCCGCTCCCGTCCGACGACCCCCCCGGTGAGCCGCTCTCCTTAAACCTTAAGCCTGACATCATGACTCAATTAAAGATGTATTTATAAGCCTTTAGGTAATGATGAACTCAACATTAATATACATTTGGAGTTGATTAATAAGCTAATGCTAAAGCTAATGCTACGTTAAAGGGCCCCTGTTTTACCGCCAGGTGTGATGTTGATTAGCCATTACAAGCCATGTCAAAGTCTACCCTCTAGTGACATCACAAGTGGGAGAGTCCATCCACAGATGTGTGATGGGTAGATCAGCCCACCAGTTGGTACGGTCCGCTGGACTGGTGGCTGGTGGGCTGATCTAGTCCTCATACATCCGGGCCACAAGTTAGAGTTACAGGAAGGGCCGGACATTAGAGGAGCAAGTCCAAATATACAATATCTAAATATACAATGTCCATACAAGGGCCAAAATATACAATGTCCAAATAAATGTCCAAAAGAAGTGTCCAAATGTCCAGTATGTACGAGATGTTATGGTTCTGTCCTCTTTCTCCTCAGGTGGGCAGGAGACCATCCAGTCGGAGAAGCTGCCCTGGGTTCGAATTTCGCTCATATCCGGAGTACTGGCGTTCACAGGCACCACGCTATGCATTCTGGGAGCCCGTCACATGATCTGACCACGCCCCGCCTTCTGCCCATAACTGACCAATAGGCTCTCAGCTTCGACCATTCGGCTTAAAGGAGGACGAAACTGGAATCTCCCTTTTTTCTCTGATTTTTTTTTCCGTCGATCTCATTCAGAAAACATTTTTGCAATCGATTTAATGAATTGCATTGCGGGGTTTTTTTCCGAAGATTTATTGCGCAAATCCCATTTTGTTGTTACCGACTAGTAATTAAAAAAGTGTCATGAGCTAATCAGGACTGAAGCCCAAAGTACACGGAGGGTGAATTTCGGTTCGTATTCGTGGCACGACCCCAAAAAAATAAAAGGGTATCATATTTTTTTGAACTTTTTTTAAAATCATATTGCGGTCTATTTTTGGACCGAAATTTTTAAAACATTACACAATTAAAATGAACTTCGCATCATCTACCTTTCTAAACGGTTGATTATCAAATTGTTGGACGTCAGACATCCCTACCTTTCAAAAGATGTCAGCGACTTGGGATTTGCCATCGTTCCAAAAATGTTATTTATTCCTGGTTATGATTTATTCCTGCTGTTTATTGACATTTTAAAAAGATAGCTTAGCATAGACACATTGCTGTAGCCACGTATATACAACTGCACTATAATTGCTAGACGCTAACGCCAAAAAAAGATGTATCACATTTTTATAAAAGATCATATTCCTCTTCAAAACCCTCACATCATGCATCCGGACTTTTTTTTAATGCCTTTTTATGGATCAACAAAATAAACAAATGCGCGGTATGCTCAAAAAGACCGAGACATCTTTTGGTTTTTGTTTCCACAAAAAGACCTTAAAGCGACTTTAAAAGATCGCCAGTGAAAAGTCAGTTGGTTATCATTCACGTTACTGGACAACCTCAGATGCACTTTGCCGCCTAGCGATAGCATGCAGCATTTATATTAATAGCAGCTGTTACCGTATCCACGCCGCCGCCGCCGCCGCCGCATGCGGCATCCCAGAATATCTGGGCGCGAGCGAGACTCACGTTTATGGGCCGGAGGAGCGAAGGTGTGGCCCATAATAATAATACCCATAATAATATGTCTTCATGTTGTGCAATGTGATGGAATCGACATTTAAACCTGCACTATGGTGACTTTTGCACCGCAGCCATTTGCGCCATTACAGTAAAGTGCCATTAAAGTTCCTAAACTAGAACATTTCTGGAGAACAAAACGCGGCCATTCAATCTCGATAAATCTCACTCTCGATGAATCATTTGATTCTGCCCCCCCCCCCTCCCCCCCCACCCCACACACACACACACCGTGGGAAAACCTTGTCTGAACTGTAGCTGCAGCGACGGGTCGAGCCACTAGAGGGTGCTACATAATAACATACATAGACCAGTGGAAACATGTCACAAGTAGATACTTCAAAACAATGTGTTGAAGCGATGCTTCACGTCGGCCCACAGCATATTATTACTAGTTTGTTATCAACTGTAGGCCTACGAAAATCATAATGTTACTGAAGTTTGTGATTTTTACAATAATTGTGATAATAGCCATCCCAAAAATAATAACCACACAAGACTGACTAGACCGAGTCCAAATGACACGTGATTTACACATGGAGGAGGGGAATACAGCGTTGTGTAAGCAGTCATACACAATACATATATACAGAAATAGATTATTATAATAATACACAATAATAATGGGGACTTTAATGGGGGGGGGGGGGGGGTGGGGGGGTCAGAAGACAGACAGGTCGTCCTGGTACAGACCCAGACCTGTGTTCGTCCTGCGATGACGCCTCGGTGAAAAGGGTCCGTGGCAGCGGTTGGGTTTCCATCATGGACGGTTGCCATGGCGTCCAGGTAGACAGGAAGTAGCAGCGTTTCCCGCCCGTCCGGAGTTGTTCAGGCTCTCTGTAGGTATGTAGTTATGGTCACCCTTATGGACCCTTTTAAAGTCACTTCCTGTTCCTGTGGGTTTTATTCATGTAAGTAAAGTCTGAACTTTTATTTTGAAATGTGTCCTTGCACAACAAATGGACACACCTGTGTTTAATGGACGGCCCGCCGGCGCCGCGTCCGTCGGCCGCTTTGGACCCGAGGCCGGCGAGGCTGTCCTCCGCTGAGGTGAGTCACTGGGCTCGGTCGTTGTTTAGTCATTTAATGGCGAAATGATTTGTTGTTTGTTTGTCGTGTTTTCCCATGATGCACTCTGATTTCGGTTTATCCAGAGCCCGTCTACGGAGAGCCTGTCCACTCCCTATTAAGTCCCATTGTACCGAATTTTGGTTGCAGTTCCACCAGAGCTCCACTGGGGGCGATCGCCCGTGAGTGCAGAATGAATGGGAGCAGATGGAGCTAGACGGCTAAATGTGTCTCTTTCACCTGATTCTCATTGAGAAATCTCAGATTTGATTGTAGTTTTTACAAGTTCAACATGGGTTATAGATCGAAAGTTGAATGAACGAGTACTTATGTCCTTTCGATTTCTTACAGGACGAGTTGTTGTTGCCCATAACACGCTAGCATTCTGCTAATGAACGCTGATTGGTCAGTGAAGGACTGATTACGACCAGAGATCTGCATGATGGCAGCTTGGCATCCGAAGCGGGACCAGAATGTTAAGGTGGACCTTTTCGCCCAAGTTATTTTTTTTTAACACAGCAACTTTTTTTGGTTGCTGGCACTTTTATCTGCGTATCGTTATGTATGTACTGCTGTGTTGTCGATGCCTTGAGGGAAAGGGAGAGGCTTGCCGTAAAGCAGTATCTCTGGTCGTAAGATGTGTATGACGTCATTGACATTTTAAAATACTTTTTTAAAGCAAATAAGTGACTCTAAAAAATCCAACACCCAGCGTGTAATTTCTTTGCATCCCCTTTCGAAAGCAACATTCAAATTACTAGACAAAAAATTATATCCTGAGAAAAGTGGAGTTTGAGGGGTATAGCTCCATAGACCGCCATTCATTCTGCACTCGTCCTGTGAGCGCCCTCACATGGAACCAGAGGGGAACTGCAACAGTTCAGAACCCGGAAGTAAACCGAGAGTGGAACTTCTCTCCTTATTAGACATTCTCTGGTTTATCCAACTGTCATTTTTTCTCCGACGCCATTTTGGTTCAATGCAATGTAATCTAACTTTAGAAATAATGAACACACCAGAATAATGTCCAATTTTCATCATCAATGTCGATTCAATATTTGCGAATATAAAAATAAAATGATAAATGATAAAAAACATTTTAAAAAATGAACCCGCTTGTTTATTGATCACCCATATGTGAATCAAGGACCTTGTCCCAAGTCTCTCTCCCAATACTAATAATCAAGCGTGTCAATAAACAGGAAGCAGGGACCATCACCATCATCATCATCATCATCGTCATCGTCATCACTAGGGTTGCCAACTCCCTGAAAAATAAATAAGGGACACCTCATTGGCCGGCCGACCCGATTGCCTTTCACTCTTCCTGGCGTGGTGAATTTTTTTGGCCGTTTTTTTTAGGGGTGGTGAAAAAAATCGATAATCGATTAATCGCGATTAGGAAATGACCGATTATGAATCGATTATTAATTTTTCAAAAATCGATTATTTATTTTTTAAAACTTTTTTAAATTTTTTATTTTTTTTTTTAAATTTAAAAGTTTTTATAACTGTGTACATTATAGCTATAAGGCTACAGTAAAACATGTGTTGCGTCTTTCTTTCAAAAAAATAGACTTCAATCGGTAACTATAATAATCGAAAATCAAATCGATAATCGTTAATAATCGAAAATCGGTCTATAATCGAATCGAGACTTCAATAATCGGAATCGAATCGAATCGGGAAATTGGACCAATTAACCACCCCTAGTTTTTTTGTGAGTGCAAAACATTTTTTTTAGCCCCTATCTTAATGAGGGCCGTAGTGGAGAACATGTGATGCGGTGCCCTATAAGGGGCCCTTATAAAAGGTCTAAACTTGACGTTCCCTATGGGGGCCCTTCCAGTGGGAAAGGGTGCCGTTATGAAGTGCCCTCTATGCCGCCGCTACGTCACAGTGTCCCAAAGGGTGATGCCCTTTCCAGTAGAGACAATGGGATGCAGTGCTGTGAGAAAACATGATGAACGCTGTAGTGTATTTTCTGTATTTTCTGTTACAGGTTGTTCTCCTTATTTCTTTTGTTCATCATATTCACTCATCCTTTACACAAAGAATGCGTCTGCTCTAGGAGAAGAACACAGAGGTGTCCTCTTACAACATAGAGACATATAGATAAACCTAAATGCTAAAGGTGTAAATTAAAGGAGACAAACAGACCTCCCTAAGTGCTAATTGTTTACGTTAAAAGCTCTCTCCCATGTCCTGGGACTGTGGGGTTATCTTGGTCATAAAATCTAAACGTTATCTGTTAGCCAGGGAGGGCAGTTTCGGCCCTCAGAAATGAGCCAAGTATGGTATGGTCTGGCTCAGGCCTATAAGAAGTGTGTGCATTAGAGAGGAGAGGGAGTTTCGGACCCCATTGGGGGATTCAGACTCAGATTGGGAGAAGATTCAGCCACCATTCAGATGCATTGAATGTCGTCCCGCTTGTGTTCTCTGTTAAATAAAAAGTTATTTACTCAGACACTTTTGGGAGCGGACCTCCATCATTTCATCATCCACAAACCAGTATTCTGGCAGCCGAGAAGAATACACTACAACGCCCAAATAGGTTCTAATCCCCTCTAATGGAGAAGTGGATAACATGTGATGCTGCGAGAGGCAGCGCTTTGAAACGTTGGGTCCAAAGCTGCAACAGTGAGGAGATGAGGATAAAGGTAAGTCCTCTCACTGCTAGCGATGCACTGGCTTGTCTCGCAGAGAGAGAGAATAGAGGGAGAGAGAGAGAGACAGACAGACAGACAGATAGAGACAGAGACAGACAGAGGTGAGAACAGCATCGTTCAGATTCCTTAAACCCGTGTGTCCATTTGTAGAGTGATACCGGGTGCGGTCATCAACATCGGACGTGTGTACGTTTGTCTTCTTTTCAGTTCAGTTGATCACATCCTAAGTGTGTCGGGTTGATCTGGAGACTCTTCTCTCAGGATAGACTCCCATGTAACTAACATCTAAACCCTACCTGGACCCTCGTCCCATACGGTCCTCCAGCCACACACATTATACTGTAGATGCCCAGATAGGCCTGTCTGGCCTATGGATGTTGGACTAGAGGCTACTGAAGTGATATACAGTGCGTCTGGTGCGTAAAATTCAACACCATGTAGACAGGATGAGAGAGAGAGAGAGAGAGAGAGAGAGAGAGTCATACCACCTCTGCTACTGTTAAAGCTTGAGAGTTGTTTGTGAAATAAACATTTGAAAGGTTTATAGTTTCCTGTGTTTTTATCATAGAGGTGAGGTTATACTTTTAATCTGGATCGCCTGATAACATAATGTTATCACCTAATCTTAATGAACCACATGATCGCGTGGCGGCGAGATCAGAGAGTGTCGCGACTCTCTTTCAGTGGCTCTGGGCCTGGAAACAAGTTTACCGTAAATGTTCATATAAAGCGCCCTGTTATTTTTCAAGGGACGGTTGGCAACCCTAAGCTGGACTCTCCTGTCCCTCTGTCTGTCCATCATCCATCATCCATCCATTCATCATCCATCCATCATCCATTCATCATCCATCCATCATCCATTCATCAGGTCAGACTCTTGTTCTCAGAGTAAAACAGAAAGCTCTGGGGTTTGGCTGTCAGACATGTGATCTCAGGACGCTAGTGAGGAAGCTCATAACACACACACACACACACACACACACACACACACACACACACACACACACACACACACACACACACACTTTAATGTCTGTTTAGGCTCAATATCGCATGAACTCGACGCAAATGAATCAAAAGTGGCGCTAAAGATGACTCCTAAAACTGCGTGTTCGTTTGCTTCGGTAATTTTCACCTGACCGTCGCGGTTCCGCTTCACCTGGAAACTGATGACGCTGCAGCCTTCCTGGGTTTCTATTGGCTGAGGCCGTCCCTCTATGTGCTGTGCGGTAGTGTTGTTGTGCTCAGACAGCAGCAGCCCGCTGCTCCACCACGTCTCCTCATCAGGTGTGTTGCTGTGGAGACGGCAGGATGAAGGCAGGAGGACTAGTCGTGCTGCTGGGACTCTGCTGTCACGGTGTCTCTTCAGGTGAGACTGCTTCACAGTCTGTCTTCTGGGTCACAACTGTCTTCGGTTCCTGAAGACACTCTGGTTTTTACTGGCCTTGTATTTCCTGCTTCGTCGGAAAATGCGTTTGGTGTGCGAGCTCAAATGTGGCCAATGAATCCACAAGAGGATTCATAACTGACTTGTTCCGCTATTTAAACCATTATATGAGAAATGAGTTTGCGTTGTGTTCCGACCGACTTTATTTTTGGGTCCGAAGTGACGAAACGAAAGTGAAACTTATTATGAAAGTTACCGTCAATTCTGATCGGTACCGACGGACATTAACGTCCACTTCACAGCCGATTCATGTCTAGCTTTTAATTATTAATCAACTATTGTATTAACACTCATATTGTTGGATCCTACTTAAGTTGAACTATTTATCCATTCATATAATCATAGATATTTATATTTCAATACAAAACGAGTGTTTGACAAGAAAAGCATTAAACACATTAAATGTTCACCTTATTTATCAACAGAAGACACATTTAATCTCACTATAAATCATTCTGGATTTCAAATCCTTAACAATGTAAATATGTATTTAATTAAAATGCGCAGGTGAATTAAGGAATATACGATACGGTAAGAATGAAACATTGAGTTGAAACGATGTCAAATCACTGTTAGTATGCAAGATTAAAATGAAGCTGTTTGTGTTTTAGTTGAAGCGTTTGGACGGCAGCGTTGTACTGTAACCTGTTGACATGTCAATAAAGTTAAAACTAAACCTCCCGGAATACCTGGAGCCAGGGGGCGGGGCTACATGCTGGGAGGGGGCAGGGGGCGGGGCTACATGCTGGGAGGGGCTATGTGCCTGTCTCTCTGACCGTGATGTACAGCAGTGTCTCTCAAACTGTGGTACGCGTACCACTGGTGGTACGCGGGCTCCCTCTAGTGGTACGCCGGGAGTCTCCGAGATTTAACGGTTACATGTGAGCGAAAGCTAAGCTGCACAGTGATGGCAAGCGAAGGGAGGAAAAAAGAATCAAAAACATTACAATCATGGCTCCAAACGGGAAAGAGTAGTAGGACTACGACGAATATGTTGAGCGGTAGGGAAGAAAATGAAGGTAGGCCAAGCCCTAGAGACAATGAGCCCAGCACTAACGTTACTATCAGTGGCGACGTAAGCAGTGCGAACGTTAACGTTGGTGCTGATGCCCCTATTAGCAATAAACGTCGCAAGACTGTGAGAAAATATGACTCTGATTACATCAAATATGGATTTGTTTGGAGTGGATCAGAGGATGAGCCCAAGCCGCAATGTGTGGTGTGTGGAGATGTTCTTAGTAATGAATGTATGAAACCATCACATCTCAAACGGCATCTTATGACGAAGCACACAGTGCTGAAAGACAAACCAGTTGATTTTTTCCGGAGAAAGCGCGAGGAGCTAAAGCAGTCCAAAGCAACAATACAGTTGGCCTATTAATATCCTCAATGTATAATTAATATCTTCACCTGTTGTGTGTTTGAATACAGTGTATTGGCCTATTAATATCCTCAATGTATAATTAATATCTTCACTTGCTGTGTGTTTGAATACAGTGTATTGGCCTATTAATATCCTCAATGTATAATTAATATCTTCACCTGTTGTGTGTTTGAATACAGTGTATTGGCCTATTAATATCCTCAATGTATAATTAATATCTTCACCTGTTGTGTGTTTGAATACAGTGTATTGGCCTATTAATATCCTCAATGTATAATTAATATCTTCACTTGCTGTGTGTTTGACTGGAGTTTTGAGTAGTGCTGTGAAAATTGTAGCACAGCACAGTTGTTAATGACCTTCAGTGCAGTTGTTTCAGTGCAGAGTAACATTTATTAATTTTACAGTTATTAACTTTGTCACTTGATTATTAAGTGTATAAGTGCAGTTGTGGCTTTGAATAACAGTCAATAATAAATAGGCTAAACGTTAGGAATAAAAATTGCCTTCAGTTTATTAAATAGGCTTTGTAGTGACATTTATTTAACGTGTTTTAATGCTGGTAATAATGGTGGTACTTGTAGAGACAAATGTTTTCTGAGGTGGTACTCATTGTGAAAAGTTTGAGAACCACTGATGTACAGTATTAACCTGTCTGTCTGTCTGTCTGTCTACAGTGGTTCACTCTCTGAAGTATTTCGAAACAGCGTCGTCTGGAGTCTCAAACTTCCCAGAGTTTGTGGGTGTTGGGATGGTGGATGAACTTCAGTTTATTCACTATGACAGCAACAGCCAGAAAGCAGAACTCAAACAGTCCTGGATGCACCGGCTCACCAGAGATGACCCACAATACCTGGAGAGGGAAACTGGAAAGTATCTGTTTGGCCAGCAGACCTTCAAAGCCGACATTGAGAATCTGAAGCAGCGCTTCAACCAGACAGGAGGTATGTTTATACACACACACACACACACACACACACACACACACACACACACACACACACACACACACATCCCATAATACTCCTAGAGCAGCACTCCCACACAGAGCAGCAGTGGCAGTGTCCTGGTGGGACAGTCAGCAGAATATTATGGGATGGATGAGGTGATGCAGCAGCTTCAGGAGACCTGTAGTGGTTTATTACACAGTACTACTGCAGTACATCATCCTTTATATACAGTGTTACCTTTACACTACTTCATCACTACTGACATTATGGGATGCTCAACTAGGGTTGTGCCAATAGACGATATCATCGTCCATCGTGATTGGCTGACCGACATCACGATGTAGCGCAACCATCGTGATGCCACGCCCCCCTCCCTGTCAAACACAAACCAATCCTAGTCTCCTCTATAGCCTAAAAACTTGGATTGCTCTGTAAATTATATTGAGAATATAACTAATGCATATGCTCTTTCAAATAACCTGCAACCCAGGGGTCGGGAACCTGAGGCTCCTTTGCTGACTGAGTAGGCTCTCCGACGATGCTGAGCTTTTTACCACCTTCCTAAAACGAATGATCATGTCAATGCATGGCATGATGTCAAATGCATTTCTAAATTAGTTATATAACTTGATCTAATACAGGGTCATTTAACCTCAGTCAGATCCGCAACTTCTCACGTAAATGTAATGGTCAACAGCGCAGCCGCGTTTCACAAAAATCGCACACGCATTGATCTCCAGCAGCTTCACATCCAAACTCCTATTTTAGAGAATTTATTGAGCTCACCACCTTCTTCAAATTCACAGTCCACCCACACAAGTGCGCCCTGATTGAATCCCTTTGGTCATGAATCCCCGCTATTTATTTTGGAGAATTAAGACGTTGCTGTCCTGAGCGTCCCATCAGCTGGAGAGAATCGCGCAGCTTGCGAGTGTAGCACAAATGGACCGAAATAAAATAAAAAAACCTTCAAGCTCCGAATTCTTGGCCATGATGTCAAATTGAATGAAAGAATGAAGGTGCTTCTGTTAACACACATTTATTAAAACACAGAAGTCGTACCCTTTTTACCAACCAACGCCATTGCATCAACTGTTCTTGTGGAAGCGACTTTTTTTTTTTCTTTTTTTTTTTGGTTTTACGTGCAACATATTGAAAAGCCCGGATGAGTAGGCCTAGGCTAATGAGTAGGGTTAGTACAATAACTGTATAGTTATTGTACTAACTAACTGTTTTTTATGGGTTTATTTTTGGCACACAAAAGGTCCGGCGGAGAGAGAAGTCCGGTGGGTCGGCGCTGGAAAGATACGCTTTGTGTGTCCACTGAATGACTTCACAATGTATAGTTTTTAAGTAGAAAAAAATATATATTTATAGTAAAAGTATTATCGTAAAAAGTGGTCAAAACGACGATATCATCGTCAATCATGATGTTTTATGGTAATCATCGACGAGTGCCAATTTAGCGGACATCGCCCAACCCTATGCTCAACAGGAGTTCACCTGCAGGCAGACAGCTAACCTACAGACAGCTAACCTACAGACAGACAGGTAACCTACAAACATACAGTTAACCTACAGAGAGTTAACCTACAGACAGACAGTTAACCTCTGGACAGTTAATCTACCTACAGACAGTTTACCTCCAGACAGACAGTTAACCTCCAGACAGACAGTTAACCTACGGACAGTTAACCTCCAGGCAGACGTTTAATCTACAGACAGTTAACCTCCAGACCGACAGTTAACCTCTGGACACAGTTAATCTACCTACAGACAGTTAAACTCCAGACAGACAGTTATTATACAGACAGTTAACCTCCAGACACACAGTTAACCTACAGACAGACAGGTAACCTACAGACATATAACCTACAGACAGTTAACTTACAGAAACACAGGTAACCTACAGACAGACTGTTAACCTACAGGACTGTAATCTACAGACATTTAACCTACAGACAGACAGTTAACCTCTGGACATAGTTAATCTACCTACAGGCAGTAAACCTACAGACAGATATTTAACCTCTGGACACAGTTAATCTACCTACAGACAGTTAACCTACTGAAAGACAGTTAACCTCCAGACAGACAGACAGTTAACCTACAGACAGTTGACCTACAGACAGTTAACCTACAGACAGTTAACCTCCAGACAGACAGTTCATCTACAGACAGTTAACCTACAGACAGTTCACCTACAGACAGACATTTAATCTACAGTTAACCTACAGACAGACAGGTAACCTACAGACAGACAGTTGACCTACAGACATTTAACCTACAGACAGTTAACCTCCAGACAGACAGTTCATGTACAGACAGTTACCCTACAGACAGTTCATCTACAGACAGACATTTAATCTACAGTTAACCTACAGACAGACAGGTAACCTACAGACAGTTTGCCTCTAGAGAGACAGTTATTCTACAGAAAGTTAACTTACAGACAGACAGTTAACCTCCAGACATGCAGTTAACCTACAGACATACAGTTAACCTACAGACAGTTAGCCTCCAGAGAGACAGTTATTCTACAGACAGTTAACGTACAGACAGACAGTTAATATACAGACAATTAACCTCCAGACAGACGGTTAACCTACAGACAGTTAACCTCCAGACAGACAGTTCATCTACAGACAGGTAACCTACAGACAGTTAGCCTACAGACAGTTAACCTACAGACAGGCAGTTAACCTACAGACATACAGGTAACCTACAGACAGACAGGTAACCTACAGACAGTTAGCCTCCATACAGACAGTTAATCTACAGATAGACAGTTAACCTACAGACAGACAGGTAACCTTCAGACAGACAGTTAACCTACAAACAGTTAATCTACAGACAGACAATTAACCTACAGACAGGCAGGTAACCTACAGACAGACAGGTAACCTACAGACAGACAGTTAACCTACAGACAGACAGGTAACCTACAGACAGACAGTTAATGTACAGACAGACAGGTAACCTACAGACAGTTAACGTAAAGACAGTTAAGGTCTCTCTCTCTCTCTCTCTCTCTCTCTCTCTTAGGTGTCCACATGGTTCAGAGGATGCAAGGTTGTGAGTGGGATGATGAGGATGATACCACTGATGGTTATCACCAGTATGGTTATGATGGGGAGGACTTCCTAGTGTTGGACCTGAAGAACCTGAGATGGATCGCTCCAACACCACAGGCTGTCTTCACCAAACTGAAATGGGATCAGAATAGAGCTAGGTTACAATACAGTAAGAACTACTACAACAAGGAGTGTGTTGATTGGCTGAAGAAGTACCTGGACTATGGGAAGAGCACTCTGCAGAGAACAGGTAGAGTCACATGACCCGGTGGGTCCAGGTACTAGGCTTGCCGCGGTAGTCGGTGTTACCGGGGTAACGCGGTGTTCGGACACACGCCGATGACATCACTTGTTGAATAGAAACAAAACCCATTTGGTTATTTTCCGCGTTGTTTGTTTGCTTGTTTGTTTCTTTAACAGGGACAGCGCCGGGACGCGCCCAGAAAAGCACATTTTGGCCGAATCCCTTCAGTTAAGAACGGCTCCTTCATTTGATTTGACTTAATTCAACCGCCGCCGTCGGAAAGACGCCCTGGACAGGCGATGCCGTCTGTTTGATTTCCTCTTAACAGCCGACTTTGTTCCTCACTGTCAAAATAAACATTTCCTTTATTTGATTTATTCCAAAACGTTTGGAAATGTTAAATCTTTGTTCTGAAATTAGTGACGATTATGACCACGACCCTCCCGACATATGTACTGTTTACTGTTACTAGCATGGGCGTCACCATAATATAATTGGGGGGGGACACGTCCCCCCCACCCTTGCAAAAAAGTCGTTTGGACCCCCCCACATTTGCCATCAAAAATATGAGTGCATGACTGGTCTACTAGTCCATCGTTCTTTCCATTGCTTCACAATCAAATCCGTTCCACTTTATCAGTAGGGGGAATACCCATAGAAATAGAAATCCACTCCGCGTTTTCCTGTTTTTTTAACACACAAAGCAGCATCACGCACGCATTCAAAACACGCACCGAAGCAAGCCTCTGTTGAGAGTCGGATCAGCGACAGTGATAGACTTCAGAAACACAGACTGAACGCTGAACACAGTCACTTCAGTCCTCTGTGTATTGGTGTTGTCAGGATATCAAAATTATCGCTTCGATACCGATACCAAGTTGAGAATTGCGATTTCGATACTTTTCCTGGACAAGGAGAAACACTCTCAAATAACATTGTTGTGCTTTACCGCGGCGCTGCGGCGGCAGTGTGAAGTGCACAACACACTGTCGCTGCAGCCAGGGCTGGACTGGCCATCGGCCCACCGGGCGACGCACATCTTTGGGCCGCCCAGGACTGTCATCATAATTTTTTTTTTTTTAAAGTCATTTGTCCTAACCGGAGGCGGTGTGTTACGATCGCCCCCCCCCCCCCCCCCGCGCCCCGTCGATCGTAGGTCCGGGGTGTGTTACGATCGCGCGCAACCCCCCCCCCCCCCCCCCCCAAGAATCGCGGTACTTTTGAAGTATTGGTGCACCGTGCAACACTACTGTGTATTACACCAGAACATAATAGTAGTCAGTAATTGCAGACCATGCTCCAAGGAAAATCAATGAAAGAGGGAGATCATTTTAAATCTGAAAACATGGAACAGAATGCGGGAAATTGCATCTACTTCTTTTAAATTTTTCGGGGGGAGGACCTCCAAACCCCCCGTCAAAATATGACCCCCCTACTTTCAAAAAGCTGGTGACGCCCTTGGTTACTACTGACACTTACAGTTTAACCCAGAGAAATACTTTTGACACTTAAGTACAGTTTAACCCACAGAAATACTTTTATACTTAAGTACAGTTTAACCCAGAGAAATATTTTTGATACTTAAGTACAGTTTAACCCAGAGAAATATTTTTGACACTTAAGTACAGTTTAACCCAGAGAAATACTTTTGACACTTAAGTACAGTTTAACCCAGAGAAATACTGTTGATACTTAAGTACAGTTTAACCCAGAGAAATACTTTTGACACTTAAGTACAGTTTAACCCAGAGGAATACTTTTGATACTTAAGTACAGTTTAACCCATCCATCCATCCATCCATTTTCTTCCGCTTATCCTACTTAAGTACAGTTTAACCCAGATAAATACTTTTAATACTTAAGTACAGTTTAACCCAGAGAAATACGTTTGACACTTAAGTACAGTTTAACCCAGAGAAATACTTTTGACAATTAAGTACAGTTTAACCCAGAGAAATACTTTTGACACTTAAGTACAGTTTAACCCAGAGGAATACTGTTGATACTTAAGTACAGTTTAACCCAGAGGAATACTGTTGATACTTAAGTACAGTTTAACCCAGAGAAATACTTTTGACACTTAAGTACAGTTTAACCCAGAGAAATACTTTTGACACTTAAGTACAGTTTAACCCAGAGAAATACTTTTGACACTTAAGTACAGTTTAACCCAGAGGAATACTGTTGATACTTAAGTACAGTTTAACCCAGAGAAATACTTTTGACACTTAAGTACAGTTTAACCCAGAGAAATACTTTTGACACTTAAGTACAGTTTAACCCAGAGGAATACTGTTGATACTTAAGTACAGTTTAACCCAGAGGAATACTGTTGATACTTAAGTACAGTTTAACCCAGAGAAATACTTTTGACACTTAAGTACAGTTTAACCCAGAGAAATACTTTTGACACTTAAGTACAGTTTAACCCAGAGAAATACTTTTGACACTTAAGTACAGTTTAACCCAGAGGAATACTGTTGATACTTAAGTACAGTTTAACCCAGAGAAATACTTTTGACACTTAAGTACAGTTTAACCCAGAGAAATACTTTTGACACTTAAGTACAGTTTAACCCAGAGGAATACTGTTGATACTTAAGTACAGTTTAACCCAGAGAAATACTTTTGACACTTAAGTACAGTTTAACCCAGAGAAATACTTTTGACACTTAAGTACAGTTTAACCCAGAGGAATACTGTTGATACTTAAGTACATTTTATTTGAGCTACTAACTTTCAACTAACTTTTACTCAAGTACGGATGACTCTCTCTCTCTCTCTCTCTCTCTCTCTCTCTCTCTCTCTCTCTCTCTCTCTCTCTCTATATATATATATATATATATATATATATATATATATATATATATATATATATATATATCTGTGTGTGTCTCTCTCTCCCTCTCTCTCTCCCTCTCTCTCTCTCTCCCTCCCTCCCTCCCTCCCTCCCTCCCTCCCTCCCTCCCTCCCCCCCCCCCCCCCCCCCCCCCCTCCAGAGCGTCCTGAGGTGTCTCTCCTCCAGAGGAGACCCTCCTCCCCAGTGGTGTGCCATGCTACAGGCTTCTACCCTGACAGGGTGGTGGTGTTCTGGAGGAGAGGCGGCGTCCATCATCCATCCGTCATCCACCTGAAGCTACGTGGTGAACACACCGGACCACGTTGGTGGACCACGTTGGATTGTGGGTAAATGAGTCGTAGTGAGAGGACAAGGCTAGGATCAGTGTCAGCGGCAGGTCACATGACCCTGAGCTCCAGGAGATTCTGAATATATATATCATGTATGTAGCAGCATGTGTCTGTACACTGACCTGCAGATATGTGGTGAAGTGATGGAAGGACTGTCCAACACGGAGTATTATCACACACCTCATTTTCTTTTCTTGGTTTACCTGAAGGGGTCCAGAATGACATCACCACCCCCATCATCATCGCTGTTCTCATCCTGGCTGCTGTTGCTGCTGCTGGTGTTGCTGGAGTCTTTGTGTACAAGAAGAGGAGCGGTGAGTGAATCACACTATCATCTGATTGGTAGACGAATAATAACATACTACTACTACTACTACTACTACTACTACTACTACTACTACTACTACTATGTTGATCTAGATACATGGAGCTCACTGGACTATACAGCTCTGTTGATCCAGATAACTTCATGACTTCTCCTCCTCACGTTCTGCTACTTTCCAGGTTCTCACAGCAGCTCTGGGAACAGTGAGGAACAGAGTCCAGCTCCTGAGGCCCAACCTCTCAACACATTGTCAGTATTTTGTGACATCACAATGTTTTAGAGGATGGGTGGGAGGGTGATTATATAGATACAGTACAGCATCACAGTAATAGTAATATTGTAACAGTACTTCATCACAGTAACAGTAATATTGTAACAGTACTACATCACACTAATAGTAATATTGTAACAGTACTTCATCACAGTAATAGTAATATTGTAAAAGTATTTCATCACACTAATAGTAATATTGTAAAAGTACTTCAACACAGTAATAGTAATATTATAATTACTTCATCACAGTAACAGTAATATTGTAACAGTACTTCATGACAGTAAGTCATATTGTAACAGTATATTAACAGTGATATCTTGACTAGTGATTAATGTTTTAATCCTGACTTGTGCTTCCTTGCTGTTTAGGGTCAATTCATCATGAAGAGGTTTCTCATCACTAGCGGTGCCAGGAATTTGATTGTGGGTGGGCCTCCAGAAAACTGGATGGGCCAGTTAAAATAAGCCAAAAAACCCCCGGGTTCCTACGGAAGCCGAGTACGGGCCGTGGTTGCTCATAATTTGTTAGGCCAGGGCTTTGAAAAACCGGACAGTCCGGCCTAAAGCCGGACGAATGGCCACCCTACCAGTGCGTCAAAAGACATGCTTGTCTTTTGACGCACTGGTCAGGCCTATTAATAGCCTATAAAATGACGTGTTTTCTCCTGCGGGACGGGAGAAGACACAAAATCAATGCATTTCTATTACTGTGCGGGCATAAATTCTCAAAGTTTTGCGGGTGCGGGCGGGAGTGTAACACACACGTTGCGGGTGAGGGCAGTAATGGTCAGAAATTCAGTGGGAGCGGGATGAAGAAAACAGTCCCGCGCAGGGCTCTAGTGTGGAGCTGCCGGGTTGGTGTTACTAGACACGCAACATGTTCGTTATGTCGAGATAATGAGATAATTAAGTCGTGATCTCGAGATAATGGGCCTAAAAAATTTTAAGCAATCACGGCCGTTCTCGGCTTCCGTGGGAACCCCTTTATCTCTGTTTCAGCGCTTTTACTGCGGCACTGAGGACAGCGACTCAGTAGCCTACCTGTGAGGTTTGGCTACGGGAGGACGTGATGGGGAGAGGGGTGGACTGATCATCATTTATAATCCTTACTTGGGACTTCAGCTAACTTCAGATGCTACGTTTGATAAATCACAAACATTCATAGTTACATTTATTTTGAAAGCAATCAATCCGTAAGAAAAGTGTAAATATATATCAAATCATTGTATACTCTAATGATAATAAATCAAAGTAATTATTATCGAAAAATCATTTTAATAATTCCATAAAATTATGGCTTTTAATATTTGAATGAGGAATTGCTTGACTCATGAATGATTTTATGAAGTAATATTAATGTTCATGATTTTTAATATAATGTTGATTACTATTATTGTAGTACAGAAATCAAGACAGCGGCCGTCAATGTGCTTCGACGATTCCTCAACGAGATCTTTCTTACAATATATCACTTACCTGCAAATAATAATCACTTCAGTCTTTTATACCAATATTTTAGAGTTCATCATTTGGGTTTTGGTTTTGTGTGATTTATAATGAACATATTAGAAGCCGTTTCTTCTCATTTGTGTTGTCAATAAAGTTTCCAAAATTCCAATTCCAGTCTGTTATTTATGACCCAATACCTAATGTTTGATAAATGACAAACTGTCAAACTGAGCCTGTAGCCATAAATACTGGTTTTAAACACTGTAACATAGCATTCTGGCTCACAAGACAAGCTAGGCTATGAGTTGCAAAACTTAATTATTACAAATTAGTATAAATGTACAAGAGCAATGCTATTTAATTCATTTATAACTAAATATAAAATCAACAATCGCTGACTATACCTTTAAAGCTTAATATACATTTCATAAATAATTTCACTGACATCATATTCATGTTTTTCTCTGGAGCAGTTTATTCACAACGTGACTTCCTGAATACAACGCATGGATAATCATGAATTGATATTATGAGAGTGGAACTGGAACCCGTCCTCTCTCTGCTGGTCGGCTGATACCACTGAGGGTCCATTTCACTTGAGGTCAGAACATGACCTTCTGGTACCGGTGGTTCAGCTCAGAGACGTCCTCCTTACACACCTTCACCCAGCCATCCTCCCGCATGTGGTACACACACACACACACACACGTCCCGGTCTGGGGGTAAAGGATGCAACACCAGAGACTCGTCTGCATTCCAACAGACCACGGATCAAACATAGTCAGGCAGTCTTTCTGAACCCCTGGACGAGGCTCCAGTGGTTTGGCCACAGACTTCATCTCGCCATAGGGGAGAAAGCCAAGTGGTGGAAAAAAAGTTATGAATTGTAACAACGTCAATAACTGTAATGTTTCATATATGTGATCACGGTTGTGTGTTAATAGTACCCAGAAGTATGTCAGTGTCCACCTTGAAAGTGGAAGTGGAAGATGATGTAGTATCAAAAGATGATGATGTAGACCTGACAAGAGCCACCAAGACCAAAGTCCTGGACTACCTCAATGAAAACTAAAGCAGTGACCCACTGACACAGGAAGTGCTGGACATGGCCTCCGCTGCTGATCCTCGGTTCAAGCTGAGGTTCGTGGAGGAGGACAACGTGGCGGTGGTCACGGGAGTGGACTGTGTTTAGTGTTCGGGGGGAGAGGAAGCTGATGGCGACTATGACACTGTGTTGGGAGAGCTAAATCACTGCTTTGTACCGAAAGTCAACATTATCCACGAAAGGTCTCGTTTTCACCTCGGAGGAGCGCAAAAGCAAGGCGACTCAGCTGAGGAACAATAATAATAATAATAATAATGAATTTTATTTAAAAAAGCGCCTTTCAGGTCACTCAAGGACACTGTACAAACAGAATACATTAAAATCACACAGGACAGATTAGCACTACGAGCTAGCCGAGACCCGCCGGTTCGGTTCGGAGGAAATAGACAATATTGGGGATAAACTAGTCATCGGGATTCTGGACAAGGAACTGTGAGAAAAGCTGCAGTTGACAGCGGACCCAACGTTGGAGAGAGCAGTGGAGACAGTGAGACAGTCACAGCGGGTTAAGGGGCTGAGTTAGCCAACAGGCTAGGGCTAGCGCGGCTGATGCTAGCTACTTCAGCGAAGTGGCGCGAAAAACAAACAGAGGAAGGGGACAGAGACAGAGCAGCGGCAATGGAGGCGGACAACAGTCAGTCAGCCAGTCACGGTGGCGGACATTTCCGAGGAGGTGAAGTCCAAACAACGCACATCTACACCGCAGACTCCAATACGCCAACGGACCGTAAAACTAAACAGTCAGTGACACTCCGGTAACCGTCGAGATGGACACCGGTGCGGACACCGGCGTGACGTCGGATGAGACCTACCGCGAGCTCAGACGCCTCAGTTAGCAGCAATGGCGCAGCTCTCCACAGCCCCGGAGGTCAGCTGACTGTTTAGGACTCTTCACTACTTTAACAAAGTACAGAGGCCGGCAGTACGAGTTCACCATCCATGGGATCCAAACCGCTCACCGCTACCGGTTCTCCCGTATCCGCCGATGACGTCAACCACCCGGAAACGGTCCTGTGCTCCTACAACTGCCAAGAGGACAGTAGAAAATGTCCCCTTGTAGTGTTGTAGGACAGCGAGCCGGAGTTGGAGGGGACCTGCAGGCCTGCAGGCTGTGGACCACATCATCCCGAACTACATCGGACTCTAACAACGAAAGTAATACCGCACACAATAAACGAGCTGGGTGCGACACTATATAACTATACATGTTGGTGACGTCATTTCACCGCTCCAGGTATAACGTAGGAGAGCCGGAACAGGTGAAGTACAGGTGTAGCTGTAGATGTTATTGTTACAGTTTGCTTACAGCCATTATGGCAGTAGGGTCGACCACGGAGCCCTGTACCCGCATGTTATTTACACAACAGGACACTTCACCACAGAGGTGGAATTGATGCGTTATAATTTCATATATGTCGACAATCAATGCAGTTTACCGTATCGGCAAACGGCGAGGCGCCTGGATCCGGAACCGTTCTGTTTGGATCCGCCGCCTCCCGTGGCACCGACAAATACAGCGCCAAACAAAAACGACCGTTTGTGCGGAGTTCAATGTTGTTATATGTCTTGTTAGTCTTTATTCGCCATTTAAGTTCCTCAAAAATCTTGTGTTTGCATTTTCGATGTGTTTTTCGATTTGTTTCAATGGTCAGGGTAAGAGAGGGGGAGAGGGGGGAGGGGGGGGGGCGAGAGGTGTGACGCATGCGCTCGCGCCCACAAGCACGTTGCTGTTTTGTTGTTTCTTTTCCGTTAATTTAACCAACAGTCAGATAATTGCTCCTTGTGAAAATATTGCAGTGTATTATTATTATTTTTATTTATTATTTTTACATTCCGCATTCACGCGGTGCAGTGTTACTGTTACCTCGTTCTGAAACACCATTGGCTGATGTCCAAACATCGTTGTTTAGGTGTCCAGAATACATATAATATAGTACATATAGTACATTTATACACACAGTACAACCCTGGGCCCTACAATACATATAATATAGTACATATAGTACATTTATACACACAGTACAACCCTGGGCCCTAGAATACATATAATATAGTATAGTACATTTAGTACACACAGTATAACCCTGGGCCCTACAATACATAAAATATAGTACATATAGTACATTTAGTATGTAACCGAGAGAGAGAGAGAGAGTCATATTTCCTCTGCTACTGTTAAGCCTTATGAGTTGTTTGTGAAATAAACATTTGAAAGGTTTATAGTTTCCTGTGTTTTTATCATAGAGGTGTGGTTATACTTTTAATCTGGATCGCCTGATAACATAATGTTATCACCTAATCTTAATGAACCACGTGATCGCGTGGCGGCGAGACCAGAGAGTGTCGCGACTCTCTTTCAATGGCTCTGGGCCTGGAAACAAGTTTACCGTAAATGTTCATATGAAGCGCCCTGTTATTTTTCAAGGGACGGTTGGCAACCCTAAGCTGGACTCTCCTGTCACTCTGTCTGTCCATCATCCATCATCCATCCATCATCCATTCATCATCCATCCATCATCCATCCATCATCCATTCATCATCCATCCGTCATCCATCCATCATCCATCCATCATCCATTCATCATCTATCCATCATCCATTCATCATCCATCATCCATTCATCATCCATCCATCATCCATCCGTCATCCATCCATCATCCATCCATCATCCATTCATCATCTATCCATCATCCATTCATCATCCATCCATCATCCATCCATCATCCATTCAGGACAGACCAGGGGCGTCTCTAGGATTTTGACACATCCGGGGCTTAGCCCAGAAGAGTTAAGCAGATGTTGAAAAACGAAATGTTTAGACATAGAGACATTCATTCATCATGTACAATTAGGTCTCTGCATTAACTCTGACTCTACACCTACAATCTTGATTATCATCATCTGAGAAAAAGCCCAAGCTTAATTATTTTTAGGTACACAATTCTCACACACTACAATTGCATTTACAGACAGATGCTAATAATAACAGATCGTTTTTTTCACATGTAATATCAACTAGCTGCTAGCTAGCTAACGTTAGCTACATTCCCTCTAGTAGTTCCAGCTGCAACACTCTTTTCGAAATTATACATTTTTACATAATTTCTATTCCCATTACCTCTTTTATTGCTGACCACCTTTGGGGGGGGGGGGGGGGGGAAACGTGGAAATCATTTTTTGTGACATCCCAAAGACACCTGAACAGCTTGCTGCCTGCTGCCTGACACCGCTGTTTGGGTGAATAACGTGCGACCTGGGGGTGTTAACCACTTGTGCGCCAAAGCCAAAGAAGTGGCTTTAAAAAAAATAATAATAATAATTAATTGTTACTCAAACCTGTCCAAAAACACTGTTTTATCGAAGCATCAACATAAGATGACCGTAGTTTAACCTTAACAAAATTAAAAGCCTTAGCCTTAATTAAAAGTCCCTTAGCCTAGGGACGCCACTGGGTCAGACTCTTGTTCTCAGAGTAAAACGAAAGTTACGTATGTAACTACGGTTCTATGAATCCCGGATGACCGCCAGAGGCGGTGCTTCAGCACTGGATGTCTCCATCTCGCGCATGCGCAGGTCGAGTGTTTATACCAACAGAGTCACCTGTGACCCCTGATGACACCTGCGAGTCTATATCTTCCGGTGACATCAGAGGATCGGTTCCTGCAGAATCTTCTCGCGAGCCCACAAGGATTCTGAGTGACAGGACGCTCTGGCGGTCATCCGGGATTCATAGAACCGTAGTTACATACGTAACTTTCGTTCTATTTCATCCCTACTGACCGCCAGAGGCGGTGCTTCAGCACTGGATGACCCATAACAGCAAAGTCACGAGGAATGCCAATACATACCTCAGTGAGAGGAAGCAGTAGAGGTGGGCAGCAGGGCCACACCCAGTGGATGGGGAGTGGCCACATTCACCCGGTAGAACCTGGAGAAGGTAGTCGGTGATGCCCACGATGCCGCATCACAGATGTCCTGCAGGGGCACGCCACGCAGGGCCGCCCATGACGTAGCGACAGCTCTAGTAGAGTGGCACCTCACCCCGGATGGCAGGGGGCGACCACTGTGTCTATATGCCTGGGTGATGGCATCCACAACCCAGTGCGACAGTCGCTGTTTGGAGAGAGCACAGCCTTTCTTAGGACCACCGTAGCAGAGGAACAGCTGTTCTGACCATCTCATGCTTGTGGTCAGACTTACATAGACCCTTAAAGCCTGCACAGGGCACAGCAGTCCTGACTTTTCCTCCCCTGCAGGGGGGGTAAACTGAGCCAGGTGGATAGGCCGGTTAAGGTTCGATGGTGAGAGAACCTTAGGAAGGAAAGCCGCATTCGGCCAGAGGGTGACCCCTGAGCCGTCTGAGTTCCACCTCAGGCATGATTCGCTCACAGAGAGAGCATGCAGCTCCCCGACGCGCCTTGCTGAGGTGATGGCGAGGAGAAAGGCAGTCTTAGCAGACACCCACTTCAACTCCGCCTGTGCCAGGGGCTCAAAAGGCGGCAGACACAGGGCATCCAGCACCAGGGGCAGATCCCACACTGGAGCTCGCTGTGCCTGTGGGGGTCGCAACCTCAAGGCTCCCTTAAGGAAAAGGGACACGAGTCTGTGGCACCCCACGGTGTTGCCATCGACATGAGCATGTCGGGAGGAGATGGCTGCCACGTACACCCTCAGGGTAGCCGGGGATCGTCCGCCCTCCAGAAGGGACTGTAGGAACTCCAGAACCTTTGGAATTGCACAGTGCACGGAACACCATACGGCAAACAGCTGCCACCTGTTCGCATACTGCATCCGGGTCGAAGGCACCCTGGCGTTCAGTATGGTATCCTGGACGGCGTCTGAACACCTTGTCAGCAGCGGGTCGGGCCCTGCAGTGGCCAAACCCAAAGCTGCAGGTGCTGAGGGTCGGGGTGCCAAATCTGGCCCCCCAGTTGGGACAGGAGATCGACCCTGTCGGGGAGACGCCACGGTGCGCTGCGGCAGAGTCTGTGCAGCAGAGGAAACCATGTCCTCCCCGGCCAGAAGGGGGCTACCAGCAGCAGGCTGTGGCCCTGTTGGAGGACCCTCTGCAGTACCTGATGAATGAGAGGGATCGGTGGAAAGGCATAGAGGAGACTCTCTGGCCAATCGTGGGCGAGAGCATCCTGGCCCAGAGGGCTGGTCTCCTCTGCCAAGGAGAACCAGAGGGGGCAATGGGTCGACTCCTCTGTGGCAAAGAGGTCTACCTCTGCCATGCCGAGGACATCCCAGATGTTGAGCACCACCTCTGGATGGAGCCGCCACTCCCCCGGTGGAGGCTTGCCACGGGACAGGAAGTCTGCAGCCTGGTTCCGTCCCCCCGGCAAATATATTGCCCTCATGCTGGCTAGGCGGGGGGCCGCCCACAACAGGAGGTCCCGGGACACCTGCAGCAACCGCGCAGACCTGGTTCCCCCCTGGTGGTTTATGTAAGAGACGGCTGAGACATTGTCCGTCCGTACCAACACGTGCTTTTCTCTTAGGAATGGGAGAAAGGACTGCATCGCCATATGCACTGCCCGTAGCTCCAGCACATTGATATGTTCTGAGCGGTCCGGTACGGGCCACAGCCCTTGAGCTGTCCGGTTCTGCCACACAGCGCCCCACCCTGAGAGGGAGGCATCTGTTGTGACAGCCTCCCGACGGGATGCAATGGAGCCCATGGGCATGCCCTGAAGGAGGAAAGACCTCTCCCTCCATGGAGCCAGGGCAAGGAGGCAACGCCGTGACGCCCTCAGTCTCCTGTGCCGGTGCCGCCTGGCATCCAGGTGGAAGCTGTTCAACCACCTCTGAAGGGGACGCAGTGACAGCAACCCTAAGGGGACCACCGTGGCAGCAGCCGTCAGCTTGCCTAAAAGGTGCATATACAGGACATAGCGCAGACAGCGGTCCTCCCGAAAGAGGAGAAGGAGGCGGAGGATGTCGTCCACACGCCTGGGTGATGGGCAGGCCTTCATGGTAATGGCATCCAGAGTCATTCCCAGAAAGAGAGTACTCTGTGAGGGAACCAGGCAGCTCTTCTGGAAATTGACCCTGAGACCGAGCTGGGCCACATGTGAGAGAAGGGTTGCAGTGTCCCGGGTCACCTGAGACCGGGATGGTGCACAGACCAGCCAGTCGTCCAGGTAAGGCAGAATCTTTACGCCCCGCGACTGCAGGGGTGAAAGTGCTGCCGCCACACACCTGGTGAACACCCGTGGAGAGAGGGAGAGGCCGAACGGGAGCACCCTGAACTGGTAATGGTGGCCCTGAAAAGCGAACCGCAGAAATTGCCTGTGGTGTGGCGCTATGGGGACATGGAAATATGCATCCTTCAGGTCTATTGAGGTAAACCACTCCCCCTCGGCAACAGTACGTAGCACCTCTGCAGTGCTGAGCATGTGAAATCTCAGGACCTTGAGGAATCTGTTGAGTCCCCTCAAGTCGAGGACTGGGCGGAGTCCGCCATCTTTCTTTCTGACAAGAAAGTAAGTCGAATAGAACCCCCCGGGTGGTAACAGGGGGTCTACCGGCTCGATGGCACCCTTGTCCAGGAGGGCAGACAGCTCCTGGTTGAGGGCATGAGCTTTTGCCGGGTCTTGAATGATGGTCATCTTGACCCGGCCGAAGGCTGGGGGCCGGCGTCGGAACTGAATGTTGTACCCGTGGGTCAAGGTGGAAATCACCCACGGGTCCCTGGTGGAAGCAGCCCAGTAACTGAGCTGCTGCTGGGAAAAACCGCCGACGGCCGGCCCCGGGCTCTCAGCGCCTGGTCCCCCGGCCTCTGGAGGCCCTGGGGGGACGACGGGCAGCATCCGAGGTCTGAGGCTGCCTAAAGGGCGGCCGTTGAGGGGCTCGAAAGCCACTGGGGGAGGTCTGTGGCCGCGAGCGGCGCTGGGGGGGAGCTGCAAAGCCCCCTGGCCTGCTGGGAGGAGGCATACTCCTGTGAAGCCCAGAGAGCTGCTGTCGAGTCTGTCTGGCCTGTACTGTGCGCTCAAGCGCCTCCAGAGCAGCCGACCCAAAAACCTCCCCAGGTTCCACGGGGACACTGCGGAGGGTTCTCCGGCATGTCTCAGTGAGAGGGGACTGTGCCAGCCACACCTGGCGGCGAGCCTGGACAAGAGTGGATATTAGTCGCCCCAGTTCCCTGGACATCAAGGCGAAGGCCTGCAGGGACGCGTCACCAAAGCTGTGGACGGACGCGTCCACCGTAGCCTCTTGCAGCGATGCTGAGAGAGCAAGCATCAGATGGGACAAGGAGTTGCCGATGCGTCCCATGCGTGCTGCCGCATCATAGGCCTTAGTGAGCAGGTCATCCGTAACCCTACACTGAGGGCGAGGACACCTAGCGTCTGGCCTCAGAGCCTCCTCTGGCGAGACGACGAGAGCCGCTATAGCCGGCTCAACCGCTGGCATGCGGGCCAAGCCAAACTTGGCTGCATCCTGCATGGCGGCTAGGGTCCGGCCATCCGATGTTGCATGAGAGAGGGCTCTAGTATCCCTCCAGCACGCGTGCAGCTCCCTAAGGTATTCCTCTGACGGAGGCACCGTAAAGGTGGCCGGGGCTGGGCCACGCCTGAAGAAAGTGCTGGCGGGAGCCGGCTGAACTTGCGGGACGTCCAGCTGCAGGCGGGCCAGGGCCATACGAATGATGGCACCCATCGAATTATCCTCGGACCCAGTACCACCACTGTGGGCCGAGGAGCGGGAGCTCACTCCAGAGCCGTGCCCGGAGGCGGTGTCCTGGGGAACCGTGTCCGCCCCATAGTCAGCGAACTCGGTGGCTGATGCCACCAGGGAGAGCGCATCATCCTCCGGCTCGAACACAACCGTAGGAGGAGCAGGAGCACCCGTATCGCCTGCACCAGTTCCAGACCGGATGGCCAGGACGAGGGACTTCATCTGGTTCAGCTCCTCAGTCAACTGGTCCACCTTGGAGGCCAGTTTAGACTCCTTGGCCCTCCTCCCGGAGGAGGCACCCGCAGTCTCAGCCGCTCGCCGTTTGGGTCGGCTAGGCTGAGCCGGCGACTGCTGAGCTGGGGTCAACTGTCCCGGCTCCGGCGCCTGGCCCAGCAGGTGCTCAACCTCAGCCAGTCTGGAAGCCCGCACTGCCCGAGGCATGAAGCTGCAGTTCATGCACGAATCCTCCGAGAGCCCCTCTCTCAGGTGCTCAGGGCCGAGGCACGCAGGACACGTCATGGCCATCTGCAGGCTGCAGAGAAGCCAGACAGGCCGAGCAGGAGTGTTCACCAAACATGGCCGGCAAACACACACAAACTAAGGACCTAACAGATGCTGGGAGAGGGAGCGAGCGCACTGCCTTCACCAACAGTGCTGCACAAATGAAGAGAAGCAAAAATCAAACTGGCGCAACCGCAGGTGCCAGCGAAATACGCACTGAGTGGGCCGGACAAAAACGCCGGTAAAACCAGCAAAACGAAGTAGCGGTAGTACAAATGTCGGGAGAGGGAGCGAGTACACTGGCTTCACCAACAAACCACGCTACAACAAAAGGCGGTACAACCAACGGTGTACGATAAATCAAATGGGCAGCGCAACCACTAATGCCCGTACTAATGACGCTGATGCCGGGAGAGGGAGCGAGTACACTGGCTTCACCAACAAGCGAACTATAACGAAAGGCGATACAACCAACGGTGTACAATAAATCAAATGGGCAGCGCGACCGCTAATGCCCGTAATAATGACGCTGATGCCGGGAGAGGGAGCGAGTACACTGGCTTCACCAACAAGCGAACTATAACGAAAGGCGATACAACCAACGGTGTACGATAAATCGAATGGGCAGCGCGACCGCTAATGGCCGTAATAATGACGCTGATGTCGGGAGAGGGAGCGAGTACGACGCCTTCACCAACCTTACGAAAAGAGAATACTCGAAAGGAAACTTATACACTATGCCCGGTACTCGGGCAGTTGTAGAGACCAACCGGTTCAGAAGAGTGTCCGCGGCAAACCGCACCAAACCTTCCGTTTCAGCCCGTCGCAGCCTTTGGAGGGCGCAGCCCGCAGCTCCGACAAGTTGTCGCAAGGCTACCGGCGACGAGCAGCAGTTCCGTAGAATTTGTCCTAGTTGAGCTAAAGCTCACTGACATACCTCTACCTGCGAGCGAGAAGATGAGAAGGAACCGATCCTCTGATGTCACCGGAAGATATAGACTCGCAGGTGTCATCAGGGGTCACAGGTGACTCTGTTGGTATAAACACTCGACCTGCGCATGCGCGAGATGGAGACATCCAGTGCTGAAGCACCGCCTCTGGCGGTCAGTAGGGATGAAATAGAACAGAAAGCTCTGGGGTTTGGCTGTCAGACATGTGATCTCAGGACGCTAGTGAGGAAGCTCATAACACACACACACACACACACACACACACACACTTTAATGTCTGTTCAATATCGCATGAACTCGACGCAAATGAATCAAAAGTGACGCTAAAGATGACTCCTAAAACTGCGTGTTCGTGTACTTCGGTTATTTTCACCTGACCGTCGCGGTTCCGCTTCACCTGGAAACTGATGACGCTGCAGCCTTCCTGGGTTTCTATTGGCTGAGGCCGTCCCTCTATGTGCTGTGCGGTAGTGTTGTTGTGCTCAGACAGCAGCAGCCCGCTGCTCCACCACGTCTCCTCATCAGGTGTGTTTCTGTGGAGACGGCAGGATGAAGGCAGGAGGACTAGTCGTGCTGCTGGGACTCTGCTGTCACGGTGTCTCTTCAGGTGAGACTGCTTCACAGTCTGTCTTCTGGGTCACAACTGTCTTCGGTTCCTGAAGACACTCTGGTTTTTACTGGCCTTGTATTTCCTGCTTCATCGGAAAATGCATTTGGTGTGCGAGCTCAAATGTGGCCAATGAATCCACAAGAGGATTCATAACTGACTTGTTCCGCTATTTAAACCATTATATGAGAAATTAGTTTGCGTTGTGTTCCGACCGACTTTATTTTTGGGTCCGAAGTGACGAAACGAAACTGAAACTTATGAAAGTTACCGTCAATTCTGATCGGTACCGACGGACATTAACGTCCAGTTCACAGCCGATTCATGTCTAGTTTTTAATTATTAATCAACTATTTTATTAACGCTCATATTGTTGGATCCTACTTAAGTTGAACTATTTATCAATTCAATTCAATCAATGGATGGATGGATGGATTTATCAATTCATATAATCATAGATATTTATATTTCAATACAAAACGAGTGTTTGCCAAGAAAAGCATTACACATTAAATGTTCACTTTATCAACAAAAGACACATTTAATCTCACTATAAATCATTCTTTCAAATCCTTAACAATGTAAATATGTATTTAATTAAAATGCGCAGGTGAATTAAGGAATATACGATACGGTAAGAATGAAACATTGAGTTGAAACGATGTCAAATCACTGTTAGTATGCAAGATTAAAATGAAGCTGTTTGTGTTTTAGTTGAAGCGTTTGGACGGCAGCGTTGTACTGTAACCTGTTGACATGTCAATAAAGTTAAAACTAAACCTCCCGGAATACCTGGAGCCAGGGGGCGGGGCTACATGCTGGGAGGGGGCGGGGCTACATGCTGGGAGGGGGAAGGGGCTACATGCTGGGAGGGGGCAGGGGAAGGGGCTACATGCTGGAACGGGCCATGTGCCTGTCTCTCTGACCGTGATGTACAGTATTAACCTGTCTGTCTGTCTGTCTGTCTGTCTGTCTGTCTACAGTGGTTCACTCTCTGAAGTATTTCCACACGGGGTCGTCTGGAGTCTCAAACTTCCCAGAGTATGTGGCTGTTGGGATGGTGGATGAACTTCAGTTTATTCACTATGACAGCAACAGCCAGAAAGCAGAACTCAAACAGTCCTGGATGGACCGGCTCACCAGAGATGACCCACAATACCTGGAGAGGGAGACTGGAATCTATCTGGATGGCCAGCAGACCTTCAAAGTCAACATTGAGATTCTGAAGCAACGCTTCAACCAGACAGGAGGTATGTTTATACACACACACACACACACACACACACATCCCATAATACTCCTAGAGCAGCACTCCCACACAGAGCAGCAGTGGCAGTGTCCTGGTGGGACAGTCAGCAGAATATTATGGGATGGATGAGGTGATGCAGCAGCTTCAGGAGACCTGTAGTGGTTTATTACACAGTAATACTGCAGTACATCATCCTTTATATACAGTGTTACCTTTACACTACTTCATCACTACTGACATTATGGGATGCTCAACAGGAGTTCACCTGCAGGCAGACAGCTAACCTACAGACAGACAGTTAACCTACAGACAGACAGAAAGTTAACCTACAGACATGTAACCTACAGACATGTAACCTACAGACAGTTAACCTACAGACAGTTAACCTCAAGACAGACAGTTAATCTACTGACAGTTATCCTACAGACAGATAGGTGACCTACAGACAAACAGTACATCTACAGACAGACAGTTAACCTACAGACAGACAGTTAGCCTCCAGGCAGACAGTGAATCTACAGACAGTTAACCTACAGACAGACATGTAACCTACGGAGAGACAGTCAACCTAAAGACAGACAGTTAATCTACAGACAAAGTCAACCTACAGACAGAAAGTCAACCTACAGACAAACAGGTAACCTACAGACAGACAGTAAACCTACAGACAGTAAGCATCCAGACAGACAGTTCCTCTTCAGACAGACAGTTAACCTACAGACAGTTCACCTACAGACAGGCAGTTAATCTATAGACAGGTAACCTACAGACAGACAGTCAGCCTACAGACAATTAACCTCCAGACAGACAGTTAACCTACACAGTTAATCTACAGACAGACAGTTAACCTACACAGTTAATCTACAGACAGACAGTTAACCTATAGACAGACAGGTAAACTACAGACAGTTAACCTACAGACAGTTAGCCTCCAGACAGACAGTTCATCTACAGACAGAGAGTTAACCTCCAGACAGACAATGAATCTATAGACAGGTAACCTACAGACAATTAATCTACAGACAGTTAACCTACAGACAGACAGGTAACCTACAGACAGTTAGCCTCCAGACAGACAGTTCATCTGTAGACAGTTAACCTACAGACAGTTAACCTACAGACAGACAGGTAACCTACAGACAAACAGTTAACCTACAGACAGACAGGTAACCTACAGACAGACAGTTAACCTACAAACAGTTAATCTATAGACAGACAATTAACCTACAGACAGGCAGGTAACCTTCAGACAGACAGTTAATCTATAGACAGTTAGTCTCCAGACAGACAGTTCATCTGTAGACAGTTAACCTACAGACAGACAGGTAACCGACAGACAGACAGTTAACCTACAGACAGACAGGTAACCTACAGACAGACAGTTAATCTACAGACAGACAGGTAACCTACAGACAGACAGTTAACCTACAGACAGACAGGTAACCTACAGACAGACAGTTAACCTACAGACAGACAGGTAACCTACAGACAGACAGTTAAGCTACAGACAGTTAACCAAAAGACAGTTAAGGTCTCTCTCTCTCTCTCTCTCTCTCTGTCTCTCTCTCTCTCTCTCTCTCTCTCTCTCTCTCTCTCTCTCTCTCTCAGGTGTCCACATGGTTCAGTACATGTATGGTTGTGAGTGGGATGATGAGGATGATACCACTGATGGTTATCACCAGTATGGTTATGATGGGGAGGACTTCCTAGTGTTGGACCTGAAGAACCTGAGATGGATCGCTCTAACACCACAGGCTTTCATCTCCAAACTGAGATGGGATCAGGATAGAGCTGATTTAGAATACGCTAAGAACTACTACAACAAGGAGTGTGTTGATTGGCTGAAGAAGCACCTGGACTATGGGAAGAGCACTCTGCAGAGAACAGGTAGAGTCACATGACCCGGTGGGCCCAGGTACTAGGCTTGCCGCAGTAGTCGGTGTTACCGGGGTAACGCGGTGTTCGGACACACGCCGATGACATCACTTGTTGAATAGAAACAAAACCCATTTGGTTGTTTTCAAAATAAACATTTCCTTTATTTGATTTATTCCAAAACGTTTGGAAATGTTAAATCTTTGTTCTGAAATTAGTGACGATTATGACCACGACCCTCCCGACATATGTACTGTTTACTGTTACTACCGACACTTACAGTTTAACCCACAGAAATACTTTGATACTTAAGTACAGTTTAACCCACAGAAATACTTTCGATACTTAAGTACAGTTTAACCCAGAGAAATACTTTCGATACTTAAGTACAGTTTAACCCAGAGAAATACTTTCGATACTTAAGTACAGTTTAACCCACAGAAATACTGTTGATACTTAAGTACAGTTTAACCCAGAGAAATACTTTCGATACTTCAGTACAGTTTAACCCAGAGAAATACTTTCGATACTTAAGTACAGTTTAACCCACAGAAATACTGTTGATACTTAAGTACAGTTTAACCCAGAGAAATACTTTTGATACTTAAGTACAGTTTAACCCACAGAAATACTTTTGATACTTAAGTACAGTTTAACCCAGAGAAATACTTTCGATACTTAAGTACAGTTTAACCCACAGAAATAGTTTTGATACTTAAGTACAGTTTAACCCAGAGAAATACTTTTGACACTTAAGTACAGTTTAACCCACAGAAATACTTTTGATACTTAAGTACAGTTTAACCCAGAGAAATACTTTCGATACTTAAGTACAGTTTAACCCAGAGAAATACTTTCGATACTTAAGTACAGTTTAACCCAGAGAAATACTTTCGATACTTAAGTACAGTTTAACCCAGAGAAATTCTTTCGATACTTAAGTACAGTTTAACCCAGAGAAATACTTTTGACACTTAAGTACAGTTATACCCAGAGAGATACTTTCGATACTTAAGTACAGTTTAACCCAGAGAAATACTTTTGACACTTAAGTACAGTTTAACCCAGAGAGATACTTTCGATACTTAAATACAGTTTAACCCACAGAAATACTTTTGATACTTAAGTACAGTTTAACCCAGAGAAATACTTTTGATACTTAAGTACAGTTTAACCCAGATAAATACTGTTGATACTTAAGTACAGTTTAACCCAGAGAAATACTTTTGACACTTAAGTACAGTTTAACCCACAGAAATACTTTTCATACTTAAGTACAGTTTAACCCACAGAAATACTTTTCATACTTAAGTACAGTTTAACCCAGAGAAATACTTTTCATACTTAAGTACAGTTTAACCCAGAGAAATACTTTTCATACTTAAGTACAGTTTAACCCAGAGAAATACTTTTGATACTTAAGTACAGTTTAACCCAGAGAAATACTTTTGACACTTAAGTACAGTTTAACTCAGAGAAATACTTTCGACTAGGGATGTCCGATATTGGCTTTTTTACCGATAACCAATATTGTTCAACTCTTAATTTCCGATACCGATATCAACCGATACCGATACCGATGTATGCGGAAACTTTGAAATAATTCCAAACTTTGAAATAATTCCAAACCACCGACATAACTACAGCTACAACTAGCGTCCCCCTACACGGCCGCACAGCCCAGGCTTGTTATTGAGACGGCGCGGCGCGTTTGATGATGTCATCAAACCACGTCCTCACTTGAAACATAACAGATGTCTGAAATTATTTCAAACAAAGTGTTTATTTATTTCACACTGTCTTTGTAGTAACAGAAAATTGTCGCTTGCATTCGACTCAGGACAATTAGAGCCTTCCAACGGTATAACAGCCAGAGGACACTTTAGTCACTTTGAGCTTTTTTAAAAACCGATACCGATATTTTCCGATATTGATTTTTTTATGCCAATATCGACCGATAATATCGGTGGGCCGATAATATCGGACATCTCTACTTTCGACACTTAAGTACGGTTTAACCCAGAGAAATACTTTCGATACTTAAGTACAGTTTAACCCAGAGAAATACTTTCGATACTTAAGTACGGTTTAACCCAGAGAAATACTTTCGATACTTAAGTACAGTTTAACCCAGAGAAATACTTTCGATACTTAAGTACAGTTTAACCCAGAGAAATACTTTTGATACTTAAGTACGGTTTAACCCATAGAAATACTTTGATACTTAAGTACAGTTTAACCCAGAGAAATACTTTTCATACTTAAGTACAGCTTAACCCAGAGAAATTCTTTCGATACTTAAGTACAGCTTAACCCAGAGAAATACTTTTCATACTTAAGTACATTTTATTTGAGCTACTTTATGACTTTTACTCAAGTGATTTTTCTCTCTCCCTCCCTCCCTCCCTCCCTCCCTCCCTCCCTCCCTCCCTCCAGAGCGTCCTGAGGTGTCTCTCCTCCAGAGGAGCCCCTCCTCCCCAGTGGTGTGCCATGCTACAGGCTTCTACCCTGACAGGGTGGTGGTGTTCTGGAGGAGAGACGGCGAGGAGCTTTATGAGCATGTGGACCATGGGGAGGTCCTCCCCAACCCCGACGGGACCTTCCAGGTCAGCGTGGACCTGGACCTGGCGTCGGTCCCACGGGAGGACTGGCGGAGGTACGAGTGTGTGGTCCAGCTGAAAGGCATCAAGGACATCTCTACCCGACTGGACCCGGCCCTCGTCAGGACCAACTGGGGAAAGACCGGCCCTGGAGGGGATGGAGGTAGGAACACCTGTCTCACCACCTCCACCTGACCTCATCACAACCACTGGTCTACCTGGACACACCTGAAGCTACGTGGTGAACACACCGGACCACGTTGGTGGACCACGTTGGATTGTGGGTAAATGAGTCGTAGTGAGAGGACAAGGCTAGGATCAGTGTCAGCGGCAGGTCACATGACCCTGAGCTCCAGGAGATTCTGAATATATATATCATGTATGTAGCAGCATGTGTCTGTACACTGACCTGCAGATATGTGGTGAAGTGATGGAAGGACTGTCCAACACGGAGTATTATCACACACCTCATTTTCTTTTCTTGGTTTACCTGAAGGGGTCCAGAATGACATCACCACCCCCATCATCATCGCTGTTCTCATCCTGGCTGCTGTTGCTGCTGCTGGTGTTGCTGGAGTCTTTGTGTACAAGAAGAGGAGCGGTGAGTGAATCACACTATCATCTGATTGGTAGACGTATAATAACATACTACTACTACTACTACTACTACTACTACTACTACTACTACTACTACTACTATACTACTACTACTACTACCACTACTACTACTACTACTACTATACTACTACTACTACTACCACTACTACTACTACTACTACTACTAGTACTACCACTACTACTACTACTACTACTACTACTACTAGTACTACTATGTTGATCCAGATAACTTCATGACTTCTCCTCCTCACGTTCTGCTACTTTCCAGGTTCTCACAGCAGCTCTGGGAACAGTGAGGAACAGAGTCCAGCTCCTGAGGCCCAACCTCTCAACACATTGTCAGTATTTTGTGACATCACAATGTTTTAGAGGATGGGTGGGAGGGTGATTATATAGATACAGTACGTCATCACAGTAATAGTAATATTGTAACAGTACTTCATCACAGTAATAGTAATATTGTAACAGTACTTCATCACAGTAACAGTAATATTGTAACAGTACTTCATCACAGTAACAGTAATATTGTAACAGTACTTCATCACAGTAACAGTAATATTGTAACAGTACTTCATCACAGTAATAGTAATATTATAACAGTACTTCATCACAGTAACAGTAATATTATAACTACTTCATCACACTAACAGTAATATTGTAACAGTACTTCATCACACTAATAGTAATATTATAACTACTTCATCACAGTAATAGTAATATTGTAACAGTACTTCATGACAGTAAGTCATATTGTAGCAGTATATTAACAGTGATATCTTGACTAGTGATTAATGGTTTAATCCTGACTTGTGCTTCCTTGCTGTTTAGGGTCAATTCATCATGAAGAGCTGGGCCGGACTAACACACAGGCTAGATATGGCTGCAGCCTAGGGGCCCCACGTGTGCCAGCCTGCCAGGGGGCCCCCGATTGGCCAGAATTTTTTTTTTTTAAATTAACATTTACATAAGAGAATAAAACTTAAACTTCATTGGCCCAAAGGAAATATTTAAATGAGCAAGACGCTGATTGGGTGAATATGGAGTTCAGAACGGTTCTCCAAGATATAAACGTCAGGACGTCACATACCCTGTTCACTTCACACCGAAAATGTCGGAACGAAAGTACGAGAGCGGTGCACAAAAGCGAAAGGCTCAAAGAGCCAAAGTACAACGAGACCAAAAAGTCCTGCATAACATGCCAAAGTTGACAGGATTTTTTAAGCCTGCTGAATTCAGTAATAAAGAGACTAGGGACGTTAACAATGACGATACCGATAGCGCCACAGCTAACATCATGCTCGCTGGAGCAGCTAGTTGTAGTTCTGTGATGGTGGTGGTGGTGGGGGGGGGACACGTTCAATTGTTGTTGTCATCAACCTGCCTATTGTTTATACTCTTTGGTGTTACTTTTATGCAGTTTTATAATAATAGAAAACGTTTAAAAAAAAATTAAAAAATCCCCCCCAAAAAATGTCAATATTTTTTTTTGCCTACATCAACCTGTAGCCTAGGGGCCCCTGGCCATCTTAATCCGGCCCTGATGAAGAGGCTTCTCATGGTCATCTTCTCTAAACCAGGAGGGGATTGATCATCATTTATAATCCTTACAGCAGGCTTGGGACTTCAGCTAACTTCAGATGCTACGTTTGATAAATCACAAAAACATTCATAATTACTTTTATTTTGAAAGCAA
>JAOPHQ010000367.1:50000-57500 GCA_030340625.1 Merluccius polli
TTTAACAAGTGACCTTTCTCCGTCTTCTGAATCACACGGCCCTCTTCATCATTCATCCCTCCGTCCGACCTTTGACCTTTGACTCATCCATTCAGCCTTTTTTTTTTCGTCCTTATTTTTGGACGATTGCTAACGTTAATACTGTATATAACGCAAATACTTTATTAACTTCATTTACTTTTCTAATGTTGTTGTGATATACAGTATAAGCTCATAGACTTAATGTGTGATACGTTTCTGTTCTTGTCTAAGCCAATTTAGCAAAAACAAAACTAAATAAAAACAATAACGTCATGAAAACCATAAACTTAAAACTGACCATAATGATTTAAAGGTCCCCCCCCCCCCCCAATGTTGCATTGATAAGGTCATTGTACGTTGAACGCGATTTTATTTCCCACATCAATGAAATAATTAAAAAATCATGGAGCTGAATGGGACTGCACACACACACACACACACACACACGCACACACACGCGAGACGCAATTTCCGTTTTGCGAAACGGCGACATTAATTTTAATCGCGCCAAGGTCGACTTTTGATGGAATAACCAATCACAATCAGGTATCTTTGTCATCATCATCATCGCCATGGCGACTGTATCCTAGCCTACATGTTGTAGGAAACGGTGGACATTCATAGACTTGTAATTATCATATTATTATATTATAATACCTCGCCTATCCATCATTCATCTCAATAGCGGTCAGCGCTACTTCACAATGAACAATCGCATCCTTAACACTTTCCTCAAATCCTTATCCATAACCTAATCACCATTTTATTATTTTGTGTTCTCTAGGTTTCCCGGTGAAACCGCTTCCCTTCCTCAGCGTTAGCCGCGCGTGGGAGAAGCGGGATTCGCCGAACGCGGCGTCGCTACAAGAAGAAAAGGCAGAGTTGTCTGCGACCGACCTGAGTGGGAGCCTGCGGCGGCGGTGGCTCCTGCTGGGCTCCAGTCCCGCCGCCGCCGCCACCACAGGGTTCACGGAAAATACCGGGGCTAAGGCTAAGGCTACGGCTACGGCTATGGCTACGGCTAACGGCGGGCTGGTCCGCGTGCCAAGGGGCGGTCGGGACGAGGCGGCCGGTCCGGATAAGTCGGTCCAGATGCTGAGGATGATCTCGGCTCTGGAGGAGCTGTACAGGACCGTCAACGGGACGCTGCGCCGGCGGATCGCCTTCATGCCGAGAGGTAGGAGGGATTCGGACGTCTGTGTGTGTGTGTGCGGGGGGGGGCGATGTTTCAGACCCTCCAGGATTTCGCAATGTTTTGCGATTTGCAACTTCAACGCAACATCAGCCAATCCCCGCGAATTCAGGAGTGGTGTTGCAATTTTAACCAATCACCACAACTTTCACCGCAAATTTGACCAATCATTGGCATCGTCTTGAACCGACGTCGACAAACTACCTTCCGCCTTACTTCCGTGTTTTCCGCGGGCCGTTTGTCATTTGTGTTTTTATTATTTTAATTAATGTCTTTTTGCGGTAATGACTTAATATTTAACATATTACTCAGCAAAATTGCAGTACTAACTTAATTTTAACATCAGGAAAATCGCAACTTTCGCAACTTTTATCGCAACTTTCACTTCCTCCCGCACTGTAATCGCAACAAAATCCTAAAAAACACTGCAACTTTCATCGCAATTTTTTGGAAAAGCTCACACAACATCGGGCATTTTAGGCTGCAACAATCGCAAAAAAGGCCCGCGAAATCCTGGAGGGACTTATTTTGCAAAGAGATTATGATGACACGGACTAAAACACACTTTGTTTTCAGCCAGTGGCAGAAATTCTGCAAAGAAAAATAAAGCGGTAAGTCATCAACACGTTTTTTTTTGCAACATCCGATATTTTGCCAATAAATGATTTGTTGATATTATTGGCATGATTTAATGTCTTATCTTAATCTGATGTCGCAAGATTTTCCACTTACTTCAGTCACAGTTTCACTTTTCCCCTTTTCCTCTGTGGTGTCTATAGGGGCCCGCCACCGAGGCGGTGGCGAGGCTCACCACAGCGCCCCCCATGGTGTCCGGCGGTACTGTGTCCCGAGCCAGCAGCACCGACGACCTGCTGCCCAGCCTGAGCGGCCGCAGCTACAGGCAGTCGATGTCCCCTCAGCCCAAGAAGTCCAACAAAAGAGGTGAAATAGGAAAATGTCTGAAAATATCTACCAATGAAACTCTTTTATTTCCAAATCGGACCGATGGAGAACGTAAATCCCGGACCAATGTCGTCATGGTCCAACCATTCTGCAATGTTTTTCACTTAAACTAAGTTGAAAAGCAGCGCTCTCTTCCATTAGAAAATAGCCGAGTGTAACGGTACCCCTTTAACGCGAGGTGTTTCACAGCGCTGTGTCCCTTTAACTGTTTTAACTTCTCATCACCTCTGAATCAGTCTGTATTGAACAAGCTGGATCTTGGTGTTGAAACGATGGTTTAATAGTAGTTGGGTTACTGTGAGGAACACATTATTATCTTAATATTATCTAATATTATAATAATAACTAAAAATAATATTAGATCAGATATTGTGTTATCTTTAATAACTCAGTCATACCGTCTTGGAGACGAAAAAAACAAACCATGAGCTGATTTTATGTGTGACCTGCTCTCTCCGCAGTTTGCTTCTGGAAGTACTGCTCCCAGAACTGAAGATCCCTCTGGCCTCCGGTGACCTCTCCACACACACACACACACACACACACACACACACACACACACACACACACACATGCACACACACACACACACACACACACACAATCCATCAATCTCTCCATCCACCCCAACACACACCACCACCCCCCCCCCCCCCCCCCCCCCCCCCCCCCCCCCCCCCCCCCGACGTGGACATGTTGTCCCTGAACTTGCGTTGCCATGGAGACCATCGCCTTGGCCTCCGGTTACTCCTGACCCGCCGAAAGGGAAGATGCTGACGATGTGCACACAGGAAACGTGCATGAAACCCACACACACACACACACACACACACACACCCCTCCGAAACCCCTGCTCACGAGACGGAGGCACGTGCGTCATTGAGGCGTCTGTGTGTCGACTTAGAAATATAATATAAAAATAAAAATGAAAAATAAAAAATAAAGATTGACCCTAGCAGGGCAGAAACAGACCAATAAAGGTTGGGTTGAACTTTTCTACGGCAAAAAGACGGATGGGTAAAACCAAACAGTATTTTACAATTAAAACACACACACACACACACACACACACCAGGTTATTTAAAACAAATATTTCAACTGATACAGAACAGTCCTCGTTGTTTTTTTTCAAAATGTCCGAGTATGTTAATAAAGTGTCTCTCTTGCAAAACGACGAGGCAACCCTGAATAAATACACGTGAAACAAGTCCGCCTTTCATACTCTTTGTCCCGCCGAAATATGTACAACTGTGTGTGTGTGTGTGTGTGTGTGTGTTTGTGGTAATTACGCCGTCAGAAACTCTGACTTTTAATGGCCGTTATTAACCTTCGGCGCGGCGGCGGCGGCGTCGGCGCTGAGCGGGAATTCCTCTTTTCCAGACGTTTCCATGGCGACGGCTCCGTCCTAGTGTTTGCTCTCTGGGTCCGTTCAGTCTGAGGTTTGGGGAGAGGGGGGGTCGCTGTCAAACGGCCATCTTTTGTGTGCGTGGCGTTGTGTTTGCGCATCCTTAAGACAGTGTGTGTGTGTGTGTGTGTGTGTGTGTGTTACACCACTGGATATATATGTGTGTGTGTGTGTGTGTGTGTGTGTGTGTGTGTGTGTGTGTGTGTGTGTGTGTGTGAAATCCTGGATTTTTTTGTTTCACACCGTTTTTGGTTTTGCGCGCGCTGTGACGGAAAACGATGGATTGGTGCTGTAGGAACGCACACACCGATGCTAACGATGCTACATGCTCATGCTAACGACGCTGCATACCGACGCACACACACACACACACACGAAAATACACTCTTTTATGTTTTGAAATCAGTTTTAATAAAGACTCCCCCCCCCCCCAGAGAGGATGATAAGGCAGAAGGAAAGTAGATGTGCGTCAAAGTTGGAATCGGTTCCTAAAAATTAAATTGGTGAAACGCCTCCACCGCAATCAATATGGCGGTTTGGTCCACGCAACGCCACACTGCGTCTCTTTCTTTCTGAGGGTCGTCATGACGATAAAGCGACTCGAACGATTGGAGCAGACCCCCCCCCCCCCCCCCCCCCCCCCAATGAAAAGTAAAGATAAAGTCTTCATTGAGGACCTGTCAGGTGCCAGACTCTGCCAGACCCAGATGATGATCGGCGGCGGCGGCGGCGGCGGCGGCGGTCTTTATGACCTGTTGTCAACGGCGATGCGCTGACATTTTGAAGTTGTTTTGAGGATGGGGATTTTGTTTTGAAGACAAGAGCTGCGGACGCCCCCCGGGAAACAACCGCTTGTAAACCTCAGGCGAGCACACGGGGAAGGAAAACATCGTTGGACTTTATCTCCCTCCACTATGGCATTGTTGAGGAAATGGACGCCACTGGAATTCGTAGGGTGAAACCCGGTGACACGCAGTTCAACTGATCCGGTCTCCATCGTCTGGACGTCCGCAGGCCTACTCCAAGTCATCACTACACACAATGATGACTTTAAACTATGAGGAACTGTAAGGAAGTGTCCCTGAGGAGGATTACAGAAATTAATTCACAAAAATATTTAAATTTCCACCAAACATGTCAGTGTTTACTTTTCCATTAAATTAAGGTGACCACATTCCTGAAATGACAAATAAAGATATTTGTAGTTTGGCGGTCCGTATATCAACAACATATCTGATGGTATTATTTCTTTAGGGTCAATACATATAAACTGTCTACAAATTAATATTCATCAGCACGAAGCTCTGCCATTTTAAAATCTATTCATATATTTTACAAATGCAATTTGAAAAAAAAACGGGGACATTTTTGGGGAGAGGCCACCAGAAACGAAGACGTCTGTTAGGCTAATGTAGCTAGGTGAAGCTAGGCTAATGTAGCTAGGTGAAGCTAGGCTAATGTAGCTAGGTGAAGCTAGGTCAATGTAGCTAGGTGAAGCTAGGTCAATGTAGCTAGGTGAAGTTAGGCTAATGTAGCTAGGAGATGTAGCTAGGTGAAGCTAGGTCATTGTAGCTAGGTGAAGTTAGGCTAATGTAGCTAGGTGAAGTTAGGCTAATGTAGCTAGGTGAAGTTAGGCTAATGTAGCTAGGTGAAGTAGCTAGGTGAAGCTAGGTCATTGTAGCTAGGTGAAGTAGCTAGGTGAAGCTAGGTCAATGTAGCTAGGTGAAGCTAGGTCAATGTAGCTAGGTGAAGCTAGGTCAATGTAGCTAGGTGAAGCTAGGTCAATGTAGCTAGGTGAAGTTAGGCCAATGTAGCTAGGTGAAGTAGCTAGGTGAAGCTAGGTCAATGTAGCTAGGTGAAGCTAGGTCAATGTAGCTAGGTGAAGCTAGGTCAATGTAGCTAGGTGAAGCTAGGTCAATGTAGCTAGGTGAAGTTAGGCCAATGTAGCTAGGTGAAGTAGCTAGGTGAAGCTAGGTCAATGTAGCTAGGTGAAGCTAGGCCAATGTAGCTAGGTGAAGTAGCTAGGTGAAGCTAGGTCAATGTAGCTAGGTGAAGCTAGGTCAATGTAGCTAGGTGAAGTTAGGTCAATGTAGCTAGGTGAAGTTAGGCTAATGTAGCTAGGTGAAGCTAGGTCAATGTAGCTAGGTGAAGCTAGGTCAATGTAGCTAGGTGAAGTTAGGTCAATGTAGCTAGGTGAAGTTAGGCTAATGTAGCTAGGTGAAGCTAGGTCAATGTAGCTAGGTGAAGTTAGGTCAATGTAGCTAGGTGAAGCTAGGCCAATGTAGCTAGGTGAAGCTAGGTCAATGTAGCTAGGTGAAGTTAGGTCAATGTAGCTAGGTGAAGTTAGGCTAATGTAGCTAGGTGAAGTAGCTAGGTGAAGCTAGGTCATTGTAGCTAGGTGAAGTAGCTAGGTGAAGCTAGGTCATTGTAGCTAGGTGAAGCTAGGTCATTGTAGCTAGGTGAAGCTAGGTCATTGTAGCTAGGTAACGGTTTGGAGGCATGTACATCCCATAATATACACCAACAAGGTGCATTATTATGGTTCCCTGGTCCAAAACACAATAGCTGCTGATTACAGTGTGTAGGCAGCGCCACAGCTAACCACCGATAGCATCAGTAGTAATTGCAGGCGGACGTTTGGCTGCAATTAGTCGTAATTCATGGGTACAGAAAACGGTTATCTGCTCCCGTTAAACAGTGATTTAAGCGCTTTAATCAAAGTATTATCACAGCTATAACATTTGGGGATGTATAAATACTGTATAGTCAATTCTAGATCCAACAAGAAAAGAAAGCAAGAATATACAGTATATGTAGAAGGTTATTGTACATCGGAAACTGTGGGGGAAAAAAACCCTGAAAAAATATGTCGATATATTCGATGTGTCCGCAGGATGAATATAAAATATCACGTGGGAAATATTACTGTTACGTACCAGAGTACAGGTAGCAGTAGCTAGCAGATTAATATGATGCAATTTTTATTCATTTGCAGCCTAACTTGTGAGCGCACAGAAACATACAACACACACACACACACACACACACACACACACACACACACAGCTGCAAAATCGTCGACGGTCACCGTGACGATGCCCCCTGTTGACTAATCCCGCTCATTACAAGTAGTGTGAGTTTGCTTGTCATCCTCCTCAATCATTCCTGGCCAAACTAAATCCTGTTGTCGTGAGTCACATTCAAACGTATGTCTCCCTCCTCCTCCTCCTCCTCCTCCTCCTCCTCCTCCTCCTCCTCCTCCTCCTCCATGTGTACTTCTATGGGGAGGGATGTGTCGCTGTTGTCGCCGTTGCTGTTTTTGCTTTATTTGATTCGTTTCGCCACATCCAGGTACGCGAACTCCACCTCCCTCTCGGCGGGGCAGGTGCCGGCGAACTCCTCCCGCCGGTAGGCGTTGTCCAGGTAACGCCACACGCCGGTCATCTCCGCCGGGATCTCCAAACCGCGGTACTTCCTGGCCACCACCTGTAGGGGGCGGAGCATCAGAAGCATCAGAAAATCGCCTTAAGGCCCATTCACACCCTACGGGTGAATACGGATGCGGACCCTTTCGTCCGGTCCCGGAGGTCGTTTCGTCCGTCAACGTCGCCAGTGAGCTTACTCATCCGGACGAAACAGAGCAATACCACCAGAGGTCGAGGCGGCAGTATAGAGTCAGAACTCAGAAGTTCAACCATTCGCGAAAATCGATGAAGAATATCGTATTATATAATTAATATAATATAATAAGCAATTCATCAAATCGTGCGGCGGACATCCTAAAGTACTGAAAATGCCTTTCGCCGTCCAACTCTCTCATTGGCAAAACTAAGGAAAAAAACTCGCCGTTGATGCGCCGATTTTCATTTAAAGATCTCGCATGCCGCCGCCGCGAACACCTTTTGCGCCTTTTTGTCTA
>JAOPHQ010000367.1:62500-84151 GCA_030340625.1 Merluccius polli
TTTAAACTTGATGTTGAGGCTTAATAGGGTCAGGTAAGTAGAGGGAGAGACACACACACACACACAGAGGTAAATCAGAGGTGTGTGTGTGATTGGTAAACACTGAGAACGGTGTTGACATCCTTCTGCCAAGCGGTAATCGGACTCAGGGGATTACAGTTCATGGGGCGAGAGAGGCAGAGAAAGCACACAGGACAGAGAGAGAGAGAGAGAGAGATTAGCAGGGTGTATTGTTCATTAACCCAGCTAATCAGCTAATGTAATTTATTCTGTGTGTCGTTTTGTCTATTGTCTTTGGATCTGGACTTTGTATCTTTGAATCGATTCGGAGATTTTGATTCGGAGATTTTGATTTTGATTGATTTTGGAGACTTTAAAATGCATTAAATCGCCAGAAAACATGCTATATCATGATAAACATTACCGATATCGACATATCGTTCACCTGTGTGTGTGTGTGTGGGAACCCTTCTGGACCTCACCTTGACGTACAGAGCGATCTCATAGGTCTGGTTCTCCGGGTCGCCGCTGCCCCCTCTGGTCGGCGCCATCAGGCCCTCCGTCCTCCTGTGCGAGAGCAGCGTCACTTCCTCCCGCCCGGTTCCGCCGTCTCCCGCCGCCGCCGCCGCCGCCGCCGTCTCCTCGCGCTGCGGGAAGTAGGACCGCCCGTCCTCCAGCAGCACCACCCGCTTCTTCTTGGCCTGCTCGCCCCGCCGCTTGGGCAGCGAGTCGTCCTTGATCACCGACTTCAGCTCGCGCACCCAGTCGTCCTTCGCCGCCGGACCCTTCGCCGCCGGACCCTTGGACGTCTCGCCGGCGTCCGTCGCGCCGGCGTCTTGGGACTCCCGACTCTCGACGCGCCTCGGCTCTTTTCGCCGCTCTTCTTCGGCGCTCCGGTCTCGTTTGATCCAGTCTGTGTCGTTCCTCCGGGGCGACAGCACCTTGGTTGAACCCCTGCCGCCGCCCGACTCCCTCCTGGTCGAGGCGAATGTCGTGTGCGGCTGTTCAGGACCCAGAATCCCGTTCTCCATGGCCTGCTTGAGGTCTTTAACTCTTCCATTCAGCACCTCATCTGCTCTTATTTCCTGTGGTTCTTTCTCCTCCACCCCCGCTGCTTCCTCATCTGTTACTCCATCTTTGACTGCATCGGCTGCGGTCCACCGGTCCGGCTCCGGCGGGCTTTCAGCCTCTGTTGTCTCAATCTCATCGTCGAGGACGGTCACCGGCTCTCGGTCCAGCCCTCCTTCATCCATCTGCCTGTCGTTCCCCTCCTCCTCCTCGCTTCCCATGTCAACCATCTTCACCGGCGGCTGTTGTGCGGATGCGTCGGCGCCTCCGTCCCCTTCTGCGGGCCGCGGCTCGGTGCCAGGAAAATCACCTTCTGGTTGGTCCCCCATCTCCACGGTCTCCTGGTCACCATCAGGCACACTCGCTGTGGAAGTGTCTTCCATCAAAGCTTGAGGCTCCCGTTCATCCATCATCGTCGCTGAACCTTCTCCCCTGGACTGTCCCTCTCTTGCTGTCCCACCTGCTGTCTCTTTTTTAACCACATTATCCGCCCGCTCTGTCGTCTCCTCCTGTCCCGTCTGATTTCCCCCTCCCTCTGTCCTCCCGCCGAGGGTATTATCCTCAACCTGTCGCTCCTGCTCCTCCGCCTTCGCCACGTCCCTCTGCCCAACCCCTCCCTCTTCCCTCAGGTGCTTCCCTGCACATGTGCCGCTCGCTTCCTCGGCCGGTCCTGATTCGGCTAATTCGGTGGTGATGTCGTCGCCAGTCTTGATGTCGAAATCCTGGGTGTTTTGCCGAAGGCCTTCTGCGGCTTGGACCCGTTCGACGCTGGCTTCGCGCTCGTCCTCAGTCGAGTCGGGGTCGCGCACCTCGTCGGCAACCGCTTTCCCTGCAACGGATGCAGGGTCTGCGTTGGGGTTCGCAGGTTGAACTCCGACTTTCTCCAGGGGTTCGGCGGTCACCTCATTGGCGATTGAGGCTGTCGGGAGTCGGCTTGGTTCCTTTTTGCCGCTGTTGCTCCTGCTGACCCTTTCTTCTTCTTCTTCTTCTTCTTCTTCTTCTTCTTCTTCTTCTTCTTCTTCTTCGATCTCCTCAATTGCTGCCGTTGATTCGTTATTTTCTTCTTCTCCTTTTCTTTCTTCATCATTGAGATGTTCATTGACCGGGGACAGGGGGTCCATTTGAGGCTCTGGCAATGCGGGCAAAACTGCAGGTGAACTCTGAACCTGTGTCTGCTCATTGTGTGACGCCACCTCTTGCCCTTGCACTTCCTCCTCCCATCCTCCTGGCTCTTCTTCAGCGACCTCCAACCCTTCCAGCTCCCCTTTATCCCCCAGTTCTGCTGTCATGCCTCCCCATCTCTCCTCTTCTCCCTCCTCCTCCTCCTCTTCCTCCTCCAGCTCTCCATCTGACGGCGGCGGCACCGCGGTGACCCCCGCCGACTCCCAGTCTCCGTCGTCTGACCCTCCCTCATCTCCCCCCATTATCAAGGCATCTTCCCCTACCTCCTCTGCAAGTTCCACCTCCTCGTCCTCCTCTTCCTCCGGCCCAGCCTCCTCGCCCTCTCGCGTCGAGTCTCCGCTCAGACCCGGCACGCCGCCGCCGTGGATCCCGCCGCCGGTCGCCAGCTCCAAATTGTGTCCAGCAGGTTCCAACTGAGCCATGTCGAAATTTCAAGGGTCGGGGGTTTCTCAGGTTCTGAAGCACAGCAAAGAATCGGTTCGATCCCCGAAAGACTCGCAAGAATCATGCAAGTAAAAGGGCTTGATCCTCGAGTGCGTCCGAGGTTTTTTGCGAATGAGGCCGCGGGATGAAGAAGAAAAAAAACACTAATCGGAGCGGTTGAGCCCGGAAAAGGGGAAGGGAAAATATGAATATTTTGCGTGGCAGATGAGTGTAAAGAGCACAAACACACCCCTTCTAAACGCTTGCTGAGAACTATAGGGTGTGCCGACCGGCTCACTGCTCTTCAAGCACGCTAAGTCGAGTCTACTTCTACTTTTTGCTTTCTTTGCTGTCCCTCTGCTCTCTCTCTCTCTCTCTCTCTCTCTCTCTCTCCCTCTACCTCTCTCTCTCTCTCACAGCATGGGGGATTAGCAGGAGGCTGATCTCCACATGACCAGGAGCTTAAAGCCCTCTGCCACCCTGGGAACAGCAGCACCACTTGGGTTAAAGTTCCTCACGCACACCGTAGCACGAACACACACACACACACACACACATACACACACACATACACACACACACACACACACACACACACTGGTCGAGACACACATACTGCAGGCATTCAAAGGCACACAACATAAGGTATACAAAGTGTACACACACACAACCAAGAGTGCAAACTTCTAGAAACACACACACAGAGGCTGGTGTGACCATAGTGTGATACTGCATGTGGCCACAAGAGGGCATGTCAAGTCACAATGTATTGAACTAACCCATAACCAGTAGTAAGAGGTCACTACATATTCTCAAGTCACATAGTTATAATAGTTACATAGTTAGAACAGTTGCTAATTATGAGACAGACATTATTGTGTGTAATTCTGAATGTAGGCCATATTTTCTATGAATTACTCTTATCTATGAATTATACTTGTATTATGATTTATACTAACCCTTATTTTTACTAAGTGTTTTTCAAGTGCACATCAGAGACTGTAAAAAGGGTAAAATAGTGTTGTAAAATAAAACCTTGCTTTATTTAATGTCTCTTATCTTGCTCCATTGTGCTCCTCGCCTGTTTACCTGATTGTTTCTCTTATTTTTGCATTATTTTTTTGAATGTATGTATCTTTTGTCCCTCTATTTCCACCATTGTTGCCTGGACTATATCCTTCTTTCTTATTATGCACAATTGCACTATATATATATATATATATATATATATATATATATATATATATATATATATATAGTTTTTTAGTCTTTTTTTAATATTGTATTTTACACACTATATATATATATATATATATATATATATATATATATATATATCGTTTTTTAGTCTTTTTTTAATATTGTATTTTACACACTATATATATATATATATATATATATATATATATATATATATATATATATATATATAGTCTTTTTAATTTTAATTTTTGTATTTAATACTATATATATATATATATATATATATATATATATATATATATATATATATATATATATAGTATTAAATACAAATATAGTATTAAATACAAATAAAAAAATAAAAAAGACTATAAAAAACTAAAGCGTGCATCCGCTGCACCACGTGTTTCCGGCTCCACCGGAAGCGCTCATCAGCTGTTCAGAATACGTCATCTCCTTTATCCGCATCTCTTCGGCCTTCGCTAACAACATGATCCACAGAGAGGGACGTTTCTATATTAAAAAGCCACTAATTCACCATTAAAAACTTATATTCATACACCGGAGACCACGAGCCACTCCACCCAGCACCTCGGCGGGCTGAAGGGTAATTTATAACGAAATATTGAGTTATATTGAGTAGTATTACCGCATGCTAACAGTCTCTAGTGACTTCAGTGTCCAGCATCTTTATTATTTTAATGTCTTCAGTGTCCAGCATCTTTATTATTTTAATGTCTGTCTTCAGTGTCCAGCATCTTTATTATTTTAATGTCTTCAGTGTCCAGCATCTTTATTATTTTAATGTCTTCAGTGTCCAGCATCTTTATTATTTTAATGTCTGTCTTCAGTGTCCAGCATCTTTATTATTTTAATGTCTTCAGTGTCCAGCATCTTTATCTCGTGTATTACTTTTATATTGTTTATTTGCATGTATATATTATTATATATTATATATATTATATTATTATTTTCCTTCCCTACTGCACATTTATCATTTCCGTCGGGATAAATAAAGTAAAATCTCATATCGTATGAAAAGACGTTCAGGAGCAACAGAAGAAGTGGTCCTCCTAAATGTCAACTTAAAGACGTAAAGACAACACAAATAAATAAATAAATAAGAGGAAGCATAAAAAGTACAGAAGAAGACTCCTCTCAATATGGTGGCAAAACATCCCATGATGCACTCTGATGTCCAAGCCCCTAACTGTCTCTTTGTTGTTCTTTGGTTTGCAGATACGGGCCATAATAATAATAATAATAATAATAATAATAATGCAGTCTGCACGGAGCGGCGAGGAGGCGACCGTGGCGGTCCAGTTCACCGATCTGCCCAACGCGCTGATCGCCTGCAAAGTAGCCGTCGACCTCTTCGATGACAACGGCCTCAAGGTAAGAGCAGCGCCGCCATGCGCCACTTCGTACCGACTCGCTGTTTCCATGTCCAGGTAATAATGATCATAAATAATTATGCACGTTATTTATTTCGAAAACCAGAGTGACGAGGTGCGCCACAAAATACAATACCATGGTTGTTGTACTTTTGATAAATGACTTCTGTTGCATTCTGTTGAACTCTGTGTGTGTGTGTGTGTGTGTGTGTGTGTGTGTGTGTGTGTGTGTGTGTGTGTGTGTGTGTGTGTGCGCGGTTGTGTGAGTGGCTGCGCATGTATGAGTGTAAGTGTGTATGTGGTGATGATGTCATACATGTGATTGTTTACTTGCACTTTGCACTCTTCAATTGATTCCTAATTGATTTTTATATAACTGTGTTTTACTGTAACTATGGTTACCGCTTGTGAAGCACATTGAGTCGGCCTTGTGCACGAAATGCACTTTATGAATAAAATTGAATTGAATTAATCAATTATACAATTTTGACTTCTGATTGATTTTCTGTCAATCGACTAATCGTCGCAGCCCTACTTCTAAGCCAGCTCTGGTGTGTGTGTGTGTGTGTGGAGTGTGTGTGTGTGTGTGTGTGTGTGTGTGTGTGTGTGTGTGTGTGTTCGCGTGGGTCTCCTTCCTCCCACACCAGAAGACGTCCATTTATAAAGTTAATCCTCCTGCCGGTGCCCTTGAGCGTAAGACACTAGACAGTAGACCCGGAGTCTGCACTGCGGCTGTCCACTGCTCCAAGAGACGTGATGTGGGACAATTAAATGTCTATCGTATGAAAAGATGTATTCGATGTACTGATGGCGGTGCGGTTCCCTGACTGGGATCGTTTGCTTGTGAGGCTCATCAGAGATTTGGCGGTTTTTCCTCAGTTTGTTTCAAGTGGCATTTAAATGAGAATTTTGGATGGTTTTATTATTATTATTATCATTATTATTATTCCAGTTTCTCAGCACCGGGCCGTCATCCACACCTCAAACTCAAACTGTTTCCATAGCTGAGTAGCTCCTCGCGGCTAAAGGGCATGCTAACCCTCGCACCTGTTGGTGCCGCCGCATGGTAACGCCGCGCAGCGCCACGTCGCTGTACTGTAGTAAGTAGTGAATCCTAATGATTATTTCAACCTATTCATTTTTTTTCCATGCGTGCATTGAACATTAAACGATCTCAACTTGATCCGGTTTGATTATTATGGGTCAGAAATCGGGGTTGTGTGTTTTTTGGTCAATATTGGTCAAAGCATAGAGCGGAAATTTCTAAAACGATTACTTACTGTATGTGCATTGAGATAAAAGCCCAAAACCAGACCACTCAAACACTGTTACTGGATGAGGCGGTCATTGAATACGCCATGAAACACTATTTTTATGGCCTATAGACGTCGCGTATGGATATTAGATATGTATATATATATATATATATATATTAGATATCAGATATGGCGTATACCGGTCTTAAAAAGCATAAACATATCAAGAAATGATAAATACATTTTCCCAGTGTTATTCCCTGTATTCCTGTTTTAATTATTCCTTTATCGCTGGTTATATGCCAAATATATGCCCAAAAAAATATATAGGTTTGATGACTCATCATTTTTTTTTGGTTGAAGAATTTAGGATGGTATTATTATTATTATTATTATTATTATTATTATTATTATTCCAGTTTCTCAGCACCAGGCCGTCAATATCCGAGACGAGCCCCTGCCTGGCTTCGTGTTTTTCCCCGCAAATAACGTAAATGTGCACACAAATCCCGACTGAATTGGCGCCGGAAAAACACGCGAGGAACCGATTTCCCCGCGCGGCGTCGCGATGTTTCCCCTGCGGAGCAGCGGCGGCGGACGCCAGCGCCGCAGCGGCTCTTTAAAAAAAAATCCCCCACAGATCAAAACGGAAAATCTCGACCGTCTATTTAAGAAATACACACACACACACACACACACACACACACACACACACACACACACACACACACACACACACACACACACACACACACACACACACACACACACACAGAAAAACAACCTCCTTTTCGCGTTGGTTGATGGGAGCGAATTAAAGGGAATCGTTTCATCTTCTGGTCTCTCGCTCCGAGGTAATGATCCTGTCTGTCTGTCTGTCTGTCTGTCTTTGGTGTGTATGTCTTTGCGTGTGTGTGTTGTGTGACTGGGTTTAGACACACAGTGTGTGTGTGTGTGTGTGTGTGTGTTGTGTGACTGTTTAGACACACAGTGTGTGTGTGTTGTGTGACTGTTTAGACACACAGTGTGTGCGTGTTGTGTGACTGTGTTTAGACACACAGTGTGTGTGTTGTGTGATTGTGTTTAGACACAGTGTGTGTGTGTGTGTTGTGTGATTGTGTTTAGACACAGTGTGTGTGTTGTGTGACTGTGTTTAGACACACAGTCTGTGTGTGTGTGTTGTGTGACTGTGTTTAGACACACAGTCTGTGTGTGTGTTGTGTGACTGTGTTTAGACACAGTGTGTGTGTGTGTGTGTGTTGTGTGACTGTGTTTAGACACAGTGTGTGTGTGTTGTGTGACTGTGTTTAGATACCCAGTGTGTGTGTGTGTTGTGTGACTGTGTTTAGACACACAGTGTGTGTGTGTGTGTGTTGTGTGACTGTGTTTAGATACACAGTGTGTGTGTGTGTTGTGTGACTGTGTTTAGACACACAGTGTGTGTGTGTTGTGTGACTGTGTTTAGACAGTGTCTTTGTGTGTGTGTGTGTCTTTGTTCGTGTGACTGTGTTTAGTTGTGGTTGTGTGTGTGTGTGTGTGTGCATGAGGCAATGAGTGCAGGTGTCTGGGGTGGACAGGTGTGTGTGTGTGTGTCTTCTGCTCTACGATGACTCAGTGGAAAGTGACACAGCGGAGAGTGTTTGTATGTAAAGCAGTCAGTTGTGGAATTTAAAATTGTGCTGACTGAGGCGCCGGCGGCTCACTGTCGTTGTTTGTAGACACCGCTGAGATGAGGGAGGAGGGAAAAAGTGGTTCACTGGGTCGTGTGTGTGTGTGTGTGTGTGTGTGTGTGTGTGTGTGTGTGTGTGTGTGTGTGTGTGTGTGTGTGTGTGTGTGTGTGTGTGTGTGTGTGTGTGTGTGTGTGTGTGTGTGTGTGTGTGTGTGTGTGTGTGTGTTTTGTACTTTGCTTTGGTGGATATAAAGTGTGTTTCAGGCCTAAATGCACTTAGTTATATATATATATATATATATATATATATATATATATATATATAGTTATATATATATATATATTAAAAGACTAGATAGATGGATAATACTTTACAATAGTACTTTCCTCATTCCCCTGTGGGGACATTAAGGCGTTGCAGCATCTCAATAAACACAATAGTAGTTAATAAAGTAGGTGAGAACAGAATAAAATAAACATCTGTACATTTTTAATTATTAATTAAATATTTAAATTGAAATACAAGTAAGCTGACCTATCCATCCATGGATGGATGGATGGAGATGAACTTTATTGATCCCCGAAGGGAAATTCAGTCGTCATAGCAGCAATGGTACACATTGTGCAATTACCGAAACACAGTAAATGAAAATAAAAATATCAAGAGAATAAAGATATAAGATAGGTACAATAATAAGTACAAAGTGAATATAGGATGCAGTGGTGCAACACTGCATAGTACAAACTCGTACAAAAACGGCGTCCCGATGTAATGAACAAAAGCCACACTTTTGTGCATTTCTTGACCGTCTCCCTCCTGAGTATTATCTGTCTCGCTAGCGAGCAGCGGGATCTTTCAATACCCTGACGGTTGATTCAGCTGATTTCTGTTGTTTTCTCCCTTTGCTAATCTGCCTAGCGACCGTGTGTGTGTGTGTGTGTGTGTGTGTGTGTGTGTGTGTGTGTGTGTGTGTGTGTGTGTGTGTGTGTGTGTGTGTGTGTGTGTGTGTGTGTGTGTGTGTGTGTGTGTGTGTGTGTGTGTGTGTGTGTGTTAAGGCCGCTGGGTTCGATCCCCACAGTCCACAGTCCATCTGCAGGCGTCCGTCTCACACACACACACACACACACACACGCGGGTGGACATGCTGACGCTCATGGAAAAAAAAACTTAAGGAGACAAAGGAGAGAAGCTGTGAAAGGTCATCCGCTGAGCGACTTTCAGCGGTGCATCTCGTTTCCTTTCCTTCCCTCCTTTCTGCAGCGGGTGTTGTTTTCCACTTGACGTCCACAAGGAATTTGTGTGCGCGTGTGTGCGCGTGTGTGTGTGTGTGTGTGTGTGTCACGTAGTTTACTGGAATTTCCATGCGAAGTAATAAACCTAATAATAAACATTTCTATAAATGCGGTCATTACCGGCGTGTTTTCGGTAAGTGTGCTCAGATATCGTCTTCAAAACGTCCAAATCCGGTAATGGTTTCATGTTGTTGTTGTTGTTGTTGTTGTTTTTTTTGTTTTTTTTCCAGTCAGCGTTCAGAGAGTTGGTCACACGCTAAATTAAATCGCAATTGCGTTATCGTTATTTAAAGGCACAGTGAGTGGGATTTGGCCGAACGGCTCTCGTCTCGGACCGAGATTTGTCCGCTCGGCGTTTCGCCCCTCGCTATGTTTTCCATTTTTCCGGCGCCGTTTCCACCGTTGTCGTAGTCCCGCCTCCCACCCGGCGCGCTATTGGCCGAGGGGCTACCGGCTGCCTATGGACAAGTGTTAGCGAATTAGCACTTAATGCTAAAACACTTAAACAATTAATCCGGTCTGTCCAATGTCATTGCTGTGTCCATATCAAATAAACATTCAAATAAAAATAAAAATAGACCGGCCGAAGGTTTGACGTCCAGAAACTTCCCGAAAAAAAAATTACAAGGAAAGAAAATGCAGTCGGAGGGGCGGCGTCTGTGAAGATGCAGACGCCGCCGCCACCGCACACTTTTTCTAGAAGCATCCTCCTCATTGTGCCCTTTAACAAAAACACAGCTAAAGAATGTACACTTCAACATATGTGGAAGTGAACATTCAATTCAATTCAATTTTATTCATAAAGCGCATTTCGTGCACAAGGCCGACTCAACGTGCTTCACAAGAGGTAACCATAGTTACAGTAAAACACAGTTATATAAAAATCAATCAACATGTATACTATAACACATCAACGCTATCGTGTTATAAAATGTCAATTGGGGGTTTTATTATAGCCAATAAGTTTAGTTGACGGTGCGTTTCCTCGACTCGGCTCCTAATCCGCTTGGCCTCATTATGTCATCGCGCCGCTGTAAGCGTGACTCAGCTGAAGACGCGCTGAGTCACTCCTGGACGCCGGCGAAGGTTATCGCTTCCAACGCCGGGTCCAAAGATCCTCACGGAAAGTATGAATGTGCAGATTCCCCCTCTCTCTCTCTCGCGGTTTATGGCGAGCGGCGAGACGAGTTTTCTCGTTGATGACCATTTCTTAAAATGTAGGCTAATGCCTGCATTATTTATAATAATAATAATAATAATTTATTATTATTATTATTATTAATAATAATAATAATAATAATAATACTGCGGTATTTCCCTCTCGGTTTTACATTTTGGTGTCAAATTTGGGTCTTTGGAGCTGATTTCTGGCGTGTGGAGGAAGAGGTGTTTTTTGTATTGCCGTTGCCTAGCAACGCGTCGTGCCCCAGCGACTTGCCCTGCTGCTGGCGTACGTCCGCTTCGGCAGCGTCCTCGCGACTTCGCCGCCATGGGGACTCGAACCCGGTTCCTCTGTCCGTCCACCGCAGCCCACTATGACTATGGGAAGAGCCGGACGATTCCTACAGTCAATCTGTTGTTCGTCCCGATGTTCGATGTTTTGTGTTTGCAACGTTTCTTATCGAATTCTTATGGTCTTCAGCCGCCATAGCTGAAGACCAACGCTCAGCACATACACTTATTTATTTAATTTATTTATAGTAATCCATCCACGTCTTTGTATGTTATGAAACGCTGTATGTGTTTATACTGTGTTTTAAATGTCTTTTGGTATTTTTGTGGTGAAACCGATGGCAAATTTTCACACTGTGGACAATAAAGTTTTCGTATTTGTATAGCCGCTAGCTAACTCGCTGTTGGCTAATCACAGCCGTTGGTTTTTGTAGGCCGACGTTTTTGTAGCGTTTCAGTTCAGTCCACAAACAAACTCGCGTCTGTTTTGAAGTTGTAATGTTTACAGTATTTCACCGAATGATTTATTTATTTGGTGTATTGTATTTATTTATTTGATAAGGGGCAGAGCGCGTCAGTGAACTTTACAGTAAAAAACAACTGCAAACTGGATATTAGCACAAATGCTAACTGACATGGGGCAGCTAACAGAAACATTACAATAAGTGAATATAGAAATAAATAATAATAATAATATAAATACATAAGTAGGAAAAGACGAAGTGCATTGTGCAACATGTCAGGTTAGAAGTGGTCACCTGACACGGTTCTGGTTCTGGTTCTGGTTTGCTGTGCGCTTTGCTTCATACCATAGCTCACAAAACCCATCCAAGGTCATTCTGGTTTTTCTTTCGTTTTTTCCGGAAAAAACCTCCCCCCCTAACCCCCCACCCCCAAATTCCCGGTTTTAATGAGTGGGATACAGGATGACTGTGTGTGTGTGTGTGTGTGTGTGTGTGTGTGTGTGTGTGTGTGTGTGTGTGTGTGTGTGTGTGTGTGTGTGTGTGTGTGTGTGTGTGTGTGTGTGTGTGTAACGGCAAAAGGAAAAACACCTCCCTTGTTCTTCTCAGGAATTTTCCCTCCCGTTTCTGAAGCGAGGCCGGGGGGGGGGGGGGGTTGTGGCGTTTTGGCACCGGACCACCTCCATGGCGAGATGCTTTTCGGGTTGCGCCCCCCAGAGTGATGCGGTCGTCGGGGCGGAGGCAGCCCTAACGACCGGTTCAGGGTGCTTGGAGTGATGATGTAATGTTACGCAATATTCACACCAGAGTGTGATTCTTACGCGTCGCTTTCACGCCACTCACTGTGTGTTATCGCCGTTTTCCCTGGAAATACGTGGTCAAACATCCTGGTCGATTTTTTTTTTTCTTAATTCCCGCCTCCCTCACTTCCCGCCTCCCTTACTTCCCGCCTCCCTCACTACCGCCTCCCTTACTTCCCGCCTCCCTTACTTCCCGCCTCCCTTACTTCCCGCCTCCCTCACTACCGCCTCCCTTACTTCCCGCCTCCCTTACTTCCCGCCTCCCTTACTTCCCGCCTCCCTCACTTCCCGCCTCCCTCACTTCCCGCCTCCCTTACTTCCCGCCTCCCTTACTTCCCGCCTCCCTTATTTCCCGCCTCCCTTACTTCCCGCCTCCCTCACTACCCCCCCCTCCCTTACTTCCCGCCTCCCTTAACTTCCCGCCTCCCTTACTTCCCGCCTCCCTCACTTCCCGCCTCCCTCACTTCCCGCCTCCCTTACTTCCCGACTCCCTCACTACCCCCCTCCCTCTCTACCGCCTCCCTTACTTCCCGCCTCCCTCACTACCGCCTCCCTCACTTCCCGCCTCCCTTACTTCCCACCTCCCTCACTACCCCCCCTCCCTTACTTCCTGCCTCCCTTAACTTCCCGCCTCCCTCACTTCCCGCCTCCCTCACTTCCCGCCTCCCTCACTTCCCGACTCCCTCACTTCCCGCCTCCCTCACTTCCCCCCCTCCCTCACTTCCCCCCTCCCTCTCTACCGCCTCCCTCACTTCCCGACTCCCTCGCTTCCCGCCTGCCTCGCTTCCCGCCTGCCTCACTTCCCGACTCCCTTACTTCCCGCCTCCCTCACTACCGCCTCCCTCACTACCCGCCTCCCTTACTTCCCGCCTCCCTCACTTCCCGCCTCCCTTAACTTCCCGCCTCCCTCACTACCGCCTCCCTCGCTTCCCGCCTCCCTTAACTTCCCGCCTCCCTTACTTCCCGCCTCCCTCACTTCCAGCCTCCCTCGCTTCCCGCCTCCCTCGCTTCCAGCCTCCCTCGCTTCCCGCCTCCCTCGCTTCCCGCCTCCCTCGCTTCCCGACTCCCTCGCTACCCGCCTCCCTCGCTACCCGCCTCCCTCGCTTCCCGCCTCCCTCACTTCCCGCCTCCCTTAACTTCCCGCCTCCCTCAACTTCCCGCCTCCCTCACTTCCCGCCTCCCTCAACTTCCCGCCTCCCTCACTTCCTGTCCGACCGGGCGACTAGCGCTCCTCACGTCCTTGTGTTCGTCTGTACTGTCCTCACCGCCGTGTCCTCCTGCCTTGACCCGCTCCGTCCGGCGCTCGTCTCCTCCACCGTGTGTGTGTGTGTGTGTGTGTGTGTGTGTGTGTGTGTGTGTGTGTGTGTGTGTGTGTGTGTGTGTGTGTGTGTGTGTGTGTGTGTGTGTGTGTGTGTGTGTGTGTGTGTGTGCTATCTGGGTGAGGGAATGGAAAGAAAATAGGAAGATGAAACCAAAACATAGCAGTGGAAAAAATGCAAGGCTGAGCGCTCACACACACACACACACACACACACACACACACCGCGGACACACTCCCACACACACACACACACACACACACCGCGGACACACTCCCACACACACACTTAACCACACACACACACACACCAGTGGCTGTGGGGGGAGATTAAGAGCGGCAGATGATCCGCACCTGCAATACACATTCTCACGCGGTAATGTTTAACGTCCACAAACAACACTTAAATGAGCACATGCAGCTTAGCGCTTTTCCACACACACACACACACACACACACACACACACAGTTTCCATCTTAGCTTAGCGCTAACATGCGGTCCTGTAGAACATTGCTCATTGCGCCGGCGAGGAGACACCTGCGCTCTGTTTGTCCCGAGCGCGCGGCGGCTGTGCGCCGCGAAGGCCGCTAATAGTTTTCCCTTTTCTTTCCCCCCCCCCCCCCCTTATGGCGAGTGGATAGTGCCAAAATTACCAGGAGAAGGATAACATCGTGTGAAATGCACGTGTGGAGAAGATACGTACGCCGCCGCCGTGGGGAGAGGATACGCACGCCGTCGCCATAAAAAAAAAATAATAATTTAAAAAAAAAAAAAAAAAAAATATATATATATATATATATATATATATATATATATATATATATATATATATATATATATATATATTTATATTTTTACAACATCAATCTCCCTATAATATGAACAAAATATGTTCAGGTTATACTTTCTCTCTTGGAAAACGGGCAAACGATAACCCTAACTCGGAAAATGAATTTAAAAAACTACAATCATTCGGAAAATGAACTGAAGTGTGCGGCGCCATGTTTTTTCCGCCATGTTTTTTGTAGTCCTAAAATGTTTAGTTAACGTTTTCCCTATTATGTGAAAATGTGTCAAGGAACTTCGCAAGTGTAATATATGTTTTAGGGACCGGGGAGCACATTTATTTGGTCAGATTTCATTTTTACTATTGTTAATTGGGTGAAATCTGGTTTTGACCTTACCCAGTAGCGCCCCCTGATGGTTTGGCAAAGGCCACAAAGGACATGATAGAAGAAGTCAAGAGCTTTCCAAAAATGTTTTCCCCATGTTTGTATCACATTGTGTTGCTTTTCTGTAAGCCTTTAAAAGAGCCTTAGGTTCAAGGTTCAAAGGGCATTCCTGAGGTGCAGGAACCACCCAGAATGTTCACAGTGGCATATCTGTACTCTGCAGATCAAGACCTTTCCAACGATGTCTTCATTGTCATCCTACGACAAAGTTTCATTTTTATCTTGCTCACTGCCAAGGCACTTGATGTGTACTTTCTCACAGCCTATATAGAGCCAAGATGGATAAAATCACTAAAACATATTTTAAGGGATATTTAGTGGCAAAATGTGTTCAACATATTGATGGTGACCTTATCCTTAGTCATGCTTTTCAATTTGGAGCAGTTTAGACCCCATTTACCCCTTAAACTATTAATGTTTCATATACATATTTCCATATTACTTAATATGACCATTTATAGCCATTGTGTTCCCTTCCCCAGGGCTGACAGGATAGTAGGCTACATAATATAGTAATGCGTATGTCTGTGTGTAGTTACATTTTTACACACAGTTGTTTTTAATTGACCAAGATATGAGCTTTTGAAAGAAAGTAGGCCTGTGCCGTATGCAAAGGGCTTTACAACTACAAAAAACATGGCGAAAAAACATGGCGCCGCACACTGCAGTGTATTGCATTTTCCGAACGTTTGTAGTTTTTTAAATTCATTTTCCGGGTTAGGGTATTAGCGTTTTGCCCGTTTTCAAGAGAAAGTATAACCTGATCATATTTTGTTCATATTATAGGGAGATTGATGTTGGAAAAATATAAATATAGGCTACATTTTATTTCAAGTGTTTTTTTTAGACGTGTTTCAAGCTGCTTTGTTTGTCCATGAATTGGATAAACATGAATTGTTTGGAGTTCACATTGTGGGCACATTGTTTTTTTTAACAAACTTTATTGTCAACAATATTATGACATTACAACATAAACAATAGTACAGTAAGGACAGTACTTCCGGCTGATAGGTCCTCCCAATGGGACAGGTGGCGTCTGTCAGCCGTAGCCCCTAGCAACCTGACGTCATTGAAACATGGCGCAGGAATCAGAGCTATAGAGTAAACATAGAGTTGTTTATAGAGTTGTTTACTCTATAGCTCTGATACAGGAGTAATAACTAACCAATAGGACGGATGCCCACACACCACTGAACGTCAAACATCGCCGAGACGATCTCCGTCAGTGACTGACGCTAAAGTGCCTTACCGACAGTCGCTATTTGACGTTCTGGGAGTGAGACTGTGTTGTTCTGACTGAGTTTTCATAAAGATTATGCAATACATATTACACCCCAACTGTTTCTGTGGTGGGTTTTGAAAGCACAAAAGAAAACTGTGACCCGCGTCTTTGAGGTTTACACCCGCGACTCCGTTTTCAAAACAGCCCAATTTGGCCTGAAGCTGGCAACCCTGCATCACCGTCACCTTAATTATAATGTATGTATTTTATAACCAGCAATTTATGTATTTTATAACCATGAAATGTCCTTGTTGGTTGTGCTTTCTTCAGGCGCCTCCACAGCGCCACGCGCGGATACTGTAGGTACAACACGCTATTTTACGTTGAAATGCGACGTAATCCAGTGTTCACGAAAACGTTCACTGTCAACGTATACTTTTGGCGACTGGGTTGAACACACGATTGCAGTCAGGTCACTGTGCTGGGCTTCTCCCTCCTGCAAAGTATTTGCAAAGGTATTGAGTAGCATGAGTGTAGTACAAGACATGATGTAATGGCATGCAGTATTGTCATGCTTGCACAGAGTATTCATTTAGAATATATTTGTTTGTGAATGTTAGCTTAATTCAAATTGTATTCATCATTGTAATCATATACTCGTGAAAATCTGTTGATTCTTGGTATTGTACAGATAATAAATTGTTGTGTTGGGTAGATCTATCGTCTCCTTTGTGTAGCCTACAGGGAAATATGAAAACAGGCAAGAGAGGAGATTTAACACTGGTTATGTTGGCTGCCATTGTCATCTCTTTTATTTTACACCACATCAGATATTCTTAGCATTGATATCAAAATAAACTATTCAATCAATAAATAATCTACACAATTTCTTCTGTATAAATCTGATTAAATAAATCCAATAACCAAAATAAACCTTCAAATCAAATTCATTTTTCTAAACTGCAGATAATTACATTAATATAAATTTAATTACATTAATATAAATTTAATTACATTAATATAAATTTAATGCTAAGTCTGTAGACCTACCCATTTTAATTACAGTAAATTACCCAAACAAATTAGCAATTCATTATCTCAACTAAAACAATAATAGGTCTACTTTGAGAGTGAATAACAGTATCAAAACAGGCACCATCAAAATAGCCTACATTTAAACAACACTTTATCTGTCCCACACCATTATACATTGCTGTTCGAAGTGATATAAATGTGCTGTTGTATAAAACACTCGTAAATCCTAAACTAAGTCATAAAATCACACTGAAGCTCTTTGTGGCCACATAACTAGCTCAGGCGTTCTCACGGCGACGTAGGTTAGCAGGCGTCTTTGTGGCGACTAACTTGTTCAGACGTCCATGAGTAGACGTACGTTCTCACGGCGACGTAGGTTAGCAGGCGTCTTTGTGGCGACTAACTTGTTCAGACGTCCATGAGTAGACGTACATTTTGCTGAATTTCCGTATGTACGTCGCCGTGACACCGCCGCCGGTGGACGGAACTTCCATGCAGTCGCCGTGGCGTCGCTGCTGGTCTCTCGTCTGCAGTCCCAATCAATCCCATACAAAATTCCACACGTTCTGACGGCGGCGTATGGTTAGACTGCTCCTTCGCCTCTTCCTGGTTAGGCTTAGGTTTGGCACTGTTCACTCGCCATACCCCCCTTTTCCACTTCTTCTCCCGTCTCCACGCCGACCAGCCGCCGCCGCCGCCGTCGCCTCTCTCTCCCCGCGCCGGTTTTCACGTCTGACATTCGGTTCCCCTCTCTCGCGCCCTTCAGCCGCCAAAACAAATAAGTTTATTTTTAAGGCACAGCGGTTTGATTTGCGGCGGCTGTCCTCCTATTCGCTCGCGCGGCGGCGGCTACGCTAGCGTGCTAGCTTCTCTCACGCGCGTCTCAAATACGCTTTCTTGGCCGCTTGTTTCCGATTAAAGCGAGCGAATTCATGACATCATCGCTGTGGACTGACTTGCGATGTGATGGCGTGTGTGTGTGTGTGTGTGTGGCGTTATTTCGGGTTTTAATTGATCCAATCGGCTTTCGGGGGCTGAAAATGCGCCGCGGTCTAATTTGTGCGGACGCCGTTTTAATTGCCGGCGGCCTCGGCGGCAATTAAGCTTAATCCGCGTCCTCCCAGCATGCCTTGCGTCGGAGCTCCTCTGGACCCCCGCCAGGGAGGTGAAACGCAGCGGCGGCTGACCTCAGGCGTCACAGACGAATGTGACCTCACAGGAACAGGAAGAGGAACGGCGCATTGTGGCGGTTTTATATACCGTAGGCGCCTCGTATCGTGACTACAGGGCCGCCATTTTGGAAGCATAGGAGCGTTGGGATGGTTGATTGGTTGTTGTGTTGTCATGGTTTTTTTTTTGGCGGTTGTTGGCGACTACTGTAGATGATGTTCGGCGTGAAAACCGAGCTCTGCCGCCATCTTGTTCTCTGTCTTGGCGCCCGTTTGTTGTGTGTGACGCGCGCACACACACACACACACACACACACTACAATTACACACGACACGCCCCGGCGGCGAGACACAGGTGCGAGCGCTTCGGACGCCCGCCTGTGCGGTGCGGTCGGCGTGTTTAACCCACCGCAGAAGACACACACACACACACATGCACACACACACACACACACACACACACACACACACACACACACACACACACACGCTGAACACACACACACACGCGTGCGCGCCGAACACGCACACGCGTCTCTCAGCTATTAATACCTCATAAAAGCCTGTTATCACACTGCATACTTTCCATGAGCACTGTGTCACTATTGCCTCCTTGTCTCCCTCCCTCCTCTCCTTTCCTCCCGTCTCTCCCCCCCGTCTGAACCAGAGACACTCGGGTCTCTGTCTCTGACTCTGTCTCTCTTGTCTGTCTGTCTCTCTCTCCGTCTCCCTCTCGCTCTATCTCCCCTCCCTATTTGCTTGGCATGACCTGGGTTTTCCATGAGTTGCTGAATAGTCAAGTGTCCGGATAAGTCTGTCTGTCTGTCTGTACCATCTGCATATCTCCGTCTGTCTGTCTGTCTGTCTGTCTGTCTGTCTGTCTGACGGAATGAATGAGCAAAATCAAGGGCACAGCTTTTATTGTCGCACATTTTCCATTCAAACTCGAGGCACAGTTCAACGTGTGTGTGTGTGTGTGTGTGTGTGTGTGTGTGTGTGTGTGTGTGTGTGTGTGTGTGTGTGTGTGTGTGTGTGTGTGTGTGTGTGTGTGTGTGTGTGTGTGTGTGTGTGTGTGTGTGTGTGTGTGTGTGTGTGCGCGTGCGTGCGCTCTCCTTCTTTCTGTCTGATTAGTCAGCATGAAGAGAGAGGGAGAGGGGGGGGGGAGAGAGAGAGAGACGGAGGGAGGGAGGGAGAAAGAGAGACCGGTCTGACGGCAGAGAAAGTGGGCGGGGCCTAGGCGAGAGGGGGGGGGCTTGTCTCGCCTCCGACTGGCTGGAGGCGAGACAAGCCCCGGCACGCGAGCGCAAAGGAAGTGAATGGGAAGAGCGGCCGGCCAATGGGAGAGCGGGAAGGGGGCGGGGCCTCGCCGGCTCGTGCGTCAGCGCCTGGCGCCGCCTCATATAAGCAGAGGAGCGAGCGAGAGAGAGACACAGAGAGAGAGAGAGAGCGAGAGACACAGAGAAGTAGGGCCAGATTACAGACTTGAGGGTTTTTTTAACGCATTACTTACACACACACACACACACACACACACACACACGCCGCAAAATCTCTGGGGAAAAAAATCCTCTCCTTTTTTTGGTGTCGTCGCTGGGCAGTAGAAAACGCAGACCTCCTGTGCCGGTTATTGATTAGGGCTGCAGAAGGGAAATCGATCGGCTGCAAGAGCGGGAGGAAGCGGCGGCGGCGTCTGCAGCATCAGCAGGGGAACGGGAACGGCGAGCGTACGCACGCGCAGACAAAGGCAGCGGTTTCGGCCCAGCGGTCGCCGGTCAGCCAGCCAGAGGTCTTCCTCGCCCCTTCGGCGGCAAACGCTACGCTAACCGGCGCCGGTGAAAACGGCGAGACACACGAAGACGCTACAAGCAGCAGAAGAAGAAGAAGAAGAAGAAGAGGAAGGAACGATTGTATTTCCTGTTTGGGAATACAAGCGTGGTCTACTTCCCGGGTCCGCCCGTCACCCTGGGGAAGGCAACGGCACCCGAACCCCCCCGACTCCCCCCTTCCTCTTCGTCCTCATCCTCCTCCTCCTCCTCGCCGCTGCGCCGCGTCCTGACCCCGCGGCGCCCCCCGCCGCTGACCGCGTGCGCCGCCGCCCGCCGCAGGAAGTTCGGCGTTCCCGGCGTTCCCGGCGTTCCCGGCGTCATGCACATCAAGACGACCAAGTGCAACCGCTTCTGCCTGGTGGCGTCCACGGCCAGCCAGGAGGTGTTTGACCGCCCCGAGACGCAGGTGAGAGCTGGAGAAACGGCGGCGGCGGCGGTCGATTGGTCGGGAAAAAAAAAATATCCGAGTCCGACTGCGTTTTCCGAGAAACTTGACCTTTGACCTCGATGGAAAAACGTTAAGAGGTCAAAGGAGAGATGTGCAGGAGAATTACAGCCGCAGTGCTGAGAGAATCCCAACTGCACTTGCGCTAGGCTACCTTACGCTAGGCTATCTTACGCTAGGCTATCTTACGCTAGGCTACCTTACACACTGGTAGCGGATGAGGTGTCAACCTTACGCTGGGCTATCTTTACGCTAGGCTATCTTATGCTAGGCTATCTTACGCTAGGCTATCTTACGCTGGGCTACCTTACGCTAGGCTATCTTATGCTAGGCTATCTTATGCTAGGCTATCTTACGCTAGGCTATCTTACGCTAGGCTATCTTACGCTAGGCTATCTTACGCTAGGCTATCTTACGCTAGGCTATCTTATGCTAGGCTATCTTACGCTAGGCTATCTTATGCTAGGCTATCTTATGCTAGGCTACCTTACGCTAGGCTATCTTACGCTGGGCTACCTTACGCTAGGCTACCTTACGCTAGGCTATCTTACGCGGGGCTACCTTACGATAGGCTATCTTACGCTAGGCTATCTTACACACTGGTAGCGGATGAGGTGTCAACCTTACGCTGGGCTATCTATACGCTAGGCTATCTTACGCTAGGCTATCTTACGCTAGGCTATCTTACACTAGGCTATCTTTACGCTAGGCTATCTTTACGCTGGGCTATCTTACGCTAGGCTAACATTTATGCAAGACAGGCATAACATTTTAGGCCTACGAATCTACTACTGTACATATCATCTTGTTTAAGGGTCAAGGGTCGAATGGCGCGTCGCTTTAAATGTTGCCGCCGCCGCCGCCGCAAGGAATTGTGGGACGGCGTCATCTCCTTCAGTGTGCCCTATGCTGAAGGAGATGAGAAGGAAAGCATGGAAGCGCCTCGCCTTAGCATGTAGAGGATTCAACCGGCTGTCATCATGGCTGTCACTCTCACTGTTAGCAACCTTCCTAAGCCAGGAAGACTTCAACCGTAAAACCCAGAGATCGGGAGGGAGGGAGGGAGAGAAAGAGGGAGAGAGAGAGAGGGGGAGAGAGAGGGAGAGAGAGAGAGGGGGAGAGAGAGGGAGAGAGAGAGAGAGAGAGGGGGAGAGAGAGGGAGAGAGAAAGAGGGAGAGAGAGATAGGGAGGGAGGGGGAGAG
>JAOPHQ010000368.1:0-77531 GCA_030340625.1 Merluccius polli
TCCCCCTCATCCTCCTCCGCTGCTACTCTGAAACACATTTGCTCGCTGTGACATTCGTTGCTTCTTTGGCCGTAAAATGAAGTGAGGTCTGTCTATCTGTCTATCTGTCTATCTGTCTATTAATCCCTGTGTTTCAACCTAAAAGAGAACAATTAAGGGATTACTGGCCCATTTATCGCCCTCAGCAAAGCTCTTTGGAAATTGAGTTTTTAATTGCGTTGCAATTGGACAGGGCTGGGGCTATTGATACTGTAACACACTGCGTTGTTCCGTTTGACTCCGGGTCCCTGTTCAGTGTGTTATAAAAAATAAAAAAAAAGACAAGGGTAATTGCTATCCAATGTGGATATAAAAATTGTCATTTTTTCCAATAACCTGCTGCAATTTCCATTAAGGGGTCTGACCGTTAGGATTGGTAGAGCATTGCTCAATCAATCGTGTGAATCTACTCATGATGTGGTCTGACATCTTCATCAGCAGAGTAGGTTTCATCTTCACTGGCGCCAGGGTCAAAGTTGAGGCCAATTCCCACAACTCACTCCTCCGGGCCTCGGGGGAGGAATGTGCGGATGACATCACATTGATTCGCTCCTCGCCAAAAGCATCTGTGTCAAGAGACCCTCTGGCTAAGGTAACATGTGTGTGTGTGTGTGTGTGTGTGTGTGTGATGTGACCTTAGTGAGTGAGGTTATTATGACCCGTGTCACAACCATGACCTAGTCTCTCTCTCTCTCTTTCTCTCTGTTAAAAACACCAACTCTGTTGCTAACGCGCATGCTACCAAAGTGATATCCTCATCATTTCAATCTGCGATGGCAAACCATCACTTGAGCGCGCATGCACTCTGTGAGCGTTCATGCACACACACGCGTACACACAAACACTCAAGCCACCCAAAATGGTGAAGTGTGGGCTTCTTGATGCATAAGGTAATTGTATTATCATTCACAAAGATACCATGAACATCTGAGAAGGGGCCAATGTAATTAGTGTGTTTGGGTCCACGCTGGTGCTCAGTGTGAGCTAATCATGCAGCATTTCAAACCCCATAAAGACAAAAATCATTATCAGCTACAGGGGGAGCCGAAGTCGTGAAGATAACGCTTTGTATCACTGATGGTAAATGGCCATGATTTTGCTGCATTATTTCTAATTAGAACATGTGGGGAAAATATGCTGCTCCCTTTCGTCTAAAACACAATATACACAGGAATTCAATTGTATCATAGAATACAATCTTGGTGGGGAAATAGAAAAGACATGTTTAATTCCTTTTTTGTTTTGTTTTGTTTTTCTGTGAAATGCTCGCTGAGGTGCACTTATACCATCTGATCACAGTTTATTTGTTTTGAATACTCTGATTAAAATGCAGAATATTGCTGGAACAGTCCTAACAGGTTTGGTTGCCCTGCTTTGTATCAATCTGTCTATTTGGTGCAAGTAGATACTTTCTTTAAGAAAGTTTTTTTGTTTTTTTGTCCATTCATTATGCTGCGTATCATACCTGTGCATTCATTGTGATTCAACACAAGACATACATTCACTTTCTCGCTAAGAGTACGCACAGAACTTTCCCTGCAGTTTGCATATGCAAATCCAGGTGTGCATATACATTCATAAATCTCGCAGAGATTACCTCAGAGCTGTCAGCTAATGGCTAGCCATATATCTACCCTATAAGATTTAATACACCAGTAATGACTCCAGTTTAGCAAGAATCATGATCGGGTAAAGGATCCTATAAATTGTGTGCGATATCTGGAGCAAATTGCTTTTTTTTCTCTCTCCTCTCCTCTCTCTCCTCTCTCCGCTTGACAAGTTCTCTTTACTTAGGGGAATCCAACAAATCCAGCCATCCACCTCAGTAAGATGTTTAGGGCCCCGGCATCGCCAATAATTGCCAACTTCATTTATTTTTGTCGCAATGGAATCAACTTACATTTCCATCTCTGCCTCGCCCTAACATGCCGCCAGACATCTCTCTGGCACCACGGCAGAGCGGCGATATAACCCTGTAATCAGACAAACGGGCTGTGAAAGGCATATAATGACAGGTAGGGGGTGATTGAAGTGTGTAGTGGGAAAGGAGCCCCTTTTTACGCCCACATCATATGCGCAATGGTATTGAGAGAGAGAGCTGCTCCAAGAGCCCATCAGTCTTGGCCTGATATAGGATAGTGATAAGAAAATCTGCTCTCCGGTCTCTCTCTCTCTCTCTCTCTCTCACTCTGTCTCTCTCTCTCACTCTGTCTCTCTCTCTCTCTCTCTCTCTCTCTCTCTCTCTCTCTCTCTCTCTCTCTCTCACTCTCGCTCTCTCCTCTCTCCCTCTCTCTCTCTGTCTCTCTCTCTCTCTCTCTCTCTCTCTCTCTCTCTCTCTCTCTCTCTCTCTCTCTCTCTCTCTCTCTCTCTCTCTCTCTCTCTCTCTCTGTCTCTCTCTCTCTCGTTCTCTGTCTCTCTCTCTGTCTCTTGCTGTCTTTATTCCATCAGTGTCTCTCGCTCCATAAGGGGTCATGCTGGCAGGCAATAGGCAGTCGCCACAGCAACAGCAGCAGCAAACAGCAGCATCATAGCTAGTGTTGCGTTCAGGCTCACCCCACAGTAACCCTATCGACAAGTTTACATGCGCATTTTTTTCTCCGCGCTACGCGTTATGATTAAAAGAAAAAAACGTCCGGTATACAGGTTGCCTTCCGTTTGTTCTCCAAAAAAAAAAAAAGGCTGATATTGTAAGTGATGTGACACAGTTCCTGGGAACTAGAATACCGCTGTGTGCGGCGGCCCAATCCCTTCATGCTCCCCGGCGCCCCGGCAAACACTCTTTGGTCTGGAGTGTGACAGAAGAGCCTTATCAGTCGCACAGGCTGACACACTTCACTCTTTTCCCCGGGGCTCGGCTGCGCACCGAGGCCCACGTGACCGCCGCCGCAGCCCGGGAGGAGGAAGACATCAGCGCCATATGGGGACCCCAGCTACAGGACGTAGAGAATAAATCATAATTAGACGTACGCTTATATGGTGTGGTGGTTAATCACTGAACGGCAGGGGGAGGTTGGGATGGCGGTGGTGGCGGTGGTGGGGGAGGACGCCTCGACTTCAAACATTGTGAGTGTGCTGTGTTTGTACCTGCTTGGCAGAAAAAGTGAAAAGGTGGAAAGTTGCAACATGCAAATGTTTAATTTAAGCATGAAATTTGACACACAGACACGCCCCACATGATGCACCCACACACAAACACACATGAAAACACACCCATGTGTACCAAATATACTCACATACGCAGACACACACACACACACACACACAGAACTTCCCACCCTTCGTCCGGTTGCAGTTACTTATGTCTGTTCGCCACCCAATCGAAGCATCTCAAACCTTACACACACACACACACACACACACACACACACACACACACACACAATCTGCAGACTCACTCTTGAATCAGGCTATCAGGGCTATCAGTGCATGTCCGGGGCAGCCAAAGGCTTATGTCTGCCACAGGAGCTCATATGATTACTATGAAATTACCAGGAGACAAACACTATCTACAGAGCCCATTGCTCCAGAATAGGTGCGTTAGGATGCACACAATGGACTGATTAGTCAGAATGATCATATTAAGATAATAGTTTGACTAAGGCTCCCTTCATAATTTGAAGCAATGCAATTTCCTTTTTGGTTTAGTCAGTTCATTTTGACAGTCCGGTCAGGTCAATTTCCAGTTTACAGAGGAGGAAATTACTTCATAAGATTCTGTGTGTTCTCCATATTAACTGTCACAAAACTACATCAGGGCCACAGCATCTTCTGAAGTAATACAAAGTCATTTGGTGCATTGATTATGTTATATTCTACCCTGATATATTTTTATGATGACATTTGTATTGGCATTTTTGACAAACAAATACAAAACAATGTATTTGAATATAGAAGACAATTATTTCTGATGCTTGTATATAAAAAACAAACAACAAAAATTTGAAAACGGAGACATACCGATGATCATACAATGACCATGAGATTCAACCCTGTTTTTTAAATGGTGTTCACATTCATCCATCCATACATTCTTATTATTGTCCATTCATTCATTTCTTCATCCATTTACTGAACAGTCATGCATAATGTGTATACATCCCACCTTATTGAGGGATCAGTGTCATGTTACAAGCCACATTTTGCATGGCTCGTATTGTGCTTCATAAGAAACGCGATCATTAGACCTCCCTTCCTCATGTATCCATAAGAGGGATTATAAAATGCAGTCCGATATGACCTCAAAATATTTTCTACGTAGCTCAGAGATAGCAGAGAGAGCAGATATGTTTCAGCGGCTCTGACTGAAGGTGCCGGTGGTTTCATGTAAGGTTATCTTATTTGATTTTATTTACTGCACACCTTCATTAGAAAGCAACATGGGTTTAATAAGGTGGTGAGTTACGATACCAATCACGAAGAAGTGAAAGGAAATGAAGCCAGGGGGAAAGATTAAAAAAACAAATACACAAAGCAGTAGCCACAGCAACCAGGGCACTGGTCTGTATGTATCCCAGCAATAGGAGAGTGATGTGCAGTCCACTGTGTCTAATTCAGAGGAACACATCCATGTCTCGACCAAAATGTCACAGTCAGTCATCATTGCAAATATTACCACCTAGCCATTGTGTCATGTTGGTTAGCACGTTCTCCCAATTGATCCTCTGCAGCATCCAGGGTCATATACGCAACCTACTGCTGCAATATGAAAGAAAAAGTGTCTTAAATATTACATGTTATTATTAAAAAAACATGACAAGGCCTGGCATAGCGCAGGACATACTGGGCTCATGCAGGCATGTGTTTTCATGTAAGGTTCAATATTTGATATGCAATAACAATATTCAACCTCTCAAAAAATTGTACATGTCCTGCAAACCTGCAATTAATAAGAGCACTCTGGCTCCTACGCTCATATGAAAGGCACGCTGTAGAAGCTATAGTTGTAAATAATGCAGTCAGGATCTTGGCAGCTATAATGAAACATTCACTAGCCTGCTGTGAGAATATTGCACATCATTAATGGCAATAGGTCAGCTAGTATGCACTGTATGAGAATGTGTTTGTGTGCATGTGTGTGCTTGTGCGCGTGTGTGTGTGTGCGTGTGTGTGTGCATGTTTGCGCATGCGTGTGTGTGTGTGTGTGTGTGTGTGTGTGTGCATGCGTGCCTGAGAGCCCTGAGATGAATGATCTAAAGGCAGGGCTACAGTGCAAAAGTCAACATAGTTTTATTTTGATTACAAGGGAATCGGGTGGGGAAGGCTCGGTTCTTGTTGAGGATTCTTGATCCAGGGATCAGGGGCCTCATTTATAAAGGTCTCTGCGCACGAAAATGTTGCGGAAACAGGGATGAAATGTGCGTACGCATCTTTCACCGCCAACGTCGTGATTTATAGAAAAAAACCTTGCGGAAAAGAGTGCGCAGTTCTACGCATCCTTATGATCCTTTCACCCTGGAGTAAAGCTCCCGCAAAGTTTTTCAAACAGTGAACTCCGGAGACGACCACAGGAAGAAGGTGGCGGTAATGCACTATTATGCGTTTGCAAACCGCCAATAACGCCAAAAGAAGAAGATGCTGTAACCCCGGAGCTCATTGCGGACCACATAGGCTATGAGTTATTTATTCATTTATATATTTATTTTATGAAAAGCACCCATTATGAAATATGAATTAAAGCAAAATTATGTTCAACACACTACAGCCATTTCAAATCACAATCCTCGGCCAGACCAACTGCATCACTTAAACATTTAAATAATGAGCTTGATAAATAAGCCACAAAATAGACGTGCGTTGGTCTACATTTAGAAACACTTCGATCTCCGAATCCGAAAAACGCCTTCTTTTTAAAAGGTGCCATTTTTCCGTCTAATGATTGGTCAGAAAAGGCTCCTTCCTACTTATAAATATTAAGTGATTAATTAGCATTGACCTTTTAAGGACTATTAAGGGATGGACTTGGGAGCAGCAGAGCGCTCGTGCACGCACGCCAAATTAGACGCACGTTGGTATTTATAACGAGAAGAGTGCATACAGGTGTGCGCAGCAAGGTTTTATAAATCGGAATGTTTTTGTGCGTACGCACATTCTGAGGTTTGGGCGTACGCAATGTTCTACGGAGGGTTTCACGCAGAGGTTTATAAATGAGGCCCTGGACCGGGAAAACGCCAACACGGCGGCACAAACAGAGGCGAGGGAGTGAGACACAGTAGGTACGTAGCACTGTACGTCTGTCCGTTCATCCACTGTTGGGGTCCGTTGGGCAGTTGGTTCCTCGAGGGTGATAAGAAGGGGCCTCATTCACGAACCGTTCTTAAGAACACATTTGTTCTTAAGTCCTACTTATGAAGATTTTACGAAGATTGTGGCATTCATGATTTTTTTTCTTATGCAGGATTTTTCTTAGGTAAGAACAAATCCTACGAACACTCAGGAGTACTCTTAAGCACATTTCAGTGCCGACATGTTGGCATGGTTGTGTTGTCTTCTTTTGTTAAGTTCAATAAAATACATTACAGTGAAATTTCTGTCATATTTATGTATTTATTTATTCATTTCATTTTTCATTTTAATTACATTAAATGTGGCAACGCTTTAACATGAATCAAGTACATTGGAAACCATGCCGTCAATTAGTGATCCCACCCTATTTATAGGTGGCATTTCTCCATCCACGGCCTACAAAACAATGGCATATATATATATATAATATATATATATATATATATTGCTGCTACAGGAGATTGTGGATCTGCCCTACGGAGGGAACAAATCTTTCAGGACCACGTAGATCTTTATTCAGAGGCTCTGCACACGGCCCTGCAGTCCCATTTATGGGCATTTATGGGCGGTTACCTATGCTAATCCTATGTTAATTAGACTCACCTGGCACGCGCGCTCAATTCACGAGGAGATGGCGTTCATCAATCTAAGAACAGCTGCGAACAATTCAGCGGCTTAAGAACACGTTGATGAATCTGACGTAGAAATCTTCTTAAGAAGGACTTAAGAAAGAATCTGAGAAGATTCTTGAGGAGATATTGGTTATGAGGCCCAACGATATTTGAGTTTGCTTATTGTTTTCTCCGTCCAATCTCTACTTCTCTTCTTACTCTCTTATAACGCACCGTCGGCGATTTGGTTTGCCAACCTGGCAACCAGCTCCTCCCTCTCGGCCGTGTGTCTTGTGAGGCTGTATTAGCCTCCGGGTTTAAATACCCAGATTGTGGCCAGGTGTGTTACCTCCAGGTGTGTTACCTCCAGGTGTGTTACCTCCAGGTGTGTTACCTCCAGGTGTGTTACCTCCAGATGTGTTAGCTCCAGGTGCGTGAGCTCCAGGTGCGTTAGCTCCAGGTGTGTGAGCTCCAGGTGTGTTAGCGCTACGTGTGTTAGCTCTAGGTGTGTTAGCTCCAGATGTGTTAGCGCCAGGTGTGTTAGCTCCAGGTGTGTTAGCTCTAGATGTGTTAGCTCCAGGTGTGTGAGCTCCAGGTGTGTGAGCTCCAGGATGTGTGAGCTCCAGGTGTGTGAGCTCCAGGTGTGTTACCTCCAGGTGTGTGAGCTCCAGATGTGTTAGCTCCAGGTGTGTTACCTCCAGGTGTGTGAGCTCCAGGTGTGTGAGCTCCAGGTGTGTGAGCTCCAGATGTGTGAGCTCCAGGTGTGTTAGCCTCCAGGTGTGTGAGCTCCAGGTGTGTCAGCTCCAGGTGTGCCAGAGTTGGGCTGGGAGGAATCTGTCCTCCCAGACTCTTCGTCTCTTAGGTTGTTGTGGGCGTGGCTGCTGCTCCACCCCCAGGATACCACAGTGCGTACATGTTTGTGTGTGTGCGTGCGTACATGTGTGATGTGCGTGTGTGGTCAGTTTTCGACAGTGTGTACCAGCACTTCCTCTTGTTATTCTACAGGGAGGGTCCTGTTATTTCTGACTCCTTGACGTTCCCCTGTTTGAGATTCCTTCCATACAGAAAGAATACATTTTCAAAGTCACCGGAGCTTGACTAATTACTGGCAGAAAATGGGACTTGTTTCCATTGCAAATATCCTAGCAATTAAAAAGGGCAGAGGGATATAAAATATGGACTTAGTGCATCTCGCACTGTCAATCAATTCAATTGGATTCCCACCATAACATTATGTCAGCTTTTTCCATGCATTCTTTAGACTGATAAAATAATAATTTAGCTAATGTGATTTCCCAAACAGAATGGTTAGGCAGAATATAAAATACCACAAATCACTGAGCAACAACATGTTTTAATAGCCAAGCATGTAGAATCGTTATTATCCTTCCTATTTCCCTGACCGAACAGTTATTACACACTTAAGCTTAAATATTTCATGAATGGAAACACGGAGAAGGAATTTTTGACATGACAGAGACGGGCAAGGAAGCCGGTAGGAGCCCAGATTCATTCAAATCACCATAGAAACACCTTGGAAACATCCACGATAAAGTAAACGCTTTCCTTTATTTGATTGTATTTGCATATCCCCGGGAAGAAAGCTGTCACTGGTAGCAGCAGGGGTGTGTGTGTGGGGGGGGGGGGGAAGGGACACTATACAGAACTTTCAGTGTACTGTTTTGCTCAGCACACAACTGTCACTATAATTACATGGGGGGCATCGGCGAGGCCATCGTGGGCCTTTAAGCGGTAAATAGGCCTGCCGAAGTCGGCTGTTGTGAAATCGCTCCTGCGCCACAAAACTAGGCTACGCCATGACGACGTGAGAAAAGCAATAGCTCCGGAGCTAGGGAAATCAATAAGAGAAAAGTAATTATAAACGGCGGCTAATGTTACAGTGTTCTGATGTAATTATAACAATAGAATATTACAAACAGCCGTTATGATCAAAATCAATGTGGGGACGACTCAAAACAGGATACCATTAACATTATGCGATGTACAAAATGGATTGAATAGCCTACATAGCATGTGTGTTTCGAAGCACACATGAGGTATCTTTTAAGCGCTGCATCTATGCAAGCACTGGGCAAATTACCCATTCACTTTATCTACAGATGGACTGTGCTGGGTGTGTTGATGTAAGGGGAAGGGCAGATGTTATATGTCTGCAATGTTTACACTGTAGACCATTTTTTTCCCACCTGCAATTGAAGTGTTAATTACCTACATTTTATCTTGGCAAATGTCATCCTGTAAATTAAGTGTGCACATTTAATCATGTGGGCTTCATTTAATCATACATTATGTGCATTACTGAAATATTAGCTAATGGCGTATATTTCACGAGTAGCCTATATCAACCGTCAGAACCGACATTGCGTTTATCAACAGATTTTCAGCTCACTAAAGAAATGCAATATTTGTGTACTACTTAACGCTTAGACACTTTCATCCAGTGACTAACAGTGTATTTTGGTTAATTTAATGAGCAGGTAGGGGTTAGGGCATCGTGCTCAAGGATGGCAGTAGACTGAGGATGTCGGGGTTTGCAGTCTACCAGTAGGTATTCACCTTAGGAGTCCAATACCCGAACCACTAGGTTACCCTGACCTTGTACATTTTAAGTCACACTTGTGTGCGATTAGAGTGACTGATCTCCATCTCCACGCTCCTGGAGTCCCATCACACTTTTCTAAAAAGGTATGTGACAAAGGGACACCATTTAACCTCCATTCCCTCCAGACAGAAGCACTTAACTCTTTACACACCGACTCCACGTTTATTTGCATGTTCTCACAAAAAAAAAGTGATTTGACCCCACTGGATAAAACAAAAAAAAGAAGAAAACAAAAGCCATTTATTTTGACATAAGAGCCCCCGATTACTTATGACCGCTTGAGTGCTGGCAGGATGGCAGGGGAAATCCACGCCAGATAGGTCTCGATAAATTGCCCTGTCACCCAGGTGAAGAGGTATGCTATATCTGTCAACTGCACCGCCAATACACACACACACGCACAACAAAAAAACAAACCCAATTCCTCAGTTGAATATTATTGGCATATATGGTAATAAGCAGCAACAGTGAGCTTCATTTGGTAATAATAAAAAAGGAAAAAACGCATACCGTGTTTTCAGGTGACGGTAATGTGTGCTCGCCGGGTTCGCGGTCCGCAGGTTCGACAGGTCATTCCACCTCGATGGGAGTTGCGCGCCACTTTAAAAGGTGTCCCCGGGAACATGTTTGAACGATAACAAATAGCCCGGGGCGCCCGGATTCATCACTGTCGGGCGCTCCTCCGCCGCCGCGCCGCTATAGGTCATCATCAGCCACTAAAAGAGAAGGAATAAAAGCTTCTGAGAATGTGCCATACTTATTCTAAAACCTCTTTGCCTGGCATTTTAAAAGGTTAAGCTTTCTGGAAAGGGCAAGTTCATTTAACATTTTTCTCCCGCGGAGAGAAGAATATCAGCTAATAACGGCGCGGATGTGTCTTACAAGTATTGTATCGGCGTATTTTTGAAGACGGCGTTGAGAAGTGTGACGTGTTATTATGATGCACACGTTGATGATCCAACATTGCTATGGATTTTCATTGCACTCTGTGTGTGTAACCCTTTGCACAGGAAAAAAATTCCCTGTTGCCTTTCGAATCAAAGCCGGAATTAATGTTGGACATATTTTTTTATTTTATTGCATCTCAATATCTATTTGTTTTAAGCATTGAAAATAAAAATAGCAATGACACTCACAAGCAGTGTAGCAAGTATTAGCATATTTCGAAGATGTTTTTTCAGCCAATTATTTAGGGAGGGAAACATTAATTAGGCTTTCTGCATCACTTCTCAGGCTGACGGACGTTGGCAAGTCACATAACTGTTAGCTCATTTCTCCCCTAAAAAAGCACAAAGCCAGAGGTGGGTCAGAGCTTGTGCATGTAAAGACCATTACCAAAAACATATGGGTGTTTCCATTTAGCTTTTGTTTTTGCAGATTCTCCTCCTCCTCCTTTCTTTAGAAAAGTTCCCTCATACAACCCTGTGCTTACCCCCTAGGGATATGCGTACCCCCATTTGAGAAACACTGCCCTATATGATCTTGCCACTGCAGTAGCAACAGCACTACTGCTCATTGCACTACAGTTGAGTTCAGATTGTGGGACTTAGACATTTAACACAGAGGATGATGTCACAGTCCTGCACCCTATCAGACAGGATAGAAAGGATCCCGTGGTCCAGTGGACAAATGTGGGCTGACAAGACAACTCGGAGCCAGTCCTCTAATGGCCCTTAAATGCACAACCTTGGCATGGTAGCAAGTGTGCCAGTGCTACAGACAGGTTGGACCGCTGCTATTAGTAGTTTCGAGCGAGTAGTAGTCTCTCCAATGCTAAAATAGTATTGAAATATACTATTCAAAATAATATAATATATATATTATTTTTTGCTTGTTTTTGGTGGGAAAAGGGCAGGGTATTTTTAGCTTAAGCTTTTTAAGATTGTTTGTCTTTGGACAAAAGTGTGCTAAATGCCCTAAATGTAAATGTACGATAATATTTTTTGTGTCGGTATTTTAGATCATGGCTGCTGTGTAAGAAAACTGCGAAGGGAATCGAGACAGTGACACTTTGTAGCATATCTCAAGAACGTGATAAGAGTCACATGACAGGTAAAACGCTTGCTTTCATCTTTTTACTTAAAAAAAAAATAGATTCACGGCGGACACAAGTGTAAAGTCAATAGTGGGATCTATCAAAGAGGCGACCTCAATTGTGGATTCCATAACAGTAATAAAAAACACAAGCAGGCATTTAGCTGGCTGACAGTCCTCATTTGTCACATACTGGCTGCTGGGGATTGGAACATTGGGTTGGCAGTGTGTATGTGTAGGGTGCATGTCCCTGTGTGTGCACACGTGTATGAGAGTGTGTGTATGTATGTATGAATGTATGTGTGTGTGTGTGTGTATGTCCCTCCGTGTGTGTGTGTGTATGTCCCTCCATGTGTGTGTGTGTGTGTGTGTGTGTGTGTGTGTGTGTGTGTGTGTGTCTGAGCGTTTGTGTGTGTGTCTGAGCGTTTGTGTGTGTGTGTGCGTGTCTGAGCGTTTGTGTGTGTGTCTGTGTGTGTGTGTGCATCTCTGAGTGTGCGTTTGCATGTGTGTGTGTGTGTAGGTGTACACACAAGAGTGTGCATGCGGATGAGTGTGTGTGTGCTTGTGCAGGTTTGAGATTCTTCGATTGGGTGGCGGTAGGTATGGGGTGGTTGGATGAAACAGACATAAGTAACTGCAACCGGACAAAGGGTGGGAAGTTCAGTGGACGGATCTATAAATATGTGGTGCTGTTCCTAGTGGACCTCACCGAGGGCAGCAAAGCACTCTTTGCTGTCAGTAAATACTCCACAACCGGTTTTCTTTGCTTTTGTTTTGTAACACAATTCGTCTCATCTCATCTACAATATTGTATTGTATTGTACTGTTTACTGTTCCCCCAAAAAAATACTGAGACACAATATTTCTCTGGGGAAATTAATATGTAAGGGATAATGTATAGTGAGCCGGCCATTATTGCGAAATAAACCCCGACAGGGTGATGCAAAATATTTATAAAAAGATTGTATTGATTTTAAAATGATAGTCGTTCGAAAATAGTGTCCACAGCAATGCTCTGTTATTCATAGCAGGAGTCTGCTATTCATAAATAACAAACAACTCGATTCAATCAGAATATTCAACTTGGCTGTGTAATAAATCATTTGAATCATGTGTTGTGATAATGTAGGTATATGGTGAGGCGTTATCTGGCTCTCTTTGCAGATATTATATAATCTGCCCATGCGATGGCCCTGAGCTCCAGACGACTGCTGCTACTGAAGCTCCAGTGTGGGCGCCTGCCATCGTTCTCAAACTGCATACACACGCACATGTGAATGCACACACAGACATGCACACGCACACACACACACACACACTCAGAGACACACACACACACTCAGAGACACGATCACGCACATGGGACATCTGTGCACACACACACACACACACACACACATGAACGCACACACAAACACACACACAAGCACACGTGCATACACAGGGATATGCACACACACACACACACACACACACACACACACACACAGTTAGATACACACACACACAACTCACTCTGTAGCTGTCTGCAGTCACACAGGAAAGCTGTGGGGTCCAACGAAACGCATGTCTGTGTTAAAACTTATATGATGGGCCATTCAACTCATGCACATTGGTGATGAATTATGGATATATTTAAGCTAAGTGGTTCATAACCTCATCTGAGTGCTTAATGATATGCCCATAAAGTAAAGGTACAACACAAATAAATTATACTTATATTTATACTGATTGATTCTGGTAGTTTTGTTTTATTCATAATTAATTATTTCCGCTGTTGAAACTAAATATATAAATATATATATAGGCCTAATTATTATTATGAATTGTAATTATAATTACAGTAAAACTAAGCTAAACAATTCACATATGTTGGAATAAAACCCCTCGTGTGTGTTTTAAGTGAGTCCAGTGTAAAGTAATTAGCTGATGAATATGGCTTGCTGACTTCAAATGAGCTTACTGCCGGACCACCCTACCTTAGCTCCACAGGCTTCATTCAATTAAAGCTCCCACCCACACTCCTTCCTGGCCTCGACCCAATTCTAAATTGTGGTGATGGAAAAGATGTTGGAAAAGCTACAAAGAATCTAAGAAGCACATTATAAAAACGCAAATAGTTCTGCATTTCACGAAGTATTGTTTCCGACAGTATCAAACGTACAGGAATTGTGAGCGTTGTATTTCATAGGCATGTAGCCAATGAAATGCCTATTAGCTGAGAAATATACTTGGTGTGAGTGTATCTGATTTCATCAGATTTTTGTATGTTTCCATGGTATATCTGGAAGGGGCCTGATTTGGTTCCCTGAGGTACCATTTGCATTTCAGACATGTTAGGTGCCATAGCCTAACACAGTGTTTTAATTAATTTATGGGTTCTTCAGTTTGCCAGCCAGGAGAGTGAATGTGGAGGTATTGACATGTGACCGGTAAACATATAAGCTGATTTTGTCATAAATATGCATTGCAGTGTTTAGGTCCTCTCAGCCAAAACATTGGATCCCCTCTGAGACAGTCACATTCACAGTGCTGAGGTCATGCAGCTTTTAATTAGGTTGATAATTAGTTTGCACTGAAATTCTAAACTGATATAATGAGATTTCCAAAAGCAAAAAGATGGGAGAACAAGGGAGCGCATTTTAATTTACCCCTTCTAAACCAAAACAGTCAAGTCACAAAACCCTAATGGGTCTCGCAGCCCTTTGCTTAATTTTCAATATATATGCAAGATCATATGGTCCCTTTTATTATTGTCTTAGGGTGCATAACTGCACAGAAGCTTGAGTACCTTGAATAAACACCATAAGATCCACCCCACCACCTCCACCTTCCCCAACACCAAAAAACAAATGAGTCATTTGTTTGTTAACATGTTGAGCTCGATTCTTTACTCACTTTAAAGTCCTATAGCACCATGTGAAGAAATATAATGAGTTATCTGGGGGATGAATAGGGGGTCCACTACAGAAGGATTTGGTCCACAGATGAAACAGCCTCAACGTTGCTTCTCCGGCTAAGACTTGTCAGGTAGCTGCAGTAATTGGTAATGGGATTTCCATTCAGTCAAAACTCAACACACAGTGGACTTTTTCACAGATGTAGGCCGACACCTCCTCTCTAAAAACATTTTTTAGTTGAGAGTAGCCCCTTGAATTGAATTGAACCATAAATGTGTGTGCTGGCAGCATATTTGCAATTACGTGACAAAGATGTTCCTGTTTTTCCAATTATGGTTTTGGTCATTTTGTCTATGAATGATGATGTGATTTGGTCTCCACTGAAAGCAGCCAGGACTGTCTGTCTATAGCAAATTGTTTCTCTGTTTAAAAATATGTTGTTGTTTCTTTGCTTTTTCATATTGGAAATGGCTTAGACAGAATTTGCACATGCATCATGTTAGTATCCAGTTTAATTGACATTAATGTTGGAATACTTTAGAAGTGATATTCATGTGTTTTTAGTCTGAAGAGTACCCACCTGCATGAACCTAACCATATTATTCTGTCCTGTTATAGCCCTGCCGTCTCAAGGTACTCATATATAACTCAACATATATGTGTTGACGCTTGAAGCGAATCTTTCTAGAAATATCTAACAGATTACATTAATGTAATTTTCCGATGGCCCTCAACGTTACACGTCGAGATCTGTTTTTTTTCTTCTTGTCATCTTCCCTTCGGCAACACGAGCAGACCTTGCCATCTGGAGTCAAGGCATTCAAAACATCTCCTTGCTTACTCTAAAAAGATTCCTTATTGGAAAAATGTGTTTTTCTTGGAATGGGCAGTAAGCCACCAGACTCACCATTGTTAAAATAAACTATTATTTTTTGGTTTATCTTTCAAAAACAAATGTGTGACTTTCTGAGTTGCCCTGTGTGTTTTTTTTTGTCTTGGTGACTGGTGAAGTCAAGACCTTATTTTCTCACCATTTAGACACACAGTGCTTATGGAAAACGTAGCTAGTGTTTCTATTCTGTCTGTATCTGCATGAAGCGACAAGAACAACAAAGGAATCCCAGTATAGCGTAGTTCATGTCATGGTCTGACATTGACCAATTGACTTCCTATATATGTTTTTGTCACCCTTTTGTGGATTGTATATCCATAATAATAATAATAATAATAATAATAATAACAAATGATATATCCAGCGTCCATAGCCTATACTAAATGCTGCTATTTTCCATGGAGAGATCAAGGGACCTCTTATACTGCAATCAAATATCAGGTGGTTATTCTTTTAAATTAATAGATCAGAGCCCAGCTACCTTATTTCACCTCCATTACTTTCACCCCCCTATAGGTCACTTTTCCCTGGTCACTTTTGGACACAAGCTGGGGACTAGATTAAACCCAGAGTGCAACTAGCAGTATACCTTCATAGTACAAAACGATAAGCATATCACTATGAATGTGAATGTCTTTTAACTGACTATAATCCAAACCTTAGCGCTTCAATAGCTGTGAATACGCCTGTGCCATTTTAACTATACATTGAAAATGTCTCACAGTTAGATTTCTATATTAGATGAAATTTGAATGAAATGTTTTATGTTGATCAGCCGTGGAAGTAATAGCATAATGTATAAAGAGGGTGTACCATTTGACAAAGATGGCTTTAATACTGTTATTCGCAATCCTACTAATAGCAGATTAGGGGCGTTTCAATGTCAGAATCCACCTATTTAACAGCCAGTTTAGGTCTTTTTTTCTCTTCCCTGCACACAGATTTAAACCACTTAGGAGTATGGAGAGAGGGCTTCACTGCCTCATTCTTGCATCATTTCACCCCCCTTTGATGTGGAAAATAGGAACTCTATCAACCTAAATGTGGTATTTACAATGTGTAAGCCTATACTACTATATTATACTATACTATACTATACTTTACTACTATACTATATGATTCTATCTGTACAGAAACCATGTCAGACATGTTGAACGGTGAGCAAGCTGAAAAGATCCATTAGTTATTCTGTCACTTCTTGTTTTACCTCTAGTGTGGCTAACAGAAGGGCTCAATGTCGTTTGTCGCTAAATGCAAGTTTAATATGCTGCACCGTGGAGATGGGACACAGACTATACCAGGACACTGATTTTTTTATCTATATCTAATACGTTGCACCGTGGAGATGGGACACAGAGTATACCCGGACCCTACTGATTCCTTGATCTATGTCTAATACGTTGCACCGTGGAGATGGGACACAGAGTATACCCGGACCCTACTGATTCCTTGATCTATGCCTGCCTTAGCTTGTCACCGTCTGCGCCGCATGTGTCCATTGTCATTACCAGACACATGCTCAGGAAGCACCGTTTAAACTGAAGATCACCTGTCTCACTCCTCTGAAGGTAGCCGGGCGGCGCAAGGCTACGTGCACGTCGACAACCATCATTGGATTCTTCTGAACTTCAAACTCTCTGTCTCTCTCTCTCTCTCTCTCTCTCTTTCTCTCTCTCCATACATGCATACATATACATACATACATACATACATACATACATACATACATACATACATACATACATACATACATACATACATACATACATACATGCATATACGTATATATACTGTAGAGAGAGAGAGAGAGAGAGATATTCTGATTCTTCAATATTTGCAACACATTAATTATACTTCTCTAAATTTTGAAGAATTCGACTGACAAGACAATTTAAATTATGTCCCCGCCTTATCACCAATTCTAAACTAATACAAGTAATGTAAAAATAGAGAATACAGAACATGTATAATACATTAATAAATCACTGTTTAGCTATTAAATATCAATCTGTTAACATGTTTTATATTGTAATATAGTGTCCCTCACAATCTCACTATGGTTCAAGCTCAATGAGTTGTTTATTATGTTGAACTCATAATGGAGGTCAGAGGTAATCTAATCATGTAAAGGGGTTTTAGCGTGTCTTCCTTTACATGGTCTGTTTAATGATGCACACATTGGTTCATCTCACATCCTTATCACTCTATCACTATGTTCTCTGTTTCAATGTTACCATTTAGGCTACATTGTAATGATTTGTTTGTGTGTCTATAGAAGATATAGTCCAGTGTTTCTCAAATGGGGGTAGTGTGACCCTAGGGATACTTTGAGAGACTGTAAAATTGTTAAAACATGCTGTTTTAATATTGGTTATTATATTGGTATTGTAAAACAAATTTCCACCTCAATAACATTTATTGAATCTGAATACCCTCTTAATAAAAGTAAGTACATCTGAATAGTAGTAACAAGTTCAGTAAATCTTTCCAATAAGAGCATATCACTTTAACTTTAAAGGGGTATTTGGCTGAAAAAAGGGGGCGCATTAGAAAAAAAAGGTTTGATAACCACTGCAGTCTATAGAGTCAATATATCACAAAATTGGAACAAAAAAAAAGGTTTCTTTGTAAGAATGTGTGTGTGTGTGTGTGGCCCTTTGTGCTGTGAACTGCTTTTCTCTGGGAGCCAAGCCTGTATAAATTAACCTCCATGCCCCGACCCACTCAGGGGTTCGATGTGTTTTCCTCGGACACAAAGGGTCATGTTAACTGTGACTGGTGGAGCTGCACTGATCTAGACGGGGTTCATCTGCAGCTGGAGAGGCACATGGCTCTTCAAGTTTGAGCCGGGATGAACTTTCCCCAAAAAATGAAAGTTCAATAATAAATTCTTGCCATGCCCCTAGAAAAGAACACAAGACACAATCATGAGGAAGATTGACTTTCTTCCCGCAGTTCATTGCACTCATTTAAATTAATAAAACGTGCTGCTGACTGGGTTATCGTTGTATGGTTGGACTAAGGTGATGCTGGAGACTAACCGGTGTCCCTGTTCACCTGGAAAATATGTATGTCTCAAATCGTAGTCACAAAAAGGAAACGATGTAATGTTTTGTGTGTATATATGTGCAATTTTTAACTTCAAGCGTCATCTTGTCTTTTGACCATTCCACCAATTTCAAAGAGAATGTGTTAACTTATTATTCAAAATATGTGAAAAAACGTGCATACTTCACAAAGGAGGGGAGATTTTGTGTGTATTTGTATCCTGATTGCTGTTGCAAATTCAACGATTTCACTGTTTGTTTTTTTCGGGTTTTTTTAGAGAGAGAGAGAGAGAGAGAGAGAGAGAGAGAAAGAGAGAAAGAGAGACGATTTCACTGTTGCAGACACATTTACAATGTCGGTATAAAATCATGAAGCAGGAGATTTGCAAGAGTCTTGTCGTGCTGCTGTTGTCTCGATCGTTTGTGTAAGCTGGTCTTAAAACTCTGTCTGAGCTGTCTTAAGTCAGTCTTTTTCTCGTGTTGACAAGCCGATAAAATCAAACATGTTTAATATTATCGTAAGCCTTTAGCCTTGGCTCTTGGATCAAATAGTGAAGTTCAATGACGTGAACATTGAAAACAACCAATAGGTGCGCTCTCTCCAGCACCAAACAGAAAGCAGCAAACTGGGTAGATAGTAAACATGGAGGGGACTTGCAGGAACGTGACGTCTCGGTTCTCTTGGGCTGTGGAGAAGGAGGAGAAACTGGTGGAGTTGTGGCGTGAGCAAGAGTGCCTCTGACATGTCCTCCCATTTGGACCAAGCCAGAGTGGAGAAAGAAAACAAGTGGACAGAAATTGCGTCAGCCCTCAAAATCCCTGGTGTTTTCATTTTCTTTTTGGCTGGTTTTTCAGAAGAAACCACTGCACACCAGTGGCGAGTGGTGACTTTTGACGTGAGGCATGCTGATGAGCACACAGACTAGTGATCAGCTGTGCCATATTTCGGCTATAACAATGAAAATATGCCATACAATCGCCCAACCCGTGACAACAACCCTAGATTCTAGCATATGCAATGTCATTGTGAAAAAAACCCTATAAACTGGACTCTTAACAGGGTTACCAAACATACAAAAAACCTGGACTCTTAACAGGGTTGCCATACCTAAAATAAAAATACAAACAACCCCCAAACCCCACTGTCTCTGCACCTCCCCAGTGTCATACACCACCCCACCTCCCCTTCCTCCATCCTGGAGACCGCAGGCCTGGGGCGGCTGCTCAGCTGGCGGAGGTGTCTCTTGACTGGCCGTTCACAGGGGCTGGTTGGATGGGCTCCAGTTGTAGTCTTGCAAATAGTGACTCTTTTCAAAGTCTTCTAGTGTATGGTAGGCATTAGTTGTTCTTTTATGTTTGATGTACAGAACATTTTGGCCTTAAAATATAGCCATGAGAAGTTATATTCCTCTTGGAGAACGATTTATTTAGCGAAGGCTGGGGTAGTTTGGGGGTTGGCTTTCATTTCACGGTTGATACACTCAATGTGATTAATAAAGCCAAATGCTGTTAAAGAGAGAGAGAAAAGCCATCTTTCAATCCCATCTTTCTGGAAGGAGGACAGAATATCCCGGGGCATAACTAGCTGTTGTCAATCACCAGGCAGGAAACCGGCCATATTTGGATGTGCTCTGACAAGGCTTCATCGAGTTTGGCTATATCCATTGCCAGAAATCACAGCAGCAGAATCCATGCAGTAAATAAGAGTTTATTAATATAATCCCAGAGGTCACAAACTTATAAGATTTCAAAGATACTTGCAAAGTATTTAATTATAAATCGTTTTTTTGTATGATGTGATTTGGTAGCAAGGGACTGGTTCGACATTAAAATTAATTTAGATAATATTTTTTAGTGGGGAAGTAATGCATACAAGGGATATATGTGGAAATATGGATGTATGTGTTAATGAACAGTTAAATCTGCTCTAGATAACTTTTTTTGGTCAAATATGCCAAAATCGACCCCTCTGTCAGGTATGAGTGAGTCAAGTGGTCTAAATGAGAATCACGCACTGGTGTCCCTCCCTGCCTCTGTGGCTAAATAGGAGTAAACAGTTTTTTTGCCACTCCCTGTTTACAAGTATAAATAATTCCATGTATGTTGTGTATGTGTATGCTAAAATACAAAAGGAAACGATTAATCATTTTGGAAGCATTTTGGTGCGATTTAACAAGCATTTATCTACAAAGGACATGCCTGTATGACGAACATTTACTTATAAAACATGCCATACAATATTCTAAAAATACTTCTCTGTGTTGACGATATGATCGGACTAGATAATTAAGTTGCGTCTCTCGCATCCGTGTGCCGTTCAGTTATCAACAAAAGTTATCAACAGAAAAATATATATAAATTACCCGGCACAGAAACACATGTCCCTGTGGGAACATATTGTATGATTAATACCACGCTTGTATGTATAGACTCACTCTGGAGCCAGCATGTGATCATGATGAAATACACCCCCTTGGCACAGTGAACAATATCCATCTCATTGCTGGGGTTGGGGCTGCCCCTATCTCTTACTGTGTTGTCATATCCCAAGTTGTACAATCACCTGTCACTGTGATTAAGTAAGCTTCAAATCTATCCGCCGCCGTTATTAAATTAGATGTCCATTTTCCCCATGTATCAATCAAACGTTGGAACTAGATTGAGGACAAGTATGTGCATGTGTTTGGAAATATTAGTTTAGATAGTTGAGAATGGGATTTTTGCTGTACTTCTATTTAACACGTCTTTTTTATTTTATTGTGTGTGTGTTTGTGTGATGATGCTGTGTTCTTGTATGTGTGTTAACACATGTATGCATGTGCGCAGTTGGTTTTAGGTCCTTGCAACTTGTTTCTATTTTACTTTGTGTCTGTTTGTGGTCAAGTGTGTGTGTGTGTGTGTACTGTGTGCATTAAAGTGTGTGTGCGTGTGATTCTGTCTGTGTGTAGGTACTAAATGTTTCTATTGTATGTGTCTGCCTGCAGTGTTTGTGTGTGGGCATGTGTTTGTTTGTGTGCGTGTGTGCATGTGTTTATGTGTGTGTGTGTGTCTGCATGTGTTTAGTTGTGTGTGCAAGTGTGCCTGTGTTTATGTATGTGTGTGGTGTGCATGTGTTTGTGTGTGTGTGTATGTGTGTGTGTGTGTGCATGTTTGTGTGTATGTGTTAATGTCTATGTGTGTGTGCATGTACGGATGTGTTTGTGTTCATGTGTGCGTGTGTATGTTTTTGATGTTTGTGTGTGTGTGTGTGTGTGTGTGTGTGTGTGTGTGTGTGTGCGACAGGGAGGCCCTTCAACAGCTCACCAAACAGCTCCAGATTGAGAGAGTGTGTGTAAATGTCAGCAGACGTCCAGTACTTCCCAATGAGTGGAACGGGAAATGGCACCACAACACTGCTGACCACGGCTCCTGTAATCAATCACAACAATTCATTTCCAGAGCTGTTTTTAAGTCTTTGGGTGCACAACCAAGTCAAGTCTCAAATCTTCATAGTAAAAGTGGACACAGATAAATAAAAGTGGACACGGATACATTTGCGATAAGTGCTGCAGATTAAAAAAAAATGGTTTGGGCAAATAATTAGATGAAAATACATTATTAAAGTGTTTAAGGGAGATAAAGGACCAAGGGCAGGGGCGGCGGGTATCGTATTTCAGAGAAGGCTAGGCCTTCCCTAAATGTACTGCTGGCTATTGTTCGGTAGCCTGGCTCTGCCCTCCGACGTACTTCCGCTCAATTTTCATTTCCCTTCAGTACTAGGTCTGGGTATTCGGCATATTCGCGGGTTTTCTCCCGGTAAAGTTTTACCGGTCCAATCAGCGAACAGGAGGCGCGGCCTGAGAACAGTGACGTAGAGGTTGTGCGCGAATTTCAGTTATTGAGCGTAAGTACGGAGGCGGGCGGAACCAGGCTAATGCTAATGCTCACTGCATCTGCCGTTTGTATACTGCGCGCAACGTGGTTTCTGGCGCATGAAATACGTCACGACCAAACGTTAGCGATTGGTTATGGCAGATTCGGAGTGGCACAGGGCAGAGCCAATAGTTTTAAACTTCAACAGAGCACCCGCCTTCAGTTAGTTAACAATTGTCAATGGTGAGTGGCCAGACTCTCTGTACAAATGAAATGTAGTACGAGAGGCTGGTGACCAGGCTAATTGTTCGGTGCACCATACACTGCATACTGGTAAAGTCTTGCCTGGATTATGGTATTATTGTCACTGCAGCCACCTGGTGGCAGTCCAGCATCAAAGCATGTAGAAGGCCCGTCCCTACTCTGCTTCTGATTGGCTAACCCAGCTTACCCTCACCCTAACCTAACCAACCAAACAAACGAAGGCAATGAACACAAGGGAAACCTTTCTTAGCCCCCGCGGCGTGCATTATTTTTCGATAAACGCACACTTCGTCGTGGATAATCACTTAGATAATACACGTTCTCACAGATACAGGCGCAATATCGGGACAAAAAAGGCATACTAATCTTTGCTCTTTTATCGAAATGAAAAACAGCTCTGAATGAAAAGAAAAAGACTGGAAATTTTGTTTTTTAAATTTTTGCATCCAAAAATAGACTTGAGTCCTAAGCACACTACATTTGTGCTCTGTGTGCTTTGCTTCATTTTAAGACATGATTGTTTGTGTCATGCTGCAAATATGAGGGAAACTGCTCCTTATGTTTTGGGCTTCACATTAATAAGGATTTTAGAATGGGGGGGGGGTATCAGCGTTCCTCAAAATGTAAACATGAAGAAAACAAATTATTTTATTTAATTAATTTGGCTTGGTAACAAGGCTAGTTGGTCTGTGATGATTTTGGTAGGCTTGGGTTAGCGGGTGGTTGCCACCCGAAACAAACTGCAGTTGTTACTTGGCACAGAATCAAATGTGGAATCAGCGTTTCCGCCATCTCTTAGCTTTTTTTAACTTTAACAAACTTCCTGAACATTAACAAATTTCGTCGGCAGATGTTTTATAATTGTATGTGGGTGAGTGTGCATATCAGGAATGCATGGAAGAGGGGTCTGGAAGATTGCTCTGTCCCAAAATGGTATATGGTTAAACTCATCAGGTGGTAAAAATGTTGACGTTGGGGTCCATTTGCTCAGTGTATTGAACAAAGTTCATCTTAGGGACGACAGACTGTGGGTGAGGGTATGCTGGGGAGTGTTAGATGGGATAAATCACTTCTCAGATCAGCTAATGACCCTGGACCAAAGTGTGTAATCCAAAGCAGTGAAGCCTGGTACGGCTACATGGCCCTGTTCACCTGTTAGAGAGATTAGCGATGTGTTGCGCATGGCGGAGTCTGGGGAAAGTCCTTCAACGCAAGGCCTCAAACAACACCTGAGGACACCAAGGACTCCAGTAAATCAGGACGTAGTGTTGGTTTACCCTGGTGCCGCCTGGTAGCATAGTACCTGCTCACAAACTTTGACAGTTTGTTCTCCCCTCGGGCCAATAATAAGCGACTAAACTTAACACTTAACCTCTGTATCCAATCAGCTTTGCACCTCGTTACTTTCAACATCATTGTATTCATATAATTTATGTATAAATATGTTTTACTTTTAACGGTACGTAGAGCTGTAACTGTTCCTACCGTTTCTTATTTTGTTTTGTTTTTGTCTTTTAACTTGGCCCAGCTGACCTATGACAAGAACTGCCCAGAGGACCATGTGTCTGTGTACTGTACATTTGATAATCAAAATATTTTGAGTCTTAAAAGAGTTACTCTGACTCCAGAGTAACTCTTTAAGGGTTAGGGTTTCTGGTGAGTTTATTTAGTTATACATCCACTAAAGCCATACATCCATTCGTACATCCACTAAAGCCATTCAAGACATTTCCTCATCATCTGCTGCACGGAGCCGTTCTTAATTGTCCTTGGATTGAGTAAAGAGCCCACATTATGATGCTTTCACTTTATGAGATGGCACAGTATAAAGGTTAGCCCTTCACAATGTTAAGCAAGTATGTGTGTGTCTGTGTGTGTTTTTGAGCAAGTATGTGTCTGTGTGTTTGTGTGTTTGAGCAGGTATGTGTGTGTCTGTGTGTTTGAGCCGGTATGTGTGTGTGTGTGTGTGTGTGTGTTAACACGCGCATGTGCGTGTACGTGTGCATGTGTGTACGCGTGAATGTCTATGTACACATGCATGTGTGTGTATGCGTGCATGTGTGTGTGTGTGTGTGTGTGTGTGTGAGATATAATCACAACCTGATATACACACCAACATGTGGCTCAGAAGCAAAATACTCACTTCATACATTGTGGACGAAACTGAGTGAACAGAACTGGCAGAAATAAGGAATAGCAAAATGTGTTTGAGGTTATATGGTTGTGGTCATCAATATTTATAAAGGGAATGGATTGGGGTCAATGGTTCAGTGTGGGAATTAGGAAGGCCTTTGAAACATGTGTATAACTAAATCACACAGCGTCATAAGGTTGAAATTTGTTTTTGTACAGTTTGCATGGTTACTTATGGCGATACCCAAATTAGCTGTAAACATGATAACATTATTAATGTTAATGCCATTGCCTGCCTTGTGGAGATTATGTCAGTTGTGAAAATCCATACAACTCAACTAACCCCTAAACACTGGTGATTATTTTAACGCGCCCAACAACACTATTTAAGTTTTAGTACACCTTGTCATTAAATGACAATAACAATGGACATATACACACATCCAGCAGCAAAGTATTTGCATACCTGATGGTTTAACATCCTATGAAGACGGCCAGCAGCATATTCTGAAAAGACCACCACATGCATAATTATAAGCACAGACATTTTTAGTGTATGACTAACAAATAACATCACAATGTACAGAATACTTTTGAATCTGAACAATGAATGTTGCATAATGTTGGATGCTGTCCAACATGAATTCTGCCCAATGGTATACAGAATGAGACAAATGTGTGTGTTTTTTTGCCGCCATCCCCTTTGTTTTATACATGACTCAACTGAGATATAGTCTGCTGTGAAACAATGTGCTTTGAGACACTTTGTTCTGTGGAATCAAATTAAATTCCACATTGAAGGAGGTTTGGACTTCATAAGTGTGCGCAATAGAAGGGAAGGATGTACCTTATCTCTCAGGCTCTCTCTCTCTCTCTGTGCTCTCTCACTTTTATTATGGATGTCATTTGCATTTTAATTCGGAGCTTGAACCTGTGCTTAATAGAATTAAAATGAGAGACACGTTGACATGGGTTTGTGGCCCATGGATGCCTGCAAGTGCAGCGCGAGTGGAATAACTTTAACCAGAGTTAGTTATGTAGTTGACCTTCGCTGAGATAAGGTAAACATTTGCAAATATATCAGCAAAAAATGTTAATTGTTACCATGCTTTTTTCCAAAGCCTGATTAAAAAAGCCCAATTTGAATGGGTTTCATAAATGATGTGTTGTTAGCCTAGTTTAAATTGTTGCTCTTAACCCTATGGGGCCATGTCCTTGCAACAAACCTAACAATTTTCCTGTTTTCCAATTTTTGTGTGCACTGTGGTTGCGGTTTTATTTTGGCATCATCCCAGGCCCTCTGAAGAGGACTTGTCAACACGTTTAAAGGTTAAAGGTTCAAAATCTTTATTCATTCCTTTTTGCAGCAGCAGCACACATACAACAACTTTTAATTTCCCTCATTCCCATACTCCCAGTTTCTATGATGTAAGGACAGAGCGAGCGAGAGCTGTGAAGCGTGAACGTAGGCGCCTACATGTCTGTTGACCCACTGAGAGAGCGACCGCGGTGGAAGGAATTTTGCCATTTTTATAATTAGAGATGAGAGACAGACGTGAGGAGGAGCAGAGCGACGCACGCTCAAGTACTCCAACCGACGCACCCCAACAACAACCACATGTCCCACTGTAAACACTAACATCACAGCAATCAACTCCACGTTGAGCGCCACTTTCACCATGCAGGTGAGCGTGACAACAATAACAGTAAACTACCCATACCCACCCACCGCCAACGCAACCCCCCACCCCCCTAGCCCCAATATCATCCGCACAATTGATGTCATGGCTTTAAAAATGTGTCAGCAATTCCACACGCAATTAAAATAAATAGTGTTGGTTGGATCCAATGGGGATGACCTTGTTGCGTTGCTGTCGTCTATTGGAGTATGAGCATGAGTCATTGAGTCAAGAAGAACAAGGGGGGGGGGGGGGGGGGGGGGGCGCGTAGTGTGAACTCTTGTAGCTGTCGGTCTTGACCTTTCAAGCATTTTTCACACACAAGGATAAAATTGTTCATCATTGCAATTGTCGAAACAAAAATTTGAGTGGCTTCGGTAAAAAAAAAAAAAGGTCACAATGACAGCAATTATGGGAATCTTTCTGGATTCACTTGCCAGGAATTGAGCGCTGGTAATTTTCAATTTTGACTCGCTGACGCAGGATATGTTGCTCCTGACGAACCTGCTTGCCGTAGTGCCAGAGTCACTCAGAATTCACCCGCCATACTGCTGCAGTGCTTCGTCTGAAAATATAAAGTCAATAGATAAGCCGCAAGACAAACAGCCTTCTTGTTTCGTTTTCTTCCCTCTTCTTGGTTTCATCTCTCTGGGAGTGAATCAGAGGAAGAAGGGAAATCCAACCAAACATCTTTTAAGAACCCATAGCAAACAGATATGGAAAAACTATCTTGGCACGGGGCTACCATACAGCCAGCTGTTAAGCTGTCAATACAGGTTTGTTCATAAAATGCCTTTGCCAATACGAGAGGATGACTAGTCCTTGCATTGCAAGTTTTGCTGTAGCCATGCTGGGCCTCCGACATCACAGCAGGCATCCAGTCCATCTAGATCTAGACTCAAAAGCAAAAAGCAAGGAATTATCTTTTTATAACAAAAGTTATTATTTTAGCATTTTCCATGTTGTTTCCTGTCAACCTTCCTAACCAAAGATGTGAAAGGAACTCAGCAACTTTATAACCAGTATAACAATGATAGCATTATTGTGATTTAGTTTTTTCTTTTCATATTTCATATTCTTTGATGGGAAAAGGTGTGGCAGCCCCCAAACTTAACCAACATTTCACTGCACCTGCATGTTTGAAAAAGAATGGCGTTGTGCTGAAAACACACATACCAGAGGGTATAAAACTAAATTAAAAAAAGGGCCTCACCATCGTGCGTGCGTGCGTGTGTGTGTGTGTGTGTGTGTGACACAAAACGAGTCGACGCACGAAGCACGTCAATTACGTCTGTCTGTGCAGATGGCGGGTTCACGGAGATATTCGCTTTGATGCTCCTCTGTGGGCGTTTGCTCTCCCTCTTCTGTCAGAGGGAGCTCTCGCTACTCGGGAAAACTAGAACATATTGACGGGCTTTTTTTCAAATATACTTCACGGTGCCCGTGGTGCCTTTCTCTGGCTGCTGGTGCTGCTCTCCACGCCGGGCGCGGTGCGTGGTGCGGGGTGCGGGGAATGCGAATGCGTTTTGCTGTTTGTTTTTCCGGGGGAAGAGGGGTAGATTGAGAGGGGCCAAGGCATTGATCTATAATTGGAATCTGCTCTTGGATGTGGAGGAGCTTTTAACGTCTCCACACACACACAAAAACAACCAAAAAATCCCTTTCCTCCTCCCGAGGAGCTAAAGTGAAAAAACACACAGGGACACACTCGTCCCTTTCAGGTATTAGTTTCTGTTTGGCATCCTCCAGAAATGACTCTTGTTCCACAGCACCATAGCTCCAACACTATATATATGTATTTATTTTTTGGGTTTGGCCGCAACATTTCATTTTTGTCCATGGATACAGATGAGGATATGATGGATCATAAATAAACAACTTCACACTTGAAAAGGCTCCAGCTGCATGATTCACAAAGTAGACACGGTGCACACAGCGACGCAGACGCATAAAACCCTATCGTTCAAGGACAAGCGACTTTCGAAACGTTATCGCCCACAGTCCCGAAATATGTTTGTGTTTGTTGTCTGTCGTCGTCAGTTTTATTTTTCTCCATTTATTGGGCCATTATTGGAGAAGCCGTCGCAAAGCAGCCCCGCGGCGTTAATGGAAGCCGCTCCCATAAAGACAGACACTGAGCAATGGCAAATCATTACAGCATGGGGCCCCTCTACATAGGCTGTCACAGCAAGCACTCACTGGGCATCCATCCTCACTCATATACTTGTAATTATGGAGCAGGAAAAACAAAAGCGCTTGTTTACATCCTTTGGGGGGGGGGGGGGGGGGGCATCCGTGTCAGGTATAATAAACACAAAATTAAAAAAAAAACACGAAAAAAAGATGACATAAACAGGATTGATAATCGCCGTCCCAAATATGGCCGCCAACAACAACAATTCCCTCCCCAAATATATTCTGTTATTGCCCCAAAGCCAATGCTGACAATCACGGTGAAATGGAAAGCTCGGATCTTGGAGGCCCAATGTCCATCTAATCTTTGTGGGTACCATGTGGTATCTTCTGGTACCTTGTGGTATCTTTTGGTACCTTGTGGTATCTTCTGGTACCTTGTGGTATCTTCTGGTACCTTGTGGTATCTTTTGGTACCTTGTGGTATCTTTTGGTACCTTGTGGTATCTTTTGGTACCTTGTGGTATCTTCTGGTACCTTGTGGTATCTCCTGGCACATTGTGGTATCTCCTGGTACTATGTGGTATCTTTTGGTACCTTGTGGTATCTTCTGGTACATTGTGGTATCTTCTGGCACATTGTGGTATCTCCTGGTACTATGTGGTATCTTTTGGTACCTTGTGGTATCTTCTGGTACCTTGTGGTATCTCCTGGTAGCTTGTGGTGTCTTCTGGTACCTTGTGGTATCTCCTGGTAGCTTGTGGTGTCTTCTGGTACCTTGTGGTATATTCTGGTACCTTGTGGTATCTTCTGGTACCTTGTGGTATCTCCTGGTACTATGTGGTATCTTCTGGTACCTTGTGGTATCTTCTGGTACCTTGTGGTATCTTCTGGTACCTTGTGGTATCTCCTGGTACTATGTGGTATCTTCTGGTACCTTGTGGTATCTTCTGGTACCTTGTGGTATCTTCTGGTACCTTGTGGTATCTTCTGGTACATTGTGGTATCTTCTGGTACCTTGTGGTATCTCCTGGTACTATGTGGTATCTTTTGGTACCTTGTGGTATCTTCTGGTACCTTGTGGTATCTCATGGTACCATGTGGTATCTCATGGTACCATGTGGTATCTCATGGTACCATGTGGTATCTTCTGGTACCTTGGGCATTGACAGGATGCATTCAGCGGTGGCAAAGTACGCCGGTGCTAAACAAGCAGAGAGATTGACAGCGAGAGATAGAGAGAGATTTGACTGTTAGTGAAACTACTTTTTCCTCATCCTCCTGGAGACATGAATCAATAGAGTTAACTTAAACCAGACACTAGGGCGGAGTAAATTAACATTGGCCAGAGGCAGCAATCACACACGTCCATAAATAACACATGGAATAACAGGTGAATGAAAGTGATTCATCATTTGACACATTCCTGTGACGGATGGAGGTGAATTATCCATTAAAACAACCGAGAGGCCAATTGGCCACATACCACTTCTTTGTCAGCGAGCCCATTTGCTATTGTATCGCGACCAGGAGTAAGTGATGACAGCAATGGAGAAGCTTTCAGGGACTTGTAACCATCCTGTCCGTCGTTAGTGTCATGTTTTGTTTCAGGGGTTAATTAGCTATTCTGTTGACCTGTGTGCCATGTATTTAAGTTACTTAGTTCCTGCCCCAGTTTGTCGGTTCCTATAGTTTGTATAGTCGGTTTGTTTCTGTCTGTGAGGTTTCATGTAAGATAAGCCTCCTTTTGCACCTGCCCTGAGTCTGATCTCTGCATTTGGGTTCACCTCCCTGCAAGCCGTGACAGGGATGGGGATGAAGGCACAAGCCCTCTCTCTCTCTCTCTCTCTCTCCCGCAACTCTATTTATAGCTGAGCATGTGCAAATGTCAATGATTTATGCTGACATGTGTAAATGTTGCCGTCACATTAATAATTGTGTCACTAAAATACCCAAGAGGAAAAAAAAAAAAAACAGCTTGGCGATCAAAACGTACGCCGGCGAGCACATGAAACGGTGCCGTTGCTTGGGATGACGCTTCAAACGCTCTCATAGTGATAATAATGATGAGGTATCAGGCACCCGGGAAACAGCCAACCAATACAATTGCTGATTAGTAACGCAAAAGTGGTTTGGTAGTTTCCTTATAATTAGAGGTAATACAGCTGGCAAAACCAACATGGTGCACCGGTGTATCAATCAGAGATTCTTATGAGGACATTTAGATGCCCCGGCAGATCCGTGGCCCGTGTTGTTGTTTCTGGTTGGAGGCCTACGTGCCCGTTTTCACAATGGGCACATGAACAAAAGGCATGGCAATCAATATTTCTTACACTAATTGAAGTGCTTTTTATCTGAGCCACTCTCAGTGGACTCACCGTGGAAGATTAAATGTGTTTTCTGTGCACACGCATTAGCATGCTGTGTGTGTGTGTGTGTGTGTATGTGCGTGTGTATGTGCGTGTGTGCGTGTGTGTGTGTGTGTATGTCTGGGTAATACCGGTGTATTAATATCTACCTGTGTATTTGTTTTAATATATTCCCTTTTCACCTTCAATAATGTAAATAGCTTGTTCTACTTCCACCTTTCTGTCTAGCCTTTCTTTAAGGCTTTCTGAGATGCCCCAGCTATTTTAATCAATATTTATGATGAGGGGGGGGGGGCGGTGTGGGTGTCCTCAAATTAGAACTCAGGTCATGAGGCTCTGCATCACTTACAGTGGGCTGATTTTGAGTGCGGGACGCGTACATCCTGCAGGCTCATGCAAATGTGTGCTGGAAGTGGTCAGTGAGACCAGAGTGATGCTACGCTCACTCACAACAACATTTTTGCTCAGCGCACAATGTATGACCGCGGCTCAGAGGCTGCCATGACGTTGTCAATCCTTTCGGCATGCAATACGTTTGGTATTATTCCTGCCCGTAAATGCCAGGGATTGTGATAGATTGCGTAGGGGCGATGTCTGACGCTGGATAACCCTCTCGCCTGTGCTGCAGATGTGGGAAGCAGAACCCACCCTTTTTTTTTTCCAATGATCCTCACACATCCTATGGTTAAGTAACAGCCAGGCAGGTTTGAGTGCAAGGACAGGCCACTGCTTAGGTGCACAGGTGCTTCCTATAAGCCCTGGCCTGCAGCCAGAGGTTTATACGGTTATTGATTTGTTTCCTTTTTTTTCTCAAAAGATGTGGATTCTGTGTAAAGACGCTGTGACTTTTTTAATGTGTTAGTCTCCTTCCTTCTAATACCCTCGCTGATTGTGCTGTCTAACGAGTTGTTGAACTGAAAATGCTCATAGGAGAGTGAATATGCCTCCAGGGACACGGATACAATTGCGTTTCTACAGTGAAAGGCCAGAAAATCAATGTTGAAAAATCATATTCAAAAAATCATTGCAGGGAAATACTGATGGTGGAAACAACATGCTGTTTGGCAATCCACTTTCCTTATGAGTGTATGAGTGACAATTTAACACTTAAAGCCCTCATGGGATTTCTTGAATCTTAAGCACTTTGACAGTTGGCCATGCTGCTGGTGTTTCTGGTGTTTAAAACGGATGGGACTACGGGCTATGCCATGGGTAGAATTAGTTGGATATAAGCCATCATTTTCTGGTGTATTCCAGCTTGACTGATGCATATGGTGAGCAATGCTGTGTTTCTTCACTATCACTTGAAATGTTGACGCAAGACTAGCTGCAGATGAACCCTCTCTGGTTTAGTTCCCCCCACCCTCCCCAACAACACACATCATTGGACAAAACAAGTTTCTGTGAAAAAATAAATCTTAGACCTTAAAGCCAAATGCATGGTAAATATCAACTTAACCAAGCAGCAAATGTGGTTTGAGGCTATACTTATGCGTGGTAATCCCACAGACTTTCAAGTGCAATCACACTCCACTTGAAAATCCAGCTCTTCATACGACACAGAGTTTCCACTGGACCGACTGCTAATTATGTTAGCCTGCTGATTGAGTTTTTTTACTTTTTTGGGGGCGGGGATGCTATCTTCTGCAGTCATCACGCATAGCAATAGCTTTATCATCGTAGAGCTATAGTATTCCCAAAAGGAGTTTGCATGTATCTGGAACATGTGCCATTTTGAAGCCAACAAATTAGTTTTAAAGTTAGCTATCCTGCAGCAGAGATAACATTTGTCTATCTCCGTGAAATGCTTGATAGGATTTTAGTTTATTTATTTGTTTTTTTTCGACTAAGCATTTTTGAACGCCCATTTTTCCTCACAATTTAATAAAATATGAATTGTGACAATGTGGTATTAAACAAAATGGCCCAAAAAAATCCAACACCCTCCCGTTATAGCACAAATATAAAGAGACATAACAACATAAGGTGTTATCTCTGTTCTACAACATCTGCCAAACAGAGTTTTTGATCTTGTGCTGCGCTGAAAGCACACAGCCCAGATTGATCTTTGTGCCATCATGGGGTCCGCTGACTAACCAGCATTCAGTCACCTTCCCTTCAGAGGACTTTTGAAAGGACACGAGCGGCACAAAGGACAGGGCTGATATAGGATCTGTCCATGGTGCTGAAAGCATTGAGACGCCATTCACATTAAAGCCCCATCAGGGATGATGTTGCTTGACTTCCACCTTGACTTATCTGTTCAACCCAGCAGCTTGAAAGGTGACTCAAGACTACCGACGGTTTCGCCAAACTTTGCTGTTAGAGCGAGAAGCCATCACTGTCTGCGCCTGGTACGTGCTCGGCAAGACATACTGGCCAGTTATTCACCGGACTTGGGTCGGCCATGCTGCTGGTGGGGTCGTATTCATGCATAGACCTACTATACCCAGCATGTGGTTTTAAATCTCTTCACTACTTCTGTACAATATACAATGCATGCCTTATAACACATAATGTGTTATTATTGTTTGGTGTCAGTTGATGCCACACTATGGAAGCCAATACACCCCATGTCGCTTCCACGTGTGGTCATATCAGAAATATTTAATGTCACCATGTAACATATTACAATTTAACGACGTGCCTGCGCACAACAAGTTTCCGCACTATTGTGATTCTTTAGTGAACCGCTTGAGCATCATTACGATCCTTGAGGTGGTAATGCAATAGTGATTTTTAATCAATCATTTATTGTGTTGCTTGGTTCATTATAGTCCTATAGTGTCATTATAGTCCTATAGTGCAATGTGCGGCGTCTACCCGTGATTTTACTGCAATTCATTGATTTCGATTGTGTATCCTTGAAATCATTGCAATTCACTGATTTCGATTGTGTATCCTTTTTAGATAGACAATGAAGCAGCTGGTGTTCAAAGTATAAAACAACATGGCTATAAAAGCATGACACTCACAAAATGATTTAGTACAATTCTGTTTGCAAGACCATCGGATACAGCTATAAAAATATGAATGTGCCTGTTTGTTTTGGTGGAGTGGATGCAATGAAGCAATGCGGACTCAACTAGACGACAACAAATTATTATTTTTTTGGACATGCACACATTATGACTCACAGATCACATGCACTGTCTAACTGAAACACATGTGGTCTGCTGTCATTTACCATTTAAATGTGTCAGCCATTTCAAAATAAACATACGGAAATGCTAATGCCAAGCTGTTGTTGCTTTGAGTTTTATTGGAGTAGGACTATTTATAGGAGACGTTCACTGTAAAACATTGCAATTTAAACCTGAAAAGACCTTCACAAAGGGATGATAAGAGTAGTCATAGTTTGACAGAGGAAAAAAAAAGGAAATAGATGAAATAAAGATGTGGCTGCATTGGTTTCAAGGCAGATCACTGATGCATGAAATAACGTCCTCTGGCATGTTGCTAAGACCCATTTTGATGGAAGCGAGTACGGAAATAGCCGGCGAGCGACGCCATTTTGGATCCTCTGAATTACCACCATGTCTCATTTTATATATCCATTAATTTGGGAATGTCTTAATTCATTCATCTGTTAATGTATAAAGCATTCACCCATTATTTCATTGATTGATTGATTGATTGATTTGTATTCATTCATTCATTAATGCATTCATTCATTTTCTTTTCTTTCATTTATCCATTAGTATATTTATTCAGATATTTTGGACGGTCATGTTTTTACCATGCGCAATTCACATGGACATTCTACATATACTGCATGCAAAAGGTGACTGCCGATATCTCAACACGCCTCTACCAGCACACGGACTGCTGCCCATCATCGCACACATCCCGCCAGTGTGCGAATTATACCACGGGGGGGGGGGGACGGATTGTTTTTTTTTCTTCCTTCATGGGGCCTCCCCCGGCGTCTGGTTGCACCGTCGATAGTTACGCCAGTGTATTTGGCAATTAATATTTTAGCTCCCCCAAAATTTCACAAACCATGTTTCCAGGGGAGCTCAGGTGGCCACTAGGGGAGCCTAGTCCCCCAGCTCCCCCGTAACTCGCACCCTGCATCCCGCGCGTCTGGTCCGGTCCTGCGCCTCTTCCTCTAAGCCCAGTATAGTCCACACTTCCCCTCTCCCTCCGTACATAAACAGGCCCATTATTAGACCCTGTACAATTCAGCAGCACCGACTCAAGCTGTGGGGTGAGGTGTTTTGTGAAAAGCCAACAACGCACCATGAACCACCTAGAGGCCTACATGATTTATAGATGTGCACTCCGCATGCATGAGTCCATGCATGTATGAGTCCATACATGCGGTCCTTCTTGTAATAGCATACATATATACATGTATATGTATATTCCCGGTGCAGCAGGCAAGAAAGGAAAACACACAGGCAACTCCTCATATCAAACAAAAGCACGAGGCCTCGGCTCCAATGTCGTCGGCAGAGTGACACAGAAATGACTTAATTGGCATCGTATTTCGACATTGTGTGCCTCGCTTCTGCTCATCGCGGGAGATATTCAATGTCAACGTAATTGAAAGGAACCTCTTCAGCCAGTGACGACTAGCGAGGCTCTCTCCAGCACTAGCTTAAGCTCTCGCTAAGCGTAGCCTTTCCGAACATTTATCTCGATGCTGTATTTCAATGCAGACTTAACTGTAAATTAGCATCGTGCCTTGTGGGAATACGGGAGGATTGGACTTTAATTGAATTGTACTGCAATTTCTACACATCTGCAGAAACATCAAAGACTATTTAGAAATAATGGATTAGTGCTATCCATCACGCAAATGTTTTGCTTGTGGCACCTCAGGTAATTTAAATGTGACTAAGATGACGGCGTGACACATCTCTGCGTGTCATATTCACTGCTGTTCAATGCCGAACACCAAACTAAACGGCTGTCAATGAATTGCCCACATCTGCACAATTCAAGGTCTGGCTATCGGCTGCTCTGTGTGTGTGTGTGTGTGTGTGTGTGTGTGTGTCTGCGCACGCGAGCGTTATATATTCTCTGGACAATTTTGGATACATATTAGTTTAGAGAAATGGGAAGAGTCATCGTCTGGTCCTGCTTGGGCATCAGGTTTGTAGTTGCTGGTTTGAGGGAAATCTGTGCCTATATCACCTCTGATACCACTCTGATCTTTATCACATTTTCATCACATTTCCCAAGCCTACTTGCCTCTCCTTAAAGAATGAGCCCTTTATATCTACATAGGGAGCACGTCCTCTTCCATGGAGCCCACCATGTTGCACCGCCATGTTTCTACAGGAGCCAAGAGAGGACAAATGGCTCTAGAGAGGACGCATTTTGAATTTTTAATAATAATCGCTATCTTACTTGTAAGCTATGGCTAAGCTATCAAGAAACCTCATCACTTGACACTTGGAAACTCGATGCTGTCGTAGACGATGACCATCATTTAAAAAAATAACAACTGGCACCTTACAGGCCAGTACAGGCCACCATCATGGGGTGAGAGGAGGTGTGTGTGTGTGTGTGTGTGTGTGTGTGTGTGTGTGTGTGTGTGTGTGTGGGGGGGGGGGGGGGGTATTTACTTGGTTGTAATCTGCAACCTCACCGCTAGATGCCACTAAATCCTACACACTGCACTTTTAAAGCCTCTGACAACCAGGCCAAAAATATAAAAAAATGCATACATGATTTGTCATAGTTAGTTGCCATATCACGTATCCTAAAGATAGTCTCCATTACACATCGGTCGAACATGACATTGAGTGTTTGAAAACACAGTTGCTGTCGGTAACAGCTGATAATGGAACTTGGGCCAGGTCACTTTCATTGCAGCAAATAAACGACTCTGTTACATTCGGTTTGCACAAGCTTCCACATCAGCCGGCGGGGTCAGTATGTCTTCTGTAGCTGCCACAATCTCGTCTTCACAGTATAAATAGTTGTAATCTTTGTGAACCTGTGGTGTGGTTTCGGCAAATACTATTTGCCAAACGTCCTTGGAGTAATATAAATAGGCTATATATACGATTCTTTATACGCAGAAGCGTCTGATTGGTTGGTCCATCGTTCATCGGAAATCTATGAACCGATTGATCGACAGTTTAATGACATCTTTAATCCCTTTTTAACCAAATTTAACCTGGTACCAGAAAGCACACAAAAAAGAAGTGACCACAACGGTTCGAATAAGATATATGACTTGTTTAAATACTTATTAGATATTAGGTATACATGGCCCTAAATTACATGCTTAAAACAAAAACGTGGATTTGGGTTTCCAGATAATAGCCTTATACATTAAGCACACAAAAAAAATGGTTTCAAAGTTACTTTTCTACACAAAGTGACTGAACGAGTGGTGGGTGTAAGAAAAAAAACATAATACACTACCTAATCTTTACTTACAGCATTTCCGTGGTACAGTTTGAAGCCCCTCAGGGGCGAGCGTGTGGTGATCTTGGAACAGTGCACTACACTTCAGTCCATGCCTCTAAGCCAATGATGCATCTCATCCAGCGCAAAGAAGTAGAAGGAGAAAGAAAACATGGTTTCCAATCAACGGAGAACACACACACACACACACACACGCTCTGATGAGCGCAGTGTGTATAACCATACATCAGGTGTCTTTCCTGTGGCACAGTAATATCAGGAGAGCATCTGGCCCACTCTTCTTTCGGCAGGCTGCGTGACGCTATAGCGCACATTAAAGCAAAACATTAGCATCTTCCAGCCAGCAGAAGAGTTGAGCGAACGCCACCAGCTCCTGGTAATCAGCGAGGGCCCCTGAATAGGAAAAAGCTTAACAAGAACATGTTCATAATCGCACCCACAGTGGCATAGCTCACTTTTTGTTTTAGTCCATAGCAACATTGGCTGGTTTAAGATGTACTTTGAATGCTGGCAAAAAGACAGTTCAAAATAAACAATCATCAATCATGTTTCTTATTATTTTAGCTCAAAGCAACATTGACTGGTTTAAATGCAATGGTTTAAATGTGCTGAGAATGAATAAGAGAGAATAAGAGTGAATAAGAGAGAGAATAATAGTGTATAAGAGAGAGAATAATTATGTATGTATTATTCAAACTTTGCAACTTTCAGTAATATTTGTATACTGCGACATAGCATTTATTTCTGTATTTTACAAATCACTTGTTTTTCACCTGCATGAACCATACTGCTTGGTTCTTCTCTCCTCTGCAAATGGATGGAGGCAAGAAAAATGTGAATGGCATTTGAAAAGTCCCATAACAATTTATCAGTGTTTTGCGGAAGAATCTCTTCATTCGCCTCCCCCCCCCCCCCCCCCCCCTGTTTGTTTGTGGGTCTTTTCTTTTCTTTATTATTATTCTAACCGCATTGAGTGATCCCAGCTTGGACATGAAACAAAGCATTTCTTAATTTCCAACAGTTACAAATGCCAGTACCCCAGGCGCATGGACGAGGCAGATAAAGTTGTTATTGGCAAATGTCCTTGGTGCGATGCAAGAGTGAGAGAGCTCAGTAATCCTGCTGCATTATTAGTCTCCCCGGGCCCTGGGAGTCTCCATGCTACTATCACAGGCTGCCTCCATGTTGATAACACTAGAGGCTCCATTCACTATTACATCTTTTCATCAGTAAATTGACTGCAATTATCAGGACTCAGGGAGCTTATTGTTGCCCTCTTTTACACTAACACACACAAACACACACATGTATACAAGTGATGATAGGAGAGGTTAGACTTTTTATTTGCCACTGGCACCCTGACTACCTGCCTCGCACTGCTGGTTTCTCTGGAGGTTAAGCAGAGCTGATGTGGTCCATCCTTGGATGGGAGACCAGCTGGTGCCGGTGGAGGTGATGGAGGGCCAGTAAGGGGTGCTCATCCGTCTGGCCTATGTATGATCCCAGGACGGAGATACGAACTCTGTGCTGTCTAAGTTGTCTTTCAGGTGAGATGAGGTCCTGACTCCCTGTGGTCACATAAAGATCCTGCGGCGCTCATGGGAAGAGCTAACCCCGGTGTCCCGGACAAATTCCCAACCTGGTTCTTGTACCAACATGGCCACCTAATCATTCCCCCAACCAGCCAGTGTGTGGTGCGCATACTGTCTGCTGTACATTACCCAGGTGAGTGCTACACACTTGTAGTGGATGAGGTGTCATATCCTCCCCCACACACACACACTATGTAAAGCACTTTCAGTATCTTGAAAAGCGCTATATGAATGCAATGAATTATATTATATTATGTATTATGACCCCAAAATAGCACTCATCCCTTTGTGTCCACCCTCACCTTTCCACTCCCATCGCCATCCCTCTAGAATGGCATATCACCTGCCAGTCGGAATTGGCTTTTTGTTCCCTTTTACAGGACCTGAACCTGTCCTGTTTTTTTTATTCCTGGGTGAGTTCAACGCATTTGACTCGGGCGAATGATTTAAAAACAAACAAGTGAGAGGGCACCACCCTCGTGACACCCATCAAGTGCTGCTGACAGGGGGGAGAGCTGAGCGGTGTGTAAGTTAAAAGAAAAATAGGAAACAGGAGGAAAAAGGGAAGAGGCGCAGGAGTGTGACTCTCTCCATCAACAGGAAGTCACATGTTGTCAGTGGCAACGGGGTCTAAGCAACCAACCCCCACCGCCCCCTCCATATCACACATACTGTACATACACACACTTCAAGAAAATCAAAGAAATATGAATTTGCCTGCAAGGGATCTGAAGGGGGAAAAAAAGATCGGATTGCTTGACATTTGTGACATGCCTGTGTCAACATACTTCTAATCTAATCTCATTTATATTTGCATTAATTCATGCATTGACAGCAGAGAGAATCACCAAAAACAATACATAACATTATGAGTATCCAATGCAGTTGAAAATACATTTTTCACAACGGCTGAAAGGCTAAAAGTTCTGAAATTGTTTATTCTTTCTTTTTCCTTTCCTGATATACAGTATAAATAGAGATAAAAACAATTAACTTACTTAATTTGATTCTCATTGCGTTATCACATGTACTCACTGACCTCTAACATAAAGGCAGGAATATCTGTGTGTCTGCGTGCCTCCCATCCTGTCGATTATCTCGACGGCTGTTCGTCGAATCCACTTTGCACTCGGCAGATGTATGACTTGGGACCCAGGGAAGTGCAGTGCCGAATTTGGTGCGATTTGGACACGCAAAACGTTCAATATGTAAGGGATGATCCACAACGAGGTGTGCATGTATCAAAAGATTTTGCACGACGTGGGGGCTAAGAACTAGGTTTTGCCTCGGCGAAGTACATTTTTCGATACATGCACACCTCAGAGTCGATTATCCCACTTATACCATGGCCACTTGTGAATCGTTAAAAATATAATGGTGTTGATTCATATTTTGGGGTAATTCTGTCTCAAAAGTACAACTCGCACTACTTTTTGTGTTCCTGGAAACAAATTACCAGAGAAATATATGGGTCTGACTAATGCCTGGAATTCATATTAAATGCAGACATTAACATTAACTTAACAATTTGGAAGCTTTATAAACTTATTCCCCCCCCGAGTCCGGTCCAAGTTGACAGTTATTAAGGTTTCATTTAGCGCATCCATTTTTAGACCGGTGATGAGGCTGCTTATGTTGCGACACGTCATAGCCGTGCATGTTATCGATGCACACCACTCCAGCCAATCAGAATCGAGTATTCACCCGGGCCATGGTATACATTAATAATAAACTTTGAATAGAAAACTAGCGCACACCAGCCGTTGACGTCACACCGTGTTGGATTGTGGGTAATGTAGTCTCCTCTTACGTACGCAACAACGGCTCTTTTACAGACAGCGGCTCACTGACCGCACCGACACGCGCTCCGAATGGGCACACGCACTATTGTTGTGAAACATGTGATCTGGGATCCAGCAGTCATACTATTTTACAGCAAAACTTCGGGGGGAGACGGCACAGAGCCTGGGCCCGGAAACCAAAAACTGAAAGGGGCGCATGGTTTCCTGTTTCTTTACAGAGATATTCTACGGAAGAGAAAGTCATTTGTGCGAGTGGGTGAAGCTTTCAGACGGGGATTTTAAGAAGTGTATTTCTACAGTGGCCAGTCTACACAGTGTTGATTTGCCAATTATGTGCTAACATATCCCCTCTTCCAGCAGCATGATTGGTTGAAACAAATATGAAGGGAAAGAAAGATTTGAGCACCTCTGCGATCACTTCAGATTTATAATCTAAAGTCAGATTTGGGAGACCATTAAACATGTAAACTCCATGTGTGTAACGTGCATCGTACCATCATTTTGTGACAAAATGGAGAGAGTTACATTTTGTCCAGGGCATCCAGTTGCCGGGCTGAACAGTGACTAATTAGCTGTGATGCTGAAATAGCTTAAAGTGCCTTTGCCTTTCACCGTGAGTGGCTCGGCTGAGGGGTGCAATCGCTCTCAAAGCCAGCCAGCCAAAGAATGTTCATTGACTCATTTAATTCTGAAATCGTGCCAAAAGATCGGACCAAACAGCCCCCGCACGCACCCAATCCCCCTGCCACCCTCTCCCCCCGAAATCACATTTGCATAAAAGGGTTATCTCCATAATTTGATATTCATCAAAGGAAATGGTGAGGTAGGATTTTGGTATTATTATTATTGTTATTGTAATGAATCAATGTGCAGTCATACATTATTGAGCATGGTTCCTCCTAAAACAGCATGCCTCAAGTTAGCCCCTGGCTATCCTATACTCGGTGACCTTTTAGAAATGTGATCCCTGACTAATTTGAATGGGGGAAATATTGAAACCAGCGTTGCTCACATTTAGAGTCAGTTTCACTGTGGTGCATGGAAATGTGAAATAGGCATATTATTTTCCTGAGTTCTTTTAGCCAAATATGCAGCAACAACAAGAATAATAGTGTGCACATGACCTTTGAAATATGTATACAGATATTTTTGTACATACCGAAACTTGAATTTTTGTGTGTTTGTGCATGTGTGTGTGTGTGTGTGGCAGGGGGCATGCATGTGTGTGTGTGTGTGGTGGGGAGTCATGTGTGTGTGTGTGTGTGTGTGTGTGTGTATGTGTGTCTGTGGGGCGTTGTGTGTGTATGTGTGGGGGGGGGTTGTGTGTGTGTATGTGTTTATGGGGGGGGAGTTGTGTGTGTGTGTGTGTGTGTGTGTGTGTGTGTGTGTGTGTGTGTGTGCATGTGTGTGTGCGTGTGGCAGGGAGCATGCATGTGTATGTGTGTGTTACAAACAGAATGATGTGATCTGTTGGTGAAGTGATGTTAGAGAAACAACCTAACATTAAACAAAGCAGAGCAAAGAAAGGAATAGACCCAACCGTCTTCACCATTCATTCTCCATTCAGTCACCGTCTCACTATTAATACTGAACGGTGTCTCATTATTATTGACATTTAATACAATTTTTAACATGAGATGTGGAGAGAAAGGCTAAGCCAGTCACTTGTAGTTAGGCGTGTTGCTTGAGAGAAAAGTTCCTGGGGGATGGGGGATGTGACTCAGCGGAAATTGCATTTCTAAGCATGACTCGCCCTTCCTGATGGACTGTTAAAAAAAGCATGCCCCGCTTATAACTCAGTGCCACTGGCATATACAAGTATGTATCTCTGCAGACCAAAACTATGCAAGTAGGGCACCCCAAGTAGGAGGGCACCCCAAGTGGGAGGGCACTGCAAATGGGAGGGGCTTTGGTAGAGGCAAAAACGCTTTACTTAGGTTTTTGCAGTTTAGCTGTTGCAAAAACCTTGATTGTATTCACCCCTTGTTAAATTAATATGAAATGTGTGCCTTTTAAATTAGACATCTATCTGAACAGAATGGGGTTTCACAAAACAAAATAAAAATCAAATTCAGTTTATTTCCCACACATGGTACCCTGAAACATGCATCTGTCTAAACAAAGGTCCACGTATTTTCGGTGCTGGAAGATTATAAAGATATAAGTCTCTTATAATGCTGGGCTCTTGCTTAGACCAAAAAAGGAAAGACAGACAACCTTATCCAGCTTTGAGGAATCTTGGCAGTTCTGGAAAAGGGAAGAGCATCTAAACATCTAAAACAGTCTCTGGCCATGTTCCCAAAGTATGCTGGACTAATATTTATTTTCAAGTTCTACAGAATTTCATACAATACTATGCCAGACACAGTTAAATATGTGATGAAGGTACAAATTGTGTACATACACATTCAGCAACCCCCAAGCCCTGTTGCATTGGCTTGATGGAGGTGGACAAAGCGCACTATTATGGAGATCTTCTCCTCTGTCACAATGTTGTTGCTCATCAACTCTGTTATCTGGTTTTTGATGTTGTGGTTGGTGTATGTTGCGTTTCGTGGTATTGTGGAGAGGATTCTGGCCAATTCAGGGTCCTTCTGAATAGTGTACTCGAAGAGGCACAGAAACAGCCCACTGCCCCCCTCGCTCATTGCTGGCAAATGCATCTTGGTCGCCTCTCAAAGGTAGCTGGTAAGTAACCACTACAGCACAACATCGATAACAGATGACACATAATAACTGTTCCTCCGGAGTTGGGCTACGTGAGTGAGAGTGGAGATTTTTTATATTTGCACGGCTTCTCTTTTGAGTTTGGTATTTGGAGTCCGGACTCCAAACTAAAAACATGTATCGCCTTTTCACCTGACTTAACTGTATGACCTATAGCGGAGCATATAAAACTACTGTTGCAGTGGCCTTCCTGTTTAACTGCAAGGCGTCACTAAAGTCCACATTGGCGAGAGCGAACCCCGGCCGTTAGTGGGCGCGCATACAGGCCCATTGAGAACTGGAACTGGGCTGGCTTTCTGGGGGGGGGGGGGGGGTGGCCTCGCAGGGCGGGCCAGGCCCCCTAATGCCCCCCCCATAGTGCCGGGCCTGGCTCTTCCTCGCCTCCTTGTCACATTGTCGGGTTTTCTTAGATGCCGCCTGGTTAACCAAACAAATGTGACAACGCACAAGCCCCTCCCACTTGCGGCTGTAATCCCCTCCCCCTTGCAGGTATCCACTTGCGGCTAGCTCTGGTCTGCAGAGATATGCCACTAGCATATAGGGGCTGTTAATTGTCCAGTATGGAGAATGTTGGGCATCCCAGTGACTCCCTATAGGTGTAATTAGATGCGCAGCCTCTAGAACAACGCCGACAGAGAACGCGCCACAAGGACAGAGCCATTCCACTGGAGGTCTGGGCTCAGATAATTGCTACGACTGCCAGGCCCAGTGTTGGGAGCTAATTAAACGTAGCGGCTTCAAGCATCTCAAGCACGTCGCCGCACATTTGTTTTTGTTCCCCAACATGTTTGCATTAAAGGGCGACATTTTGTATGATTTCTCTCTCTATTATTTACGCGGTGCAACAACGCTATTGCTAACCCTAGCTATGCACTCTCAAAGTTATGTGTCTCCCAATTAATAGTCAGTCAGAAAGTGTGTCTCTGTCCAAATCACGTAATAGTCATTACTATATTATACTATATACTATACTATAGGGCTGCACAATTAATCGTGTATTAATTGTGATGACGATATTGGCATCCACAATTAATTGATCGTGGCCGGGGGCGATTATTGGGGCAATTATTTTTTATTTAAAAAAATTTTTTTTTGGTTTTTTTGTATTACTCAATGTATGCATTTACAGACAAAGTGCCGCCACTCCAGAAGAAAGACAAATGTTGTGTTCCAATACCCATACTACCATACTATTTAGTATGCCAGAAAAAGATTTAGTATGTCCCAATACATAGTATGTCAAATGCAGTATGCCAAAAATACCAGGATGTCCTACTACATCCGGTCGCATTTTGCAGTATGCAAGCCAGCAAGCTTTTCTGGCTATTCTGACCCACAATCCTCTGTACAGTGGAAGATACGTCACATGGACTGAGCCACCGAGAGAGCACAGATGTCTCTTGTTGCAGGTGTGCAGGTATCACCTGTAGTATGTCCCAATTGTATGCATACTGTATGCAACAGCACATACTTGTAAGGGCAGCTGCAGTAGCCTACGTACTAAAAGTAATAATAAAAAGTATGTGATTTGGAACGCAGTGAAAGTGTATATAAAAAGCTTGCTCTGGTGGATTACATCCAGGTTATTCATGGGCTAATTTGTCAGACCAATCACAGGTATTTGTTTCAAGCACGTGCCGTGATACACTATTTCCATCTCTGCTTTACAACACCTCTACGACTAGTGCAGGAATACAATAGGCTCCACAAGGCAACATTTAAATACACCGGCAAAGACCTACGATAGACAAAGTAAATGTCAGGAGGAGCAGAGGAAGGCGAAAGGTTAGTTCCAATAAAGAGTTCATTTTCCGTTGTGTGGAATTACTTTGGATACCGGGCCAGCGATGTTAATCAGGAGGAGACACGTCGTGTCAGTCGGAGCGGTTGAGGGAACATCAGAAAGTCTTCCCACGGCTCTCACAACTGGCAGAAAAGTTTTTCTGCATACCGGCTACAAGTTCCCCTTCTGAGAGGAGGTGTAGCACCGGGGGAAATATTGTAACCTGCCTCCGCTCCTCTCTTAAACCAGATCATGTTGATAGGCTGGTTTTTCCTGCAAGGTGTAATGTAACTGACTTCTTGTTTGGGGATTAATCCTTTTTATTCAGTGCCATGTGGTGGCATTCTTCTTTTTTCTTTTATACAATTTAATTTATATGTAGCCTTAAGAAGACTTGTGAAGAAAGTCCTATTTTGAAGATTTGTACATTTATTGTTTATTTTGCTATACGTTTATAAAATACATTATTATTGTGAAGGCAGTTTTCTGTTGATTTACAAAGTGCAATAAAAGAAGTTCTCCAAAATGGATGAATAATCAAGCTGTCATTTTCACCTTTAACAAAAGAGAGCCGTCCATGTTCTTTCCATTAACCACTGAAACATACGCAGCGATTCATACTTTATTTGTAAACCCAGGCGAGCGTTTAGTGGAAGGTGGCTGTTCGGCATTGCCGGAATATAATTGTGAGAGCGTAATTACAGCGTTTACTTTGCAGCTATTCAGAGGGAATGAAAATGCTACACCATTATCAAGCCCTTCATTGGTCTCTTCTTGTCATCATGGGGATAATTGTCATCGGGTTCATGTTCTCTCTATAGCTCTGATGAAATGGATTCAGGAAATGCAAATAGACACACCTCCCACATAATACAGTCATGCTAAACAAGCAGTCCTTAGGACTTCACATTTTTTTCCTCCCTAAACAAAGACGGCTAAGTATCTGAATTATCATGGTTGTATAATTTCCTCAACAAAGGTGAAGTAGTTTCAACCAATTACGTAGCTTATTTTTTTGGTTAGCTTGTGTTAACTCAAAGGGAATGTGTTGCAGTAGATGTGTAGAAAATATAATGATTATAAATGATGCATATTTATTTTACATTATAACACTTGTCAAAGCTTTTCACAATTATGAAAAGGATCATTATTATCTCTAAATACTTTACTTTTCACAATAAATGATTCCTCCCAAAACACAATTCTCCTTTTCTCTCCTCTCCTGTCTTCGTATCTCCTCTGTCCCTCTCATTTCCCATCGCTTTTCCACTCCCTTCTCCTCTAATATCCTCTCCTTTAATCTCCCCCACTCTTCTCTCCCCCTCTACCATCCCACCCCCCCCTCGCTTCTCCACTCTCCTCTTCTTTTCTCGTTTTTTTGCCCTCTTCAGGTCATAGCAGTTGGTCTGGGTCTGGGGGGGGGGGGGGGGGGGGTGTTACATCAAGACCAGGTCAACGGTCAGCTCCACAGGCTGGCTTGACACGAGGAGTGATGGGGACATCCACATCATCCACTGCAGCTGCCCCCCCCCCCAGATGGGGTCTATGGACATCAGCAAGGAGATCTCCATTACAGCCGGTAAACTGTGTCAGAGAGAGAGAGAGAGAGAGAGAGAGAGAGAGAGAGAGAGAGAGAGAGAGAGAGAGTGAGACCCTCACCATTGTGGCATTGTCAACAGTCTGATGCCGTCGAATCCCATCCCACCACACCCCCTCCCCCAAAATACAGGATTAACCTTCCAGAGGGTGAGACCCCCTCTCTGCATCAAAACCAAGATTGCCACGTGATTGTAATTCCAATAAGATACACAGACAGACAGACACACATAGACACAAACATACACGCAAACATACACACACAAACACACACAAACACACACACACACACACAAGTGTACATATGCTCACACAATTCTCGATTCAAACCAGTGATAACACAAATGTCTCGACAGTAAAGCACGACTGTCAGTGTTTGGAAGGCACCCAGGAATGAGACTTCCCTCTAAAATGTCTTTTTGATGGAACAGGCAATTACGTATTATCTGTTTACACTATAAATATATATAAGGGATAATCCACGACGAGGTGTGCATGTATCGAAAAATAATGCACAACACGGGGGCCAAGAAACCCCGACGCGAAGCGGAGGTGCGAAGTGCGTTATTTTTCATTCATATTTTGGGGTAATTCTGTCTCAAAAGTACAACTTTTAGCTTGCACTACTTTTTGTGTTCCTGGAAACAAACGGCAAATGACCGGTGAAATATATGGGTCTGACTAATGCCTGGAACACAATCAGTTAACATGAGATTCATATGGAATGTGGACATTAACTTATTACTCCAGTAAATAGAGATGATCTTAGTAACGACATGGCAACGTTACCTTATTACTCCAGTAAATAGAGACGATCTTAGTAACGACATGGCAACGTTACCTTATTACTCCAGTAAATAGAGACGATCTTAGTAACGACATGGCAACGTTACCTTATTACTCCAGTAAATAGAGACGATCTTAGTAACGACATGGCAACGTTACCTTATTACTCCAGTAAATAGAGACGATCTTAGTAACGACATGGCAACGTTACCTTATTACTCCAGTAAATAGAGATGATCTTAGTAACGACATGGCAACGTTACCTTATTACTCCAGTAAATAGAGATGATCTTAGTAACGACATGGTAACGTTACCTTATTACTCCAGTAAATAGAGACGATCTTAGTAACGACATGGCAACGTTACCTTATTACTCCAGTAAATAGAGACGATCTTAGTAACGACATGGCAACGTTACCTTATTACTCCAGTAAATAGAGACGATCTTAGTAACGACATGGCAACGTTACCTTATTACTCCAGTAAATAGAGACGATCTTAGTAACGACATGGCAACGTTACCTTATTACTCCAGTAAATAGAGATGATCTTAGTAACGACATGGCAACGTTACCTTATTACTCCAGTAAATAGAGATGATCTTAGTAACGACATGGTAACGTTACCTTATCACTCCAGTAAATAGAGACGATCTTAGTAACGACATGGCAACGTTACCTTATTACTCCAGTAAATAGAGACGACCTTAGTAACGACATGGTAACGTTACCTTATTACTCCAGTAAATAGAGACGATCTTAGTAACGACATGGCAACGTTACCTTATTACTCCAGTAAATAGAGACGATCTTAGTAACGACATGGCAACGTTACCTTATTACTCCAGTAAATAGAGACAATCTTATTACTCCAGTAAATAGAGACGATCTTAGTAACGACATGGCAACGTTACCTTATTACTCCAGTAAATAGAGACGATCTTAGTAACGACATGGCAACGTTACCTTATTACTCCAGTAAATAGAGACAATCTTATTACTCCAGTAAATAGAGACGATCTTAGTAACGACATGGCAACGTTACCTTATTACTCCAGTAAATAGAGACGATCTTAGTAACGACATGGCAACATTACCTTATTACTCCAGTAAATAGAGACGACCTTAGTAACGACATGGCAACGTTACCTTATCACTCCAGTAAATAGAGACGATCTTAGTAACGACATGGCAACGTTACCTTATTACTCCAGTAAATAGAGACGATCTTAGTAACGACATGGCAACGTTACCTTATTACTCCAGTAAATAGAGATGATCTTAGTAACAACATGGCAACGTTACCTTATTACTCCAGTAAATAGAGACGATCTTAGTAACGACATGGTAACGTTACCTTATTACTCCAGTAAATAGAGACGATCTTAGTAACGACATGGCAACGTTACCTTATTACTCCAGTAAATAGAGATGATCTTAGTAACGACATGGCAACGTTACCTTATTACTCCAGTAAATAGAGACGATCTTAGTAACGACATGGCAACGTTACCTTATTACTCCAGTAAATAGAGACGATCTTAGTAACGACATGGCAACGTTACCTTATTACTCCAGTAAATAGAGACGATCTTAGTAACGACATGGCAACGTTACCTTATTACTCCAGTAAATAGAGACGATCTTAGTAACGACATGGCAACGTTACCTTATTACTCCAGTAAATAGAGACGACCTTAGTAACAACATGGCAACGTTACCTTATTACTCCAGTAAATAGAGACGACCTTAGTAAGGACATGGCAACGTTACCTTATTACTCCAGTAAATAGAGATGATCTTAGTAACGACATGGCAACGTTATCTTATTACTCCAGTAAATAGAGATGATCTTAGTAAGGACATGGCAACGTTACCTTATTACTCCAGTAAATAGAGACGATCTTAGTAACGACATGGCAACGTTACCTTATTACTCCAGTAAATAGAGACGATCTTAGTAACGACATGGCAACGTTACCTTATTACTCCAGTAAATAGAGACGATCTTAGTAACGACATGGCAACGTTACCTTATTACTCCAGTAAATAGAGACGACCTTAGTAACAACATGGCAACGTTACCTTATTACTCCAGTAAATAGAGACGACCTTAGTAAGGACATGGCAACGTTATCTTATTACTCCAGTAAATAGAGATGATCTTAGTAAGGACATGGCAACGTTACCTTATTACTCCAGTAAATAGAGACGATCTTAGTAACGACATGGCAACGTTACCTTATTACTCCAGTAAATAGAGATGATCTTAGTAAGGACATGGCAATGGGGGAAGCTTTCTAAACGTAGTCCTGTCCGAGTCCGGCCCAATTTGACAGTTACTAACGTTTTGGTTAGCGCATACATTTTTAGACCGGTGATTGCTTATGTTACGATCACATCATAGCCGCGCAGTTATCGAAAGTTAATCAACACCCCTCAAGCCAATCAGAATTGAGTATTCACCCAGGCCATATATATATATATTTAATTTTTTTAATTTTTTTTTTTTTTAATTATTCCTTGCTCAAAGATAACATAGAGGAATCCAAGTGACTGTCGCTGTTGCAAGTCTGCCACTACTGCAGTATGCATCCCCAACCCCCCACCCTGGCCCAGCTTGCTGGGCACCGGAGCCGCAGTGTTCTTCTTAAAGAGATCATTAAGCTCTGGGGGGGGGGGGGCAGTGGTGGGGGGAGGATTTGTGTGGGTGGGTGTGGGGGTGGCGGTGGGGGGAGAATCTCACTGCAAGCACTTGCATGCCGCCCAGTGGTATCACTTTCCTTCTACAAAAAAACAAAAAAAACGAGCTGAACTATCTTTATATCAACAGCCTCAGATTCATAGACAATAATATTTTTAATCTGATTCAAATATTGCAATGACGAATAATACTATATAATGCTCTCATTCCCTTTTCTTTATACTTACAAAAAAAAGGTTTGGAATTAAAAATAAACAGCAGAGGCCAGGTTTGGTGTGTTGTGGGATTTTGAGCAAATGTCTGTTCAGTATTATAGCGCTGTATGTGTATAGTGTTGCTAGATTGAATACATAAAACCAGCAAGTTGAGGAATTCATTCACTAAATTAACATTTATATAATAGACCTTTTGTGTCATCATCACAATGAATGCTACTAAAATACACAGTCTTGGATAAGAGCCCAACTTATTAAGGAACTAGCCGAGTCATGGTGTTCTGCTTCTTTGAAAAGTGCTGAGGTTAAGTGTGGAAAATTACATAACAGATGTTGTTAATTAATGGCTTGCGATAGTAGTCACAAAAGCAGCCAAGATAATGCCAACCAAACAGCAAATACTGACCTGTACAGATTGCAGAGTGGTGAAAAGCAACAAAGCGCTCTTTTTCCAACCGCCCCCCCACCCCAAAACAAAAATACAGAAAATAAAGGGTAGCTCAGTCACTGAGCATTCACTGAACCCTTGGCATTTACACAATCCTCATCCGCTATTTAAGATGCAGCTAACTCTATGCAATCCCCCGAAGTCCAAAGACAGAGCAACCAGAGAATCGAGGTTTGACAAATCTGAAGCATGTTTGGGCTACGATCCCCCAGTTATCTCAACTTAATTGCTTAATAGGTAGAAGTGAAATAACGAAGGGGGGGGGGGGGGGGGTGAGGAGGGAGGGGGGGGTGAGGAGGGAGGGGGGGGGGGTGGGGGGGTGGGGGCGGCGGGCGTGTAATTTCATTGAAATTAGTTTTGAATTTATCGTGACAGTTGCGTTCCTCCGATAAGAGTTTGAGAGCGCGGCTGATAGGGGCCGTTCTATTACTGATGTCTATCTTGAAAAGCTCAGACTCCACAAATCAAAGACAATGAAAGATGGGCTCCCTTGACAGCGCCAGACGCGAGCTGAGCTGATCCGGTCTGACCAAAAGGACGGCTAATGTCTTCTGATGTGTATGCTGGTACATGCATTTTAACTAGCGCAGCATTTTCGGGTCAGTGTCCATGTCATTGGATTTAATTGTTCGATTTATTTAATTATTTCTTCCCCCTGTGAAGTGTAACCGCGTGGGACGTGTCGATACCTCGCTGTATACTTCTGTATTCCTCACTTTCCTTTGTTTTTCTCCTCATCCGCTTTACAACAGTGTACCGTGTCAGTGTCTATGATCCTTGCCAACGCCGTAGCCTACCTAGCGAATGCACAGAAGATGAACCCCCGGACTTATGATGTGCACTGTTTGCCTTCATGGTTAATGCATAGTGTATGATAATGTGGTCGCCTGGTGCCCCTGGTGCTCTTGAATTAAACAAACCGCTATGAAAGGAAGAGACGACTTCAGAGGAAGATTGTTTACGGGCAGCGGTGGCGAATGTTCCTGTATACACCTTTTGGTGGACGCTCTTATCCAAAGCGCCTTACAATACGTAAAGGCGCGTGAGGGCGTACATTTTTAGCATGGGTGGTCCCAGCGGGAATCGAAACCCCTGACCCCGGCAACGTTAACGCCATGATGCTCTACCGGGTGAGCTAGTCAGGAGGACCGCAACGTGTTCAGTAAGAGCAATGGAAACGACATTTAGTTGGGACAGAATTGCATGATTTATTCAATGGGCATTTTCAATAACTTATTGAAAATGACTTGCTTCTTATAACCGGAATAAATAACCCATGGCCCACCAGACGCTTGGTGAAAACCCAATATTAATCGTAACAAATCTGTCTTTTAAAAGCACCCCTTTAGACACATTCTGTCACAGAGGAAAGCTAAGTCTCTCCCTTCCAACCGCCGCCGCCAACCACTGTCCTCTGACAAGCACGACGATGTAATGCTTTCCCACACTGCCATTGTAAATCTACACAACGGTCCACTGTATAATGTGTTGCTAAACTGCTGATCGAACCATTTCCAAGACAGTTCACAAGTTCCATCATTCACCAACTGGGTTTGTGTGTGTGTGTGTGTGTGTGTGTGTGTGCTTGCATGCGTGCGTATGAATAAATACTGTTTCTAAGGGCGGCAAGTGGCTGGATTCAAGTGATGATCGTCAGCAGTTTATTTTATTCTCTGATGTTGGTACAATGCTATTTCACAAAACGAGCTGAGCCAGACACTTTTTTGTGTGTGTGTGTGTGTGTGCAGCCGATCAGCTATTCTATTGTCCTTTTGAGACTGACGATATTGAGTTTTCCGAAATATATATATACAGTAGCCTAATGCCGCCGGCCAAGTGTTAAAGTGCACGTGTGTGTCGCTGTGTGTGGTGGCGGGAGTATGGAAGTACAAATCAAAAGTAGTGTTTAACCTTTTTCGTCTCCGTAAAATATAAATCTTGTGTAATGTAAGCAACCCCTCGACACACAGCTGCCGCCGCTGATTAATGGCGACCCCGGATGCTCATAGTGGGTGCTATGTATTTGGTAAAATGTGTGGAGTCCTATCTGGAATCCCTCCCTCACCTTTCTTAAAGTATTATTCACAGTCATTAACTTAAACGTTTCTTCGTGTTCACCGTTCTATAGGGACGGAGATATATGCGAGAAAAGCCGCACAACTGCTGTAATTACTTATTGATGTGGGTACGAAAATTTATGTTTTTACATTTGTCCTTTAGACCACTGGAAAAGGGTGTGTGTGTGTGGGGGGGGGGCGGTAGAAAAGTTAAGTACCTCCAGTCTGTTCAGAGCAATTAAAGCGGGCGGGGGGCGGTGGTGGTGGGGGGGGGGGGGCGGTTTCTATACACTTTCTGTCTTGACCGCAATTGAAAAACCTTTTTGGTTTATTATATAAATAAACAATACATTGGAAATCACATAAAAAAAGAAAAAAAAAAACATATTGCCTGTACACCAACAGATAACTGTAAATTACCTCTTTCAAAAAAATAAATATAGAGATTTTTTTTTCTCCAGCGCAATATGTTTCTCTCTGCGACGACTTGCCCTCTGCCGAAAATTAAATGTTTGATACGCTGACATACATAGAGGATTACAATGCTGAGGATTAGGCTTAACCAGCTAAGCATACCTAATCACCACATGCTAAACAGGATTGGGTGGCTGTATTCAGGTGCTCAACCTGTTTATTTATAACAGCCGTGGCGACCCTCCTGGTACCGCCGTCCTCCGCGCTGGTCCGCACAAGTTTAACCCGGGTCACCGCGTGGACGGTAATAATGGAGAGTCCTGCGAGGAGAGGGCCATTTATCATCCACGGCCTCGCTATTGGGCCGTGTCACCAGCCTGGATTGCTACAGGAATCCAGAATGAATGTGGAGCTATGGCTTCTCGGTTATTAAAAGGCAAGGAGGTTACATTAAACACTAGAAGGGGTTTCTTGTTCCTCTGTCGAGGGGGGCCATTTTGTGTTGTGCTGCAGGAGACAGATGGATAATACAAATGCTGGCAGAAATAGGGGCTCGATGCGGCTTTTCGCGGTGGCTGTTTGCTGAGGCTTATCAGATTTATTGTACCGATTGCCAAAAGTTCTGAAATTCTGGTCATAGTCCCGGAATTGGTGAATGAGGAGAATCAGTAATATACAGGGCAAGACTAAACAAAACAAATAATACCCACCATATAGTAGTCATAGTTCATCCCTCAGTAATAAATAGCCTTAGTAATAAATAGCTACATATCGGTTGCCGTCTCCATCTTGCATAATTGGTCACTGTAAGTGGTGGGACAAGCTTTGGAAATGTATTCAAACTGGTGTTGAGACTGGTGTACGTACATCAAAGTGATGTACATACATGTCAGTGCAATAGATGGAAGCGTCTGATTGGTGCTGCAGTGTAAATATTAGATCGCCCTGATACACATATCCATTAGTGTTTACATATCTTGCTTCAGAGATCGAGCAGGACGTAACACGCTGTGACAGCTATAAAATAAAAGTCCAAACCAACCTTGCCTGTGAGCAAGTGTTCATCAAGTCTTTCAGTTTAATGGCACACACATCCTAAAAGAGATGACAAGCCTGTTCCTTTTTTCATGATCTTGAACAAAATATAATTTCATGCTGGATTAACCTAGGTAAAGATAGTTTTATATTTGATATTCGCCAGACATTCGGTTTTTAACTCACAATTTCTCATTGACTGAGATGTTAATAATATTTGAATGTTAAAACCACTGATTAGAGAACATTATTTGTGAAAATTGTTTTTGACGTGATTTTTCTTATAATTTTTACTATTACACCACGTCTATAATGAAAACTACAATACCTAGACCCACCAGGACTGGATTATTTTATGGACCCCAAAGACTATTTATAATCTTGTTTCAGATTTGTAAAACCTTATGTCTATTTGTGAAAACAAACATACATTGGCTTTTAGTAATTTCTACCTATGAAGTCCACATTAGACCAGGTTTAGAATGAAAACCACAATACGTATACCCGCCAAACCTGGACTGGATCATCATATGGAACCTATAGACGCTTGACAACCATTATTTTTAAGATAATTACTTTAAATTCAAAGTAATTTAGTTCAATTCGGCTTTCTTCAACACCTTCCTGACAACCGACAGATAGATGGATAGAGAGAAGAGAAGGAACTGAAGATGGTCCAAAAGAGAGAGACTGGTGTTTCTGAGGGAGGAAATAATACTAAAATAGTCTAAAACTATGAAAGGGTTGTCTAGTTTATAATCTAAATATTATTTCAGTTTTCCACTGAACGTTCCTTTAGTTTCTGTGTTACTATAATGGTAAAGTTTCAGGAAAGAAACTCCTCCTCATTAGAGCCCTGTTTCCAGTCGATTAACAAATGACCTCAAAACACCCTTCTCATCTTTGCTTGGGTGCATTTGTACACATATAAAAAAACATATGACTACTTTGCTTGCTGGCATCAGATCTCAGAAGAACATTTTATTCCATATAATCCAAAAGTATTTCATTTGAATATTGCTGAGAGCCAGGCAGCTGCCAGGGAGATTGGCATCATGGGAGAGCCGTGTTCACTGGACGAATACAGATCTCTGGCGCATTGCCGAGAGAGTAAAGCACCATCGTCGGGGTTCCTCATGAGGAATGTATTTTCATTCAGTTTCAACAGCCCTTTTTACACAGCCTGTTCAAGGCAGGCATGTCGTGCCTTTATTCTGTCTCGCCTTCTGTATAAACCATGGAATGGTGGGGGGGCTTTGTTTTTCCACTTTTAAGCCGGTAGCAGATGGAGTAAGAAAACCGAATCGACGTCTGTGTTAAAAGGGTGAACCGGCATGGCGGGACAAGGATGTGACTTTTTGACTCTGGCAATCACCCTCATCAAAATTGCTGAACACATTATCCCAGAACACGGGTCCTTGTGGTCTCTCTCTCCTCCACATTCGTCTTTCAGAGACCAGCGCAAATTGACCAAGAAGAACCTAACGTCTCCATCTACGGCGTCTAAGGTCTGCACACATTTCTGCCCCGAACCGCTCCCTGCTTCCACAACGCCGGCATGCTGTGTAAAGCAACACACGGGGAGGGCGGCATTAAGCCGGCTGTGTTTGGTTCTGTGTAAAAAAGCAAAGCCAGTTTAATGACGGACCTTCTTTACGGCTAAATTGCGGGATTTCTGTATAAAAGGGGCTAACATAAAATATTACCATCACTGCATAGGTATGTGGGGGGGGGGGTACATGTTGCTAATGAGGTTGACATAGATGAGTGTTTGAAGAATGAATGTGAGAATTAATTTGCAGTATTAAAACTATTTTAACTAAAACATTGCATTTTCCTTTATTTGTTATTTTTTTGAGTACCTCAATGTGTGGGTGCCTGCAAGTGTGTGTGGGGGATGGTGTGTGTGTGTGTGTGTGCGTGTGCGTGTGTGTGTGTGTGTGTGTGTGTGTGTGTGTGTGTGTGTGTGTGTGTGTGTGTGTGTGTGTGTGTGTGCGCATGTGCACTCAAATGTGGAAGAAGTTTATATGAAAACATAGCCTGTTAGTCAGACAAGCAGTGTTGCTATCATGTTCCACATCATATCATTTCAGGCTGTGGACCTGATTGGTAATGAGGGAAACAGTGAGCCATGTGAGAACTGGGTTCAGATGAAGTCAATGTTTGCGTTCATAAATTTACTTGGGGTAATAACAGACAGGATTTTGCACACGGTAGCATTAGTCAAAGCTATGTGTGATTTTCCCTTCAATGGGGGTGGAGAGGGCACCCCTTTCCCACCAATTGAAAACGATTATGTCTGTCTGGATTTTTGGTTTACTTTCCGGATAGCATTAGCCTCTACACATTGTGCTGAATATAATAAGATAATAGAAGGGCCCTTACCCTCTTGAGTCTGTGAATCAGAGGCAAAACTATGTTGATGTGCTGAACTCAACTTTCAGTTAAATGCTGACTGTAACTAGTATCAACCGTCGTATCCTTTTAATTTGAAAAACTCAATGCCATCATACACTTGCTGATCACCATCACGTGAGAGCTTTACAAGTAAAAAAACCCGCAAAAATCACAATGGTCTTTATTTTTTTTTTATCTCATATTCATTCTCCTGTGTTATTTTACCATTCTTGCTATGTTGGAGCAAAACTGCGTGGACAGATAAGTCAGTCGCAGAGTTTGTGTTTCCATGCTGGTGGACGAGAGGAGCGGTGGGCTCTTATTAGCATACTTCCACCATTACAACGATGGGGTGATAACCAGCTGCTGCTGCCTGCCTGAGTGTACACCTGTCTGGGTAAGAGTCCCCCTCATCCTTGGTCTCCACCTGGCAGCCCGTGGCTCTCTGCCCTTGTATTTCTTCCCTGTTATTCCACAGCCCTTATCGGCTGAGCAGACAGCCAAGCGACAGAGGCCATATGGTCACTGTTGGTTATCCGAACTCAAGTTTTACAAGGCCACTCTCAGAGCCAATAAATAATGACAATCAAACCAATCGTTTTGTTCTGAGTGTTTGTGCCACCTCAAATGAATGTCAATTGGGACCTACCCAAAGTGTCATTTTAACAGTGTGCCATGACATTATCTGCCTACAAATTAATAGTCTCGTCATAACCTACATCTTAACCACATCTTATTAAGATGTATTGGTCCATCCGTTCTTATGTCTTATGACGTGCAAGGCAGTTATTACATGTTTTTTATACATGGCTATAAAGACTTATTTTACTAGTGTCTAGAAATGTTCATATATATGCAGTCAGTCTGCAGTTGTAAACTACATAATATGTCATAATTAGTTCATTTATTATCCAATCACATTTACGATAGTTACTGTATGAATAATACATATATCCCTGTATTCCAGAGAACTGAATGAGCTTAGCTGTCTTTTTTTACATTGCATTCTTAAACAAATAGATACCGTTATCTGGCACTGAATAATAGGACCAGAGTCTCTTCAATTTCTCTCCATTGTTTTTTGTTTTTTTGAAACCAACCATAATAAAACTGAATTGAGGACACTGCTGAAACTATATTTAAAGCATTTGAATTCCAGCTTGATACAATCTGGTTAATGCCGCCTCAATAAACCAGCCTGGAAACAGAACTTTCCTTTTAGATGTATTAATAATGGACGAACTATTCAGAAACTATGCTTTTTCTTACTCCAGAGATGGCACACTGCTTTGCTTAAGAAATTAACAAAATCATTGGCATCAATCAGCCCGGGGTCAAACTCATCAGCATGCTCTACCTTGATAAAAGGGAGTCTGAATGCTAATGAAGCACTTCTTGACTCTCAGCCTCGACTACAGTGGCTGAGGTTGTAATTCAGTGGTATTCGACAAATCAGAGCAGTTCTTTTAACACACACACACAAACACACACACACTGCACTTACATTTACTACTGCAATGTGGTTGAATTCATTTGTGTTGACTAATGAACTCAATGTAGTACGATGTCTCAATTTAGGGAGGAGATATAATTTGAAATTTGTCGCAAACCACATAATTACTTAAATCGTAACTACTATAATTCGACTGGTATGTTTAACAGCTTTTAATAGAATAGATTTACTTTTGGGAGGGGAAAAAAGGCAAAGGCGAGACGCTGCTGCTTGCATTACATTTGATTTACGCAAGTCAACCGATCAATAAATGACTGCAGCTGATCCACCCGGACACAACCAGACACCAGACAGACACCTGAGCTCAACAAACCGAAGACACGTCCAGAACTTCCCTTCAATCATGCAACGAGGAGCAGAACAAATTAATTGACACATTTCCCGCCGTGTCATAGCTTTGTGCCCATACAGCTTTCCCACCCCACCTCCTTCGAAACTCTACCTCTCTTCACGCTTTGTGCCTGAAAGCTGCACTGAAGCGCACTCCACTCGCCTTCCCCGTGAAGGGCCGTACGACACCCTTGCCTGTGTTGGCGTCCCTGTCTGCTTCGGGGAGGGATGTCCATGGCTGAGGAGGGGCCAGCCGAGCGTGAGATAACTCCCCGAGGTGCTTTGGCCAGGGAGCCGTTACTAGGTTCAGGGGACATTGTTTCGAAGCCCCCTTTTGTTTAGCCCCCGAACGGCCACTAGATTTTTTTAAAGTTTGAATTGTGTTTTATTTTATTTTGTTTCTCTGAAGTCTTATAATTTGACTAGCTAGCAAACAAAGCAAACTATGAACTATTGTGGTGAAGATGGCATTGTATTTGTAATGGGATTAAAGTGAATCCACGGTGAACGAATGAAAGAAAGAGGTATGTGAGGTGAAAATGAACTGTAAAACAAAATGGAGGTTCAGAGAGTGAAAGACGGAAAGAGTGAAGCAGATGGACAGAGAGACAGAGGAAGAGGGAGGAGAGAGCGAGAAAGAAACATAGGATTAATCACTGTTCCCCGCGAGCTTTTTTCTCTTCAAACCTTCCTGCCTCCTCTTCTGACAGTAACGCTCTGTATGCATTTCACCCTCCGAATCCCACGCTCCATCACTCACTCTCCCTGGAGCAGCAAATGAAGGTCAGCCTTTATGAAAAGGGTTGACCACCTCTTCTCCTTCGTTTTATGCCTAGAACTGAAACAATACTGAGTGACAGAAAATATATAACAGGGCCGCTGCTAAAATAAAAAAAACAATCTTGCAAGTGAAGCACGAATCTTGAATGTATCGTATGTCATCAAGTTAGTTTATCGACCGCAACATTTGTGTTATGAAAACTGTTCTGTGTTCTGCTTTATAAATAAATGCCTTCATTAAAAGGCTGAATTGATTGGATGTCACCTTTTCCTTCCAACCGTCAACTTAGTGGAAAGAGAGCAATATTCGACTTCTAATTGCTCAGTTATTTAGTTAATATGTGAACATAACTCCCAGATGTCATGTCATTTTACAGTTGTCTAGGTTTGCAATATGGATTTTACAGACTTCGTGTTTGCATGCCATTAGTATTACTAATGTGTGTTAAATGGGGATATAAACCCAACACACCCTGTTATTTCCCCCATTACAAATCCTTTTCTTTACTGACTCAAAGCTGCTTCTTGATCATAGAAGATTGGAAATGACACATGTGGTTGGGTTTTCTTCTGGTCTCTTCCATCCACATTACATTGGCCAGAAGTGGCTGTATCTGATCGGCATCATCAACTTTCCATAAATGACAATGGACAAAACTCAGTAAGAATGACTGTAAAACAATGCACCCTACGTACATAAACCTTGTTGAAGACAAGCGGAAATCTTCAATAATGGGGATAAGTCAGAATTAGACCAGCATGGTCCTTAAGGGCTTACCCTAGGAACACAACAAGCATCGGCCATTTTGGAGACATGTGTAATGCGTTTGCCATAAATAGCAGGTGAAATCATTGCAACATGCCCCATTAATCTGCAGATTATAAGAAAAAAAGAAAGGAGTTGAAGTGGTTACTCATTAGTCATCCCTGCGTGGTAAACTGCCTTCTATATTATAAAAATGCATGACCATATGCCGAGTTATTATATTGCCTTTGCCTGCAGGCCCTAGGAGATCGCTGCCAGCTCAAGTCCTTGAACTACCTTTGCCTCAATCCAACTTTAATCCTGCACAATTTCTGGCCCCGTTTCATATGTACGACATCATCCGGTCTCATATGGTATACACTATCGTCTAGATCGGTGCCAAAAGGACTGTTACTGTTTCTTTTCAAAGGACTTTTTTTTCGGTAAGGAAATCATCTGTAATGCTAAACCGTGCAAGAGAAGCATACAAAGTTAAAGCAATATGTCTTCTCGCACAGAGCCCCCCGTCCCCCTCACAACACAATTGGACATTATCCGAATGCAATAATAAATTATGCTAAAACCTAAGGAGCACAATGAGACATTTCTCCTTGCCGAGGTCAGCTCAGACAATGATGGAAGCCAGAAACGCCATAATCAAGAACATCATTAACCCAATACATTTGGAATCATAATTGCGAGAGTCTATTAGATTAGAACCTGCGGTCGATCAACACAATCTGAGGTTGTCGTGATTTGTCAGGGGAGTCTCGCTGGTAATGACGATCCTCACCTTGATGTGTTCCTCTCCCAGTCTAATTACACCTGCGTGCTTGGCCATCAGGGCAGAATGTAAATCACTGAGCCTGCCTCTGCACTCATTCAGACCCATGGATGGTGGAGACGAGACAGATCTATAGTAATGCATGTATACATGTGTATGATCATATACATGCCTACATACATGCCTATATGCCATAGGTGGGGAATGCAATGCTGTATGTGCATACATTTCTTAGCATGGGTGGGAAATCGAACACATAGCCAATGCCATGCTCTACCAATTAAACTACACAGGGACCTTCTAGAAGGACCTAATAGTACTGCATTATTTAAACATGGGTATTGTAGTATATTATGTATATGTAGGACCAAGCTGTTAAATGTTATTTTCAAAAAGTTATAAAAAGTTAAGTTTTTATTTCTTTACTGCTCAACACAGGTGTACATTGTGTACATATAACATCACGTATAGCGATGGGTGGGGCCATCGACAGACTTCACTCGCGCTGCCTGTCGCGGTGTGTCTCTGCTCAGTCAGGCCTGGCTGCTCTAATGACAGACGCTGTTACCAGCCATGTTGGCGTAATGAGCTCCATCGTTCCCCTGAATATTCCCTCCTCAAAGAGGGGTGGAGTGCCTGGAGACTGCCAGCCAGGCCCATCCCTCTGTGTCATCACCCGATCAATCAATCACATCGCATAGCGCATGCACACACACACACACACACACACACACACACTCAAATCAGTGGGACTTACCTGGGGTAGTGAGGATTGCTGTGAGTCAAGCCAGGAGACATGATCTGCAAGGGACCAGGTGTTAATAAGGAAATATCCAAACTAAAAAGATATACCTATACAAAGATATACAAAAAGTAATTTCATTTTATGTTATGACTACAAGTTAAAAGGTGCTATTGATAACATTCAGCCACTAGATGTTGCATACCCCCCCCACCACCCATAATTGCATTCACAGCACACGCCCCCCCGCATTTTCTCTGCACAAAGTACCCTAAATCTATAGCTAATGTATACTATAGATTTAGGGTACTTTGTGTGGAGAGAATGCGGGCGCTTACCATCAGACTTTTTCTGCAATAACTGGCAAACTTGATCGCTGACGACACAGAGATACCACGTGATACCAACGCTGTTATCCTATTGGCTCACAAGCCTTGTTAGAAGCGGGAACCAAATGTCAGACATCTTAGTCAGAGATAAACAAATCAGTCAGAACATAGTCATAATATTTGTTTTTGAGGAAAAGTGATGCTTTTATTCCTCGCCTTTCTAAAAGCTCTGTGGATGTATTATTTTGTTTTAAAATAATTTGTCTACATAACATTTTTATCAATAGGACCTTTAAGGAATACAGTGCGAGAGATAATCATCTCGCATCAGGTGGGCCGTATAATGACCCCGTCTAACAAGTGGACAACCCCTAAAGGTCAGTGTATTCAGGTGAATCAGGAGGCTTATGTCTGAAAGGGCATGGCCATGCAATCATCCCGTGTAAAGGACATTCATATCTCTACAGCCTGAATGCATAGTAATAATAATAATACGAGCGACCTCCATACTCCAATTCTCTGTAAACCTCACAGGGGCTTTACTATATGTGCTTTAAATTCTCCGGCTGCCGATGTAATATTGGATCTCTACGATCTACACACTGGACCTCCTATCTGGGACTCCTATAAATCGAGGCTATTTTCAAGAAGGGGCACACTATAAAATGGGATAATGTGTGACAAAGCATGGTGGGATGATGAGATATCTCTGCAATATCAAGGTTCATTAAAACACCAGCCATTAGGGACACGGTCCAGGGGAGGTGGATGGCTGCTGGAGACGTGGGACGGCATGGGGAAGCTGAGCGCAAGGTGCCATGGCCAGAACTATAGGCGCCGTGCCTCTCAACGCCGAGGCCTCAATATGTTAAGTTATATAATATGTGCTATGCATGTGTGTGCAATGTGCATGCATGTATATTCATGGATGCATCATCATCAGTAATAGTTGTAAAATTGCATCTGGGTTCTGGATCGGTAGTTTTACTTTATGAATTAACATTTAAAGTAGCCTACCAAGAGCGCTCATTGTGATCTTGTTCAAGCAGACAGCATCAGTCTGATGCGGGGTGTGGAGTGGACCTGCTAGTGTTTCATTTGTGCGTGTGTGGAAAATGCCTTTCAGTGGCAAATGTGAAATTCAGTTGGTGGTGATGCTCACTTGCTATTGTGAAGCCCGTAGTGCGGTACACTATGACCAGATCAGGGAAATAGTGCCACCAAGTGGCCCAAAACATTATTGTCACTTTAGTACCTTTGGATTAGCACATTTTGACTCTTTACACAAATACAACAACATTAATATTGCCACATAATTACGACAAGCCCAGCATCACTTTTCTGCTGTTTTGTTATAGGGAGTCTCCTAGGTGTTTTGATCTGTTCACAACACCGCACATTAATTCCAACAATTACTCAGGGAACATCTTCACAGTAAAGTGGCGCTTCAGGGCCATTAGGGTTGAATACATTTTCAGGGGGAAAAGTAGCCTCCAAAAAAAGATCAATAACAGTGACGAGAGGTAGCCACTTTACAAGCAGCAAACAAAATGGCTGCAATCATTTGGCTTTAAGGTCACGCAAGGATTTATGCAAGTAGTGCGGCAAGTTAACAGATGCTACTGTGAATACTGCAGAAGGGGGGGGGGGGGTATCTCTCTGACCGCCTTGCTAGTCTTTATCTCTCCTTAGATGTGAAACCAGTGGCTTGATGCGTGTGTGCTTATGATTCTCGAGAGGTTTTTTTTTTGTTCTCTCTTTTTTTTTTTTGAAGAACCACTCAACCATTTAGTGTTCATCAGGGTTATTATGTTTTGTTGTGTTCACAGAACCCACTCACAAAGAGCCAGCTGCACATGTCTTGGTGGAAGCAGACACAAAAGCGCACACACACACACACTAAACGCACACACACACTCGCACTCACACACGCGATAGGCATGTGCACATCTGTGCTCCATCAAACATATTGCTTTCAATAGAGAAAGTAAGCGGGTGAACACAACAAAATGTAATAGAAAATGGAAAGTATCTCAGAGGTATCGATGAAAATCGTTTAGCTATTTGTTTAGCCTATAGTTATAACACTGCTTCACTGGACCTGCTGAAGGTTAGAAGGGACAGAGAGAGACTAGGAGGCGAGGGGAGGATAACAATTCGCTACAAGCCAACACCGCACTTATGTGTCCGCTCACCGAACTCGGCGCCTGAAGGCTGCGTGTGCCACCCCACTGGCTGCTGTAGTCGAAGGCACAGGAGACAGAGGTCAGCGACCAGGATTGGAGCAGAGCAATACAAGTCACAGTACACTAAAAGCTAGTTGACACTTATAACTTGGTCACTCATCATAACATAAGGCACTTGAACCTGCAGTTTAATGAATAACAATGAGTTACAATGGTCAATGTCAAATCGGTTATTAGAAGTACCCACTGTACTCCACATGTGTCCTAATAAAAAACGCGCTCGATACTTTGTTGATACGCTACGAAAAACAAACATTTAAATCAACTTCTTTTGTCTTATTGTTGGTTTGAACCAATACATCATCGGTTGTTTATGTCCATTGTTTGAGTGCAGCAACTCTGGATGTATTGGTTAAACCCGACAAGGCGACACAATAAATGTAATGGATTTAAATGTTTGTTTTGCAGCATATCAGTGTCACTGTGTTTTTCATCCGCTGTGCCAGATGCTCCGAGGACGTGTGAATGTGTCTCTGGACAAGGACATTCTCAAAATGGCCACTTCAGTTAGCCCTGCTTCTTTTATAACCTCCATGAAATCACATGGGCAGGCCTAGCACTGTCGGGTCCGAGGTTACACCCACCACAAAACGAAATCATTATTGTATTTTTGCAGAGACTAATCAAAGCTTATCCAACAAATGAATACAACAAATATATATAATTCAACCACTTTGTACATTTCAACATTTACCTGAGGTGGTTCACAGACACAAAAACACTTAATATTTCATTGCATTTGTGTTTTATTAATTAGGCCCCCATTTTCAGCTATACTGCACAGTGAAGTGAATCTCCCCAATGACAAATAATTCTGCCAGCAAAAAAAACAGTAATTATGCAAGTGTTGAATTAGAAACTTAAAAAGGCTAAGCATCCAAAATGTGAAAAGAATGATTCTGCAAACATATTTTTGTCTTATTTGGTTGGTATCACATAAATGAATATCCTAAATTAGGAAGTGATCTACTATTACAGGCTAAGTGAGTGGCGTGTCTAATTAGTTGGTTGAATTTGGCTGATAATTTACATATATATTACAAAGGCTTGACGAAACTAGAGACTTGAACAGAATTCAAACCACAGAATTAAATTCAAGTATAACCCCAGAGCAAAATTATGTAGTAATTGAATCAATCATGCAATGTGTGTGAACAAAATATGAAAGATTGTCGAGATTCTATAGTGAGTGCATATAAACTTGCATATGAATGTGAATCTAAGTCTTAATTTCTTTCTGCTCTTGACGACGGATGTGTAGGTGGTGTCAGCTCTAAAACAAGAAACAGGAGTAACAGAGTAATAACGGAGTAAAAACTGAACATTTTAATTGGCTTATTAATATGGTAGCATGTTTTCAAAATCATTTTACATAGATTATTGTAGTTGCTCTGATCCTTCTGCATAGTCTGCCAAAAATACCAATTATTTCTGCACAATCGTTTATGCTAATAGTGCAAATGTTGATCTTAAACCGTTAGTGTAGCAGTCAATAGTGATGTATTGGAAGAGAGATGGCTCTACATAGGCCTATTGGAAGGCATCTAAGCTTAATAATATTTGACATACCATGAATTCTCTCTCTCCTCCACAGTGTGTGTGTGTGTGTGTCTTATCATGCTTCACACAATGGCTTGTATTCTTGTACTGATGATAAATCACCACCGTGGTGGAAGCCAAAATGAGCTCCTTCTGAGACCACACAAATGCCACACTTTCAATACCTTTCCAGAAAGATTCATTACAGTAATTAAAGTTGTGTTTTCTCAGATATTCTCGCAAAAAGTCACTTTTTTCCCGATCATCCACGAACGAAGGCCCTCGACAGACCAGCGCCGAGCTATCAGCCGTACAGGACCATCTCCGTTGGAAGTGGCCGGCTAGACCGGGTCTTTTATATTTATCGAAGTGGACATCACTAGCTTGTATAATCAACACTAACAGATTGCTCTCGGAGAAACAAATTGCTTCGTTTAACTATGGAAATGACTGAGCAGTAGGATGACAAACACAACAACGTGCATTCATCAAAGCTGTTTACTGCCAGACACGAGACACACTGGACAAAGGATCCATTTGAAAAATGGCTTGCTTAAACTTAACGTTTATCATCAGCATGGTTGTATTTAACTAAAAGCACATCTGTCAGTTAAAATAAATTGAATTTTGTACCCCTTGAAATGTACACAATAGCCGCAGCCATTGATGACAACTAATGCAGTTCAGGACACTCAGTGCTTATTTCCCTGCCTGAGAAATGCACTCTATCTACCTTGTCCTTTTTGACATCAGTAAAAAAAAAAAAATACAAAAAATATGCATATATTTGTTAAATGCCTAGTGGCACAGGCTGTGAATTAGCATAGGCCTACTTTCTGATGTAATGTGTTGGTTTTATGGGTTAGAGAAATGGGAATGTGGGGGAAGCTGCCCACAGGTTGTTCAGAATGAGTATGTTGTCTTACGTTGTTTTTTTGGGCTCATCAACGGCTCACTCTTGTACTTCTGCTTGTGTTTGTGCTTAGGCTACTCTGGAGAGGCGAATAGTGCGTGGAAATATGAGAGCGCGGGAACAACGAGAGACAGAAAAGGATAGTCCGAAAAAATAACAACAATAACAATAAAAGAGAAATATACAGACTTCTCAGCACGACAGAGTTAATGTTCTTACTGCAATAGACCCTAATCTCCTGAGCCATTCAATTCTGTCAGCTCTATAACCATAGCAATTGGTGTGTCCTGTTTCAAATCATAAATGATTGTTTCATCAGAGAGGGAGTGTTTGGGCACTTCACTTTGTGCCTTTCTGTGACCTTGAATCTTCACGGCACACAAATCTGCCATTAAGAGGCGGTACATTCAAGAGCTAAATATTAAGATTTAGCGACAGGAAAAAAAAAAACCATCCTTATTACACCTGTCTTCTTGTTGCCCTTGACGGTGGCTCTCCTTTTGTTTCATAAGCTTTAGCGCTTTAGCCCACACAGATGGACCCCTGGAGCCCCAAATCCCTGAGAAATGTAAACGCCCGGGCTTAGGTGATCAAAAAGACGCTGATGAAAGTAGACTGAAGGACGAATGAGAACGTTGGCTGCTGTGGAGCCGATTACGGGGCCCGCTACGGCTACCAAGCGGTGCCAAACAACGAAATCCAGCGCTTTCAGCCACGTGGTTAAACACTAATCACCGTCGAACAAGAAAAACATTCTTTGACGCTTGACAATTAGTTCCACCAAATGTCACTTTTCAGCATAAAAAGAAAAAGAAAAAACAAACAAACATATAAGCTTATTCGGGATCCATGCATTTCATCGTCCACCTCAAGGGCCAATTTGTTCCCGGGTTCTTACATAAGGGCCGGGGTCCCCCTCGTCTCTGTGAATGACAGCGGTGCGGTGGAGTTGCCCTTCCTGTTTATCTGTGCCTTCTGGTGGGTTTACCGCCCTTCTTCTGCTCTAGTGAGATTTCATACAACATTGTCTGCTTTCAAAAACAAAAGCTTAGGAAGTTGGCGCGGAGATCAAAGAAGAAAAGTGTGCGATTTGGAATGAGAAATGTTTGTTTCCGCACGGGCCTCTTCATTTCCACTGGGAACGAAAAAGTCCTCTTCTGACCATATTTCCTGGATTTGCATCCAAACAAGAAATTGGAAGAAGACCAGTGGTACCCTTGTGAGAGCGCCTTGGCTCGTTGCCACATGGTATTTAGGTGTGAGTTACTAATCTCCTCATCAAGATTCAACCCATATAGTCTTGGAACCCAGCTGGCATTATAGTTATTTTTCACTGATTGGTTTTATGACAGAACCACTAACCCCTTCTCTCTCTCCTCTCTCTCTCTCTCTCTCTCTCTCTCTCTCCTCTCTCTCTCTCTCTCTCTCTCTCTGTTTTGTCTTTCCGGCTGTTTGAGGCGACATCATGAGACATGTTGCTCAAAAAAGCCTCCGGTAAAATGTACTTTCGCTGTGGAGTTTATTTTTAGGAGGGGAAACTTTGTTAAGCATTATTGCGCTATTAAATACAGCTGTGGTACATGTGACCAAGAACTAAACAATGACGCTCCTCTCGAAGAAAACCTTCAACGTGGTTAAATGAGCTCTCGTATTACGAATCTCTATTGTATCATAGCTGTCACAGAATCTGTTGAACATTAACAATGTTGCACGGAGGAGCTATTGCTCGCATGTGCCCATGGGAAAAATGTGGTGAAAATATTTGACATTTTGTTCAGTATCTATCAGATCTCACTTGGCTCGGCTTTAAATTGCTTTTTTCGCAGGACAAGACCCAAGCTCCATTACCCCCCCTCCTGCAAAAAACCATCTCATGGAAGAAGTTGTCACCATTAGACTCCAGTTGACTGACAGCATTCCCCTATTTAGTGTCTCTCTTGTCCTATACCTGCCCCCCGGTCGTCCTCGCCGGCCCTCCTCGCTCTCGCTCTCTTTATCCCTCTCTATGTCCTCCCTCTCGCTCACTCGTTTCACGATGATTCTCTCTCCAGTCAGTTAGGGTTGAACTGCTCATGCCAGCCGAGCTGATTTTCAATCAATTCTGGGAGCAGAACCTTTTATTGCTGTCTGCCTCCCTGTTAGCCTGCAGATCACCCTCTGCTGAAGGCCAGTGGAGGCTCTATATATCAGGCATGGCAGCCAACCGTTGTTCACAAGTTTACATTTCCATCGTGTCCGTCGAATCTTCTCACCAGAAACTCTAAACCAGAACTTGAAAACGAATACTGTTTTGCGTTGCTAGGGCTAGTGTATGGGCTTTTCCCCCTACATAATACCACTACTACTACTACTACTACTAGAACTACTAGAACTATTACTACTACTACTAGAACTACTACTACTACTACTACTACTACTAGAACTACTAGAACTACTACTACTACTACTACTACTAGAACTACTACTACTACTACTACTACTAGAACTACTAAGTAGTAGTTCTAGTAGTAGTAGTAGTAGTAGTAGTTCTAGTAGTTCTAGTAGTAGTAGTAGTAGTAGTAGTAGTTCTAGTAGTACTACTAGAACTACTACTACTACTACTACTACTAGAACTACTAGAACTACTACTACTACTACTATTACTACTACTACTATTACTACTACTACTACTACTACTACTACTACTACTACTACTACTACTACTACTACTATTACTACTACTACTATTACTACTACTACTAGAACTACTAGAACTATTACTACTACTACTACTACTACTACTACTACTACTAGAACTATTACTACTACTACTACTACTACTACTACTAGAACTACTACTACTACTACTACTACTACTACTAGAACTACTACTACTATTACTACTACTACTAGAACTACTACTACTACTACTACTACTACTATTACTACTACTACTACTACTATTACTACTACTACTACTACTACTACTACTACTACTACTAGAACTACTACTACTACTACTACTACTAGAACTACTACTACTACTACTACTAGAACTACTAGAACTACTACTACTACTACTACTACTATTACTACTAGAACTACTACTACTACAACTACTACTACTACTACTACTACTACTACTAGAACTACTAGAACTACTAGAACTACTACTAGAACTACTAGAACTACTACTACTACTAGTACTACTACTACTACTAGAACTACTAGAACTACTACTAGAACTACTAGAACTACTACTAGAACTACTAGAACTACTACTAGAACTACTAGAACTACTACTACTACTATTACTAATACTACTAGTACTACTACTAATACTATTACTAATACTACTAGTACTACTACTAATACTATTACTAATACTACTAGTACTACTACTAATACTATTACTAATACTACTAGTACTACTACTACTACTATTACTACTACTACTACTACTACTACTATTACTACTACTACTACTACTACTAGAACTACTACTACTACTACTATTACTACTACTACTACTACTACTACTACTATTACTAATACTACTAGAACTACTACTACTACTACTACTACTACTAGAACTACTAGAACTACTACTACTACTACTACTATTACTACTAGAACTACTACTACTACAACTACTACTACTATTACTACTACTACTACTAGAACTACTAGAACTACTAGAACTACTACTACTACAACTACTACTACTACTATTACTACTACTACTACTAGAACTACTAGAACTACTACTACTACTACAACTACTACTACTACTATTACTACTACTACTACTAGAACTACTAGAACTACTACTACTACTACAACTACTACTACTATTACTACTACTACTACTACTACTACTACTACTACTACTACTACTAGAACTACTACTACTACTATTACTACTACTACTACTACTACTACTACTACTAATAATAATAAGAAGAAGAAGAAGAAGAAGAAGAAGAAGAAGAAGAAGAAGAAGAAGAAGAAGAAGAAGAAGAAGAAGAAGAAGAATACCGTAGTAATAATAATAATAATAACTTTTATTTGTGCACATTTCATACCAAAAAAATGCAGCTCAAAGTGCTTTACACCATGGCATTAAAAACAAGACACAACAGAAAGACAAAAAATAAGTTCATAAAAATCGAATAAAAGCTCCAATAAAAGGCAGAGAAATAAAAGTATTAAAAATGATGGTAAGAAGAGATAAAAATGAGTAGGCCACAGACCCTGGTGCAAGATGTATTTGTATTATAAATCTTGCGCTCGCACACAGGCACGCACGTCCGCACACAAGCACCTACACACAACACGGTACACTGTGCAACAGAATAATTTAAAAGCAGTTGACATTGGACTGCAGCGTAGGCTAATATGCACATTACCCAGCTGCAATCATTGAGTATCATTGAGGGCCCTGGTCCGGCTGCACCGGCTGCTACCCCCCTACTTTACATCTCACATGTGAAATGCTCTCACATACACCTGCAACTCCTTTCAGAGACTACTATTGCATCTCAGCCGTATCTGTGAGCAATCTCGGTGGTACATGAGAGGAGTTTAAGTAGTATGGGAGAGCATTTCATATGTGATTGTAAGAGCAATTCCCGTGTAAAATATGGCCTGCACGGCCTCTCATAAAGACACCGTAATCAGTATCAATCATGTTTTAAAAGTACTACATCCAGTGAGAGCCGAAATTGTCGCAGAGAACCTAAAAGTATGTTGAAATTATGTCTGACAAAAGATGAAACATAAAAGAATAAGAGAGAACATTTTAAATGGGAAAATGGCCTTGAGAACATGAAGTGAATGAGCCATACTTCTGACAATTACCGGAGTTGCAGACAATGGCTCAGGCTTAGAAGTTTACTAAGATCTTTCATGGGGGAGCTTAAATGTGGAGGAAGGCAGATTATCAACTCAATCCTTTGTAATGAGATCCACTGGGTGACTGTCTTACAAATTAGTTGCTCTTGGAGGATAAACACGCTGATTTGATTGGGTGTTAAGGTGAGATCGACTAGGGGGGGAAAAAACATGTTTACCACAAAGACGGCATGCATTTCACATGTTGGACAGATTATAGCACTCAATGAGATGCTTTTCATAGGAATCCTACCCAGTAGCATCTGGCTCATGACACCTTATGAACAAAACAACATTGTACTGAACTTTCGCTCAACTGACACAAACAATCTCTTTGTCCTGATCCTGCCAGGCAGCCATGAACATAACCCCCCCCCCCCCCCCCCCCATGTGCCCCCTGCCGTCAGCACCTCCCAGAGCGTCTGGGCATCCTCCAAGGTGCTTCCCCTGGTGCCCGGCTTCACCCTCCACACCATCCTCCTGGTCTCCCACGCTGTCCTGCCTGCTCGCCCCACAGGGCAAGATCAGGGGCAACGTGGGCAGCAGCGGCTGCGGCCTGCTCGGCCGGGGCCTGTGGCCCCTGGTCATCCCCCGGAGGCTCTGGGGCCACCGGCTGCCGGGCTGGACGGTGAGCGTCGAGCAGCCGAGCGGCCCGCCGTCCTTTGTCGCCTTCTCGCCTTTAAACGGGTAAGCGCTAGCACTAGTTCCTGGCCCTGCTCTTCCCGCTGCTGCCCGTGGGGCTGGAGGAGCTGGGCCAGGGGTTCCCCGAGAGCCGCGTTGGTCATCTGGATCCCGTGACCTTCCTCAACGACCCGGCCTTAAAGACCTTTGCGCCTTTGCGACAAGACGGCTGTGCTGCTGCCACCTGTCAACCTGTACTTCTAGGCGCATCATGTGCTGCTCCGCGCCGTCGTCCAGAGCGCCAGTAAGGCGTCACACGGGAGCCAGAGGGTCAATTTGAACCTGGCCATGATGTTTAGCCTCATACCCCTCATCTGGTTCACCGAATATATGTTCCTGGCGAGTAGATATATATATCGCCTTCAAATAGGTATTGTAACGCTGGGTATAAGTTCCTGTTTATGTGTTGTTGATTCGCAGTGGTTTTATTGAGGGATGTGTCCACGCACAAGAACGACTGAGACCTGAGGGAAGAGACGCAGGACATGATAATGGAGAACTAGCTAATGATAAATACAAGTTCACAGGGCCAGCCGGTCAGCCACTCTGTTCAATTGTTTTCTGGGAACACCTCAACCGGATTAGCTGTTGCTGCGGCAAAGGAATAAATGTGAAACACTGTGTCCTCACTGTCTTCCTCCATCTGCCGACTAGCTAGCCTGCAACACTACAGTATTATCCATTTAAATTGCTCACATGTAGGGGTCTGTGAAATATTTTGTTTTATATAATATATAGTATTTGCATATACATTTTGGATGAATCGACCTATTTCATTTAGATTTTAGAAATATTTAATTGACAGATTTTGAATATCCTTATTTTTTTTATTTTTTTTAAGTTTGGATCTCAAATTCAATATTGATTGAAATGTATTTAATTTAATCAATATAATACACAATTGTGTCGTGGCTTGTGTCGTGTGTGTGCATGCGTGCGTGCGTGCATGTGTGTGTGTGTGTGTGTGCCTATTATACCTCTCCTTCATATTCCATAATTTAGATTCACCAGAGCTACTATACAACACCAAACAACTATGGTTGTTTGGTGACATCTAGTGGCCAAAAAAACATTAAACAAAAAAATAGGTACATTGCACTTAATTGCAGGTAGGCTTACATGCTCCTGCAGACCTGCTTTCTGCCGTTGCGCTATAAGGGTAATAGTCCCTGCAGTTATTGGTGTTCATTCGAGAAGCGAGTCAAGATGACCCGCGAGGTGCTTAGTTTTGGACCAAGAAAACGTGTATGTTTACTTCAAAAATCACGGCATGAAGTTAATTATAGGCCTGAGAATAGGCCTACAAGCAAGCGTGTTTATAGAAACGTAAATCCCTTGATTTGCAGATGGGAGGCGCTGGCGGCGGGATGATGAGGATGTTTGGGAAGCCTTGTCTCAATGTATTTAGTGCAATGGAGTCAATGCAGTCCAAACATAGATGTATATGCTCCTCGCTCAAACTGCACCATCACCCTGAACGTATAGGACTTGTGTGGTGAGTTGCGTCTGGTATACCAATATGAACTTGGTATTATGCTTTATTATATTTGTGTGTTGGTAGCTGTCCACTTCACTGTGTGCCCAATTCTTCATGTTTAGACTACATGTGCGATGGGAAGAGCGACCACCTTATATGTTATCCTTGAGATGACGGTATGGTTTCCCTGGCCCAACTGTCCCTTCCTCCTATCAGTAACTTGTGCCTGTAGTGTTCTTTGCTTGACCTAGTACTCTGTGACATTGTTTTGCTTCTCCTGATATTCAGACATAGTTATATGGGAGGGGGGGGGGGTGACACGTGATTCTGGACAGGTCCTTCAACTTGTTTTTGATACTGTACAAATATGTGCCAACGACCTGAATAAAGCAGAAGCGTTGTGATCACACTCAGGGTCTCGGCCCACAGTACCCACTGTCTCGGCCCACAGCACCCACTGTCTCGGCCCACAGTACCCACTGTCTCGGCCCACAGTACCCACTGTCTCGGCCCACAGTACCCAGTGTCTCGGCCCACAGTACCCAGTGTCTCGGCCCACAGTACCCACTGTCTCGGCCCACAGCACCCACTGTCTCGGCCCACAGTACCCACTGTCTCGGCCCACAGTACCCACTGTCTCGGCCCACAGTACCCACTGTCTCGGCCCACAGTACCCACTGTCTCGGCCCACAGTGCTCAGTGTCTCGGCCCACAGTACCCAGTGTCTCGGCCCACAGTACCCACTGTCTCGGCCCACAGCACCCACTGTCTCGGCCCACAGTGCTCAGTGTCTCGGCCCACAGTACCCAGTGTCTCGGCCCACAGTACCCACTGTCTCGGCCCACAGCACCCACTGTCTCGGCCCACAGCACTCAGTGTCTCGGCCCACAGCACCCACTGTCTCGGCTCACTTTGTTTCCCGGACGTCCTTCCGGGTTCGAGGAAAGTTAGATGACTCCATCCAAATAGACAACAGAGAAAAAGATCACAACATGGCGTATGGCCTACTTTTGGGATGGAGGAAGCCGAGATTTACACAAACAAAGATTAACACACAAACCTGATGTCGGCTCCAGAGAAGGCCCTTCCACACAATATGGGCCTAGCCGCCTAGCCGATGCTGAGAAAGGCAAAGTTAAAGTGGTCATCTCAGAGACGTTCGTTTCGTTGTCTTTGGCAACACCTATTGTGATAAGCGGTAACTGTGGGTGTGTTTTTTGGACCTCACTTCCATGGCTTCAGAGAGATCGGGACAGTGTCCCCTGTGTGACGTCAGTCAGTTGGCAGTTGGCCCCTTTGCCCCGGTGAATTAAACACTATTTACTGAAAAAAATGGCTATACAAGTTTTCTAAAAAAAAGACACCCCTTCACAGTAGCTCCATCTACCCTCTCTGATGGACCGACCACTGCTGGGTGAAGGAAAACATGTCACTACCTGTGCTTTTTTGGAGAAGGGTCCAGCTGCGGCAAGCCACGCCCTACAAGCCACGCCCCTTTTCGTGTTAGCGGCGGAGGACCAGTGTATCACGTGACTGGCATCTTTCTGTCTGCTAAAAACGGCTTACATTCCTTATTCTCGGTGGAACATGCAATATTTTAGGATAGTTTCAGCATTAAAATGCGTTTTGATAACATTTATAGCACGAAATGTGCATTTTATTGTAATAATATTCTTTCAATGAATGTTTAGTTTGTTAGTTAATGCAACGTTTTCTATCATTGGTAGGGTCAGTTTTGTTTTTAACACTTTTACTCTTGTGAAGCACTTTGTGATCTTGGTCTGTAAAAGGTGCTATATTAAATAACCTTTACCTACTTTACTATTATTTTTAGAGTTTACTGATGCACTTTCCGCGTCTCATTCAATAAATAAAGTAGCAATGCTTGTATGCAGCATGGAAATTTGCAATTAGATTTATGGTGATTATTATTATTTACGCAGTATTGCCGTTACTAAACTACCATTTTCAGAGTCTACTCGAACCACAGCAGGCTCACAAAGACTACGGTCTGGCATTTATACCATGAAGACGAGGATTATGCGATGATGATACGATGATGATACGATACAAACCCACCGGCTGATTTACAGACCATGGATATATTATAATAATGTGGATAGGACTGAAGAAGGTCAGCAAATGTAAAAGAGTTCCAACGCCATGTCAGACTGCCTTTTCTCTGGAGGCTTTCTTTATCATACGTGCAGTGACATGGCACTCAACTAACTATGGCAAATAAAATTGTGTATTGATACAAAGCTTGTAGTTTTGCAGCAACAGTATAAGCCCGCCCAGAGCCTGCCAACAACCTACATCCGGTAAGCCAGACTACTTACGCAATATGATAATGGGCGTGGTTTAGAGGGGTGTGGTCTGTAAGGTCTGCAAGGCCGCAGTTGGATATAGCTTGATGTTTTTGCAGGAAAGTCGCCCCCGACAGCCAGTTTTTAACATTCATAATACTGCAAATGCAAGGGCTTTCATCAGCGGGCCATAGGCTCAATCACCATCATGTCACCGTTATCACTTTAAAGTTCAGCTAAATACAAAATAACACAATGATACGCCTACTATATAGCCTAACTGAATTAACCATTTCATACCAAATGATACCGAAGTAGCAATGCACATTGTGGTATAAATAAAACCAACCGATAGAAAAGACCAAGGCCACTGGGTCGAATGCATGTATGATGATGGTCGTTGCAGTACTGCTTAATGACACTAGGGGGCAATGTCTGCCAACAGACAAAACACTTGGGTCTGAAAAACACGAATGGCTGAATGAATAATCATTAATCTCCATGATGAATTCCAAGAGGGGGCTGAAGCTGCAGATAAACGAGTATGCATATGGATGAGGTATTTCACTCGTGACTTAGGTAATCCAGGAATACAGATGCATTTACCATCAGTCAGGTTCCCAATATCTTAGGTCACCTGAAACACATTGAGCCAAGTGCCTGAACTTTAACCTCATGTAATTTCCCATGGGTTTTTCTCAGCACGTAGAACGGGAATACACAGCATAGAACATGGTAATTACCAATGTCTGTGGCTGCCCACATATTATGTTAACTAGATGAACTGCAATAAACATATTACCAACACAGCCTCTTGTTATGTGCAATAAGTGAGCAGTGTGGGACTCACTGCTAACATTGTATGGCTGCAAAATGCAATGCAAATGACATATAACATACAAAATGTAAATGTTAAATAGTATGAATCGACTTGTATGGTAATGTCGGGGAGGGTTTAAACATGTCTGAAAACAATTAACACAAATTGGAGAGAGGATTAGTTTGTGCAGTTTATTTTCGAGAGTAGAATTAAATAAGAAAATACATAATAATGAATAAGATACACAGAACTTTAGTAGCATTTCACATTTGCTTCGGTTATTAAATAGAAATGTCTTTTTCGGCTACAATGATCTGCAAAATCACATGCTTACAGTTCATTAGTTAGCGTATTGTGGTTTGTCAAGCCAACACAAAATCAGCACTTATCCTAATGAGCTGTTCTACTTTTCTGACTATGTATTTATTATATATCTCCCATGACAACACGCTGCGTTTGTGTATGCGCATTTGCTATTCTGTGTGTGTGTGTGTGTGTGTGTGTGTGTGTGTGTGTGTGTGTGTGGCGCGCGCGCGTGCGTAGCGTGTGCGTGTGTCTGTGTACACACACACACACACACACACACACACATTCAGAAGTCAAAGGTTCCGCTGTAAATATTTCTACCAAGCAATTTATAAAGAGGCTGATGT
>JAOPHQ010000369.1:0-20000 GCA_030340625.1 Merluccius polli
AAACATAATATTATGTTAATCACGTTGTAATATTTCTTATTATTAGGGCTGCCCCCGACTAAAGATTTTCTTTCCAATAGTCGACTAATCGTCGCACTTTTTATGTAATTATTACAATGTTTTTTTGGGGGCAACAGAAAATGGTTTGAGTTCCAGGGTGAGGGAGATTGTTATAAAAGAAACACTGTTAACATTGTGCTACTTTACAGATGATACAAAACCGTAATAATGAGCCTTAAAAATACAGGCTAGGAAGGAGACACTGAACATTTTGTTAATTTTATTTATACACTGTATAACTTTATACATTTTTATTTAAAAGCAAGCAATTGCAATAGAGCTTGACTTTTGTCAAAACAAACAAATGGAAAAAATCAAATTCTCCACATGCGTCTCCAGTGACCACTTGTGATCGGATCTCACTTCCCCGCTCTACATACAAATAAACATGCACATATCCATTTGAAGACCAAATACATTGTTGTAGAAGAAGAAGAAACAATACAGACTCATGAGTCTACTCCTTGTCGTGTTCCAGGCAAACTAAACCGGCCAAGATGTTTGACGCACTCTAGTATATCTCTATGGGCTTTTCATTTACGCTTGAAAAAGACAATAATATAATAATATACGCCATTTGGTGGCGACAAAACGTGTGGCGGGAGGCAGCAATGCACTCATTCAATGAAGAAGAAGAGATAATCAAAGCAAATCGACCAGGATGTTTGAGGTTGTATTAGTTTGCGACGCTTGTTGCGTTTATTTTTATGTCTTACATTTTGCACGACTAATGAAAACTAGGTTGACTAAACCTCTTCCAATCGACTAATGCTTAGTCGACTATTAGGGGGCAGCCCTACTTATTACTAACAATACAAGTTGGATCTAGGCTACTTTTTATTTGCCAGAATATATCGACCCAACCTTCACCTCAGGTACTCCAGAGTCCCTTCACCTCAGGTACTCCAGAGTCCCTTCACCTCAGGTACTCCAGAGTCCCTTCACCTCAGGTACACCAGAGTAGGGCTGGGCGATTATGGAAAAAATAATAATCACGATTATTTTGATTGATATTGAAATCACGATTAATAAACACGATTATTCATTGATTTCAAAAAAAGTGTTTATTGCACCACCAAAACTCAACTTTAAATATAACTTTTAGAAAACAACCAGTAATAAATTAGTAACAAGTAAAAAAAAAATATATATATACAAATAATAATAAAAAATAATAGCTCCCAAGCTGTCGCGTGACAATGTGACGTCACGGGAGCGCCGTAAATATTTATACTCGCGCTGGTGGACAGTAGTTGCAGTCTTCTCCTGAACAGAGGTGGCGCCACTGAGGAAAGGCGACCAACTTTTCTATTTCTACGCACTAGAAGAAGAGATACTAATACTCATAGACATATATACATATATACGTATATTATGTCTATGCTAATACTGGTACCCCTGTGTCTTTAATTTCTTACACATCATTAGACATTCAGTTAAGGTTTAGTTCACCGGGATGTCTCTCACTATACAGCATTATGTCTATTGCTTTACACTGCTATTATTCTACATCACTGCCCCACCTGGTCAGCCATCAACGGTCCAGTGTATGGCAGCAGTTCTCATATGAATAGTGTTTGTAAGCATCTATCTTAACTTAATGATTATTTTATATAATTGTATTTTATAACTTACTGCCGCTTTGAGATAGTTTTCCAGCCACGTAATTTCACTCGTCTTTGACCACAACAACAGTAGACAGCACTTACGTAAAACCATGGTTTATTAGCGAAAAAATATAGGCCTACACCACACATAAAATAGAACATATAAAGGAAGAAGCCAAAATACAACGCTATGGAATGATAGCGCTGCGGCGCGCCGCTCCTGGAACGCTGCTGAGACGTTCCGCGGCGGCCCGGTGGAAATGCTTTCATTGATTAGAGTGGCAGCGATCAGCAGCGGTGACCACGGCACACGGCCCCGGTGGAAATGAGCAGGCGCATTAAAATGTGCCTTCGAACTCGTCCGTGTTTCTGTTTCCGCTTTGTCGCGCGCCGCTGAAAAAAAGAGAGGTGTGCGGCACGGCGCGACCGCGCTAAAATCATGTTGCTTGGGAGCAGCGAGTATACTGCGGCCTTAATTTGCGCGGCGGCATATTAATCGTTTTTCTTCGATTACAGTGTTTTCATGATCGTGAGAAGCCAAAATCGAAATCGTGATCGAATTTCGATTAATCGCCCAGCCCTACACCAGAGTCCCTTCAACTCAGGTACACCAGAGTCTCTTCACCTCAGGTACTCCAGAGTCTCTTCACCTCAGGTACTCCAGAGTCCCTTCACCTCAAGTACTCAAGAGTCCCTTCACCTCAAGTACTCCAGAGTCCCTTCACCTCAGGTACTCCAGAGTCCCTTCACCTCAGGTACTCAAGAGTCCCTTCACCTCAAGTACTCCAGAGTCCCTTCACCTCAGGTACTCCAGAGTCCCTTCACCTCAGGTACTCCAGAGTCCCTTCACCTCAAGTACTCCAGAGTCCCTTCACCTCAGGTACTCCAGAGTCCCTTCACCTCAGGTACTCCAGAGTCCCTTCACCTCAAGTACTCCAGAGTCCCTTCACCTCAAGTACTCCAGAGTCCCTTCACCTCAGGTACTCCAGAGTCCATTCACCTCAGGTACTCCAGAGTCCCTTCACCTCAGGTACTCCCAACCGAGTGCAATCAGGTGCAGTTTGGATGCAAATGTCTTCTCTTATTCTTCTCCTATTCTTGGTCTGGCATTGTCAAATAACACAACTAGAGGTTGTGATGGGTGCTTGATGTTCAGCGAACCATTCCTGTCATCTACCCTGTCCATTGTTATGTGCCGTTACGTTATTCTTACAATGTGCTGATTGTGCCTACAATGTTGGACATGCAGCCTCCATAGCTACTGTTACCATGGGACAGCAGACAATGAATCAGCATTTTTAATCAGCCTGGTTGTAGGGCCAAAAATAACAATAATAATGTGTGTGTGTGTGTGTGTGTGTGTGTGAGCGTGCGCAGGTGCGTGTGTGTGTGTGCTGGTGTGTGGAAATGTGTCTTGCTGCATGCTTGCAGTTGCTATTTGTGTGCTTACAATGTGTGTATGATAGTTGTCTATCTACAAAGGAAGACACAAGGAGTGAAGATTCATATTATTCATGGCAGGAGTTATGGCATATTTCCTAATTTAACTGTCAAAAACGTGAAGAAGCAATTTCATCTTGACAATTACTATGGCTGTACTGTATGCCCCCCTAGCTAGCCATCAGCACACTCACACGAGAAAACACACACACACACACACACACACACACACACACACACAAAAACATTTCCTTTAAAAAAAAAAACTTATTATGTCTGCATGTGCATATTGTAAATAAATCAGCCCTTAAAGGGACACTAAGTAGTTTTTTCCCCCATCTAGTGGTCAAATTGTATTTTGCATTCAAACAAATTTATGCTCTCTAGCGCCTCGCGTTTTCGAACTACGGCAAGCGGTATTAGTCAAGATTCAAGAAGCTATGACAACATGATAACATGTCTTCAAACACCATTTCATCAAGTTTTGTTTCGGATGATGAGGTACGTTCAGTGCTCGAAGTGGAAAAAAAGTGCCGGTACGGTACTCCCTTATTCACATATAAGCGACGGGGGGGGGGGGGGGGGGGGGGGGGGCGGGTGCGCGATATTAACCCACCCCGGACCTACGACCGACGGGGGGGGGGGGATATTAACCCACCCCGGACCTACGACCGACGGGGGGGGGGGGGGGGGGGGCGCGATCGTAACCCACCGCGAACCTATGACCGCAGCCTGTGACAAGTGCCGGTACGCAAGAAAAAGTGCCGGTACGCTAAAGGGTAAAATGTAGAAGTGCCGGTACTGCGTACCAGCCCACTTCGAGCACTGGGTACGTTATTTCAAACAAACTTCAAACTGCATTGAATCATTAGTGTGAGCATGTATGAGTAATTACTCCTCGAGCAAGATAGTGAATTATGTTCTCATGTTTATATCGTTTTTTAAGTGACAAGCGCGTCTCGCTAAGCTCCTTCTCTGTTCCACAGTCACGCTGGCTCTGAGTGAAAACGCGTTTAGCCTTACCTGTACCACGGAGTGCTTTTTGTCCCTCTCGGCAGTTCATAGACCGGAAGGACATGGAAGCCTCCATAGAGCTTGCCCGTCCTATGTAAATTCTGATAAGTGATTCTTCGCTCAGGAGGATAAGTGAGATTGTTGACAGAGATAATTGTACACCAATGGGGACTTATTTATGAATGAAGACGTTGATTTGAGGTAATACATTGCTAAAAAAACGACTTAGTGTCCCTTTAAATTGATTTGTATGTACAATAGTAGATTAGTAGTGAAATATCTATTGATGAGCATTTTAACATCAATGCATAATGCACATCCATGGACTCAAGTACCTTGACCTTTTGACTTAAATATGGGCACCTTGGGGAATAATTAATTAGTGGATACTAAATCATAATTTGGAGTCAGAATTGTCATGTATATTATTTTGAGATACTTTGACTTACTTTTTTGTAATGTCTCATCTACTTATTGATTCTCTTGGTGGGAAGGGGCATCCAGACTGCAATATTTATTATTATTTAAATGATTAACCACATATGGGAAGGGAGCTTGTGCATCTTGTGAATATGGATGACATACTTTATGAATGCAAACAAAAAATGACTTAATGGTTTGAGCATCAAAAGCACAATAGCAGCGGTGATCTAATGTACTGGTTTCCCCAGTGGAACAAGGTGGATGTGAGACCAATAAAAGACATATTACTTATTTAAATATCCATGCTACAGCACACAGCAGCATACCAACATGGCTCCCTGTTGGCATGGATACTGACCCAGATTGTATTGTTACTATGGGCTGACCACCAGTCACTGTCGCTCTGTTGCCTCTGATGTGGACATGTAACAAGCAAGTGGGAGCCATTTAGGGCTGGAAAACCCACTGGCACTAGTGCTGTGCATGGCAGGATGTGGCCTCTGGTGGGCTGACAAGGCTGTGGATGAAGCTAGCAAGCTAACAACATCAAACAGGTAGCAGTCTTACAGCTACGACTATCAAACACTGGTGTGTTCTTTATGTGCATGTACCAGTGTAAACTCATGTGCATAGGCATGTGAAATTCTAAATATTGCAGACAAAAGATGGCAAAAGACACATGCCCCCCCCACCCCCCTAACCAACAACACATGAGCAGCATACCTCTCCCCCTGACCCACAAACCACTCGTTTTCTTTTTTTCCCCCTAACTAAATACTAACATGAGCACCGGGAGTGTGCCACAGACCATAGAAGTGTGACTAATGTACTGATAGCCTTAATGGCCTCTAGCCTAAAATCCAAAGAAAACATAAATAGCTAATTTCAAATACATTAGATAAGCTTGATTACATTTACCCCGATGCTTCCAAACTGGAAGCAAATGCTTGCCCTCTTGCCTCACATGCTAGTGATTTGAAATATTGAAATGTAAATTTTTGACATCCTATTTCATATCTAATGTTTAATCAAGAAGTATTTTATTAAACTAAACCAATCTTGAACGATTGGCATGGTTCAATCAAAATAATAAAATTAGAGATGCACCGATCAATCGGCCACCGATCAAAAAAGCCGGTTTTATATCCAATCGGCCCCAATCAGTGACCGGCCGGTCACTGTCGTAATTTCCGGTTTTTGGCCAATCAAACTGACCCGCATGCGTGGTGCGTAGCAGCTCAATGCGCCCAGAGCAAAACAGCTAAAAACTAGCAAGACTCAGGAAGAAAACATGTCGCTGATTTGGACTTATTTCACTTTGTGCCAGGACGACCCAAAACACGGTTTGTAATGCTTGCAAGTCTAAAGTAAGCCGTGGAGGATCAACGCCTAAGACATTTGGAACAACAAACTTAATACGCCACTTGAAAAGAAGCACCCAGGTTTGTTTAGCAAATATAAGGAGGACACTGCCGCTAAGAGGAGGGATGCAGCAAAGTCACAGCAACCACAACAACCCTCCACCGTGGCTGCTATGTTCGACATCAACACTGAAAAGTCCAACGCCACCACTAGGAAAATAATGGAGTTCATGGCACTGGACGACCAGCCGTTTAGCGTAGTACAGGATAAAGGCTTCGTAAATCTGATGAAACACCTGAGTCCACGGTACAAATTACCAAGTAGGCGGTACTTTTCTGACACAGCGCTGCCAGAGTTGTTTGAGAGCGTTTCAAGCCATATACACAAACTGCTGGACGCCACTAAATCCCCGGTCAGTTTCACAACGGACATTTGGACTTCCAACGTGAGCTTAATGTCAATGTTGAGCCTGACTGCTCAGTGGCTGGATGATGAATTTGAGCTACATCAAGTCCTTCTACACTGTGAGGAATGCCCCGGGTCCCACACCGCCGACAATCTAAGAGCCAAATTTGAAAAAATGTTGGCGGAGTGGAAAATCGACAAGAAGAGTGTTCATGTCGTGTTGCGTGACAACACTCGGAATATGACCAAAGCACAGGGTGATGGCAACCTCCCTAGTCTCCCGTGTATGGCACATACACTACAGTTAGCGAGTGAGGGACTGCAGTCTCAACGCACTATCACTGACGCTGTGGCAACAGGCAGGAGAATAGTCACGCACTTCAAACACTCATCGTTAGCCTATTCAGAACTCCACGCTATCCAGGAGGAGTTGGGTCAACCCACGAAGCGCTTGTAACAGGATGTCCCCACGAGGTGGAACAGCACATTTTATATGTTGCAGTCGCTGTTGGAACAGAAACGTGCCCTGGGCTTATACGCAACAGAACACGAGCTCCCAGCCGTACTCACCACAAATCAGTGGGTGTTAATTGAGAATGTGTTGAGCATCCTTGAACCTTTTGAGGAACTCACTAAGACAATTAGCTCCTCGTCAGCCACCGCCGTGGTTGTCATCCCTGAAATCACTGCACTGAAGCGCCTTTTGGGGAGAGCAGCAGACACAGTCCGTGGTGTGGGCACTGCCAAAGCCACGCTGTTGGAAGCAGTCCAGAGAAGGTTTAAAGACATCGAGAAGAATCCACTGTACGCTGTGGCCACTGCTATGGATCCCAGGCAAGTTATAACTTACTGCTAATAATGTTAATTAGCCCACTACTATTCTTAAATGAATAAGCATTTGCTACTAAGCTATAGGCTAATGTGTTTGCATGGGTGTATCAAAACATAAAATTAATTAAAACAAAAAAAGGTATTACTGAAGGAGAGTGCTAGCAATGAGGAAGAGCGACTGCTGGGCAGCCCTTCATCTGTGCAGTTACATCGTTGCCCATCAAGGGATCTGAAGATGAAACTGTAAATGATGTACTGAAATACTGGCATGAAAACAAAACACACTACTACCCTGCACTTGCCCCGCTTGCCCAAGCCTACCTCTCTGCTCCATGTACAAGCGTCGATAGCGAGCGCTTGTTTAGCTTGGCTAGTAATGTCATAGATGAGAAAAGAAACAGGCTTTCTGGTGAGAAGGCAGAGATGCTTCTGTTTGTGAAGAAGAACCTGCCATTGATGGTTAAGTGATTGCATTAGGAGTGGGATGGAGTACTTTGTTCACAACCTAAAGCTACCTGTTTGTATTAATGTTTTTTTTATCCCATATTATGATGCACTTTTTTATTTAGAGATGTCAAGAGAGGTCAAAGGCCTGAAATGTGGTGCAATTTACTTTGAGAACCAGTTTTCATTTTCAAGTACATATAGTGCACTTTAACTTTTGTTTTGTATTAATATTTTAGTTTTATCCTATATTACAGTATATGCTGCACTTTTTATTTTTAAATATTAAAAGAGGTGGTGCAATTTACTTTGAGCACCAGCTTTAATTTTCAAGTACAAAGATTTCATTGCACTTTATTTTTTTAGATGGACTTAAAGTTTTCTTTTGTCTTATAACTGCTGCTTGTGTTGAGGTGTTGTTGAAAGCCTCAAATGGGGGTACGAGTACCCCGAGGGGTACCCAGAGGTACTGGAGGTCAGAGGTACAGAGGTACTGTCAATAAATTACATTGTACCAGACAACTGCTGGGACGTTTTTGAATGTTGTTGTTTGAATGTAAGTTAGTTATTGACCTGTAAACTGGACTGAACGTTATGGTCAGTGTTGAAAATAAATCTGCTCAGGAGGCACTGTTGAAACTCTCACTCTATTTCTTATTTGTGATGTTTTATTCTTGAAAAGGGGGGTTATGATAGCATATAGCCTACCACTAGTTGTGGTTTTAATTGCAGTTATATAAGCAAAATGTTGTCTACTCAAGCCAAACAAATATGGTGTCTATTATATGATTATAATTATTTCTTAGATAGAAAATCGGTATCGGAAAAAACGGTTTTGGCAGGTCAGACCTCCTTAAAAACCGGAAATCGGTATCGGCCAAGAATTTTGCAATCGGTGCATCTCTAAATAAAATGTTAGCAATACCATTACTATTAACAACTGGCCATTTCAACTTATTAACTAAAATGTCCCCATTGCCCTCAGCCCTAAATTTTGTATTTTTTCAAAAAAATGGAGGGCTGCCTGTGTTTGCTGAGCAATTTTTAATGTAACGTCAGCACAACCTAATGGGATAGGAGCTGAATAAAGCACTGGATAAAGAGCAGGTTCCACCTTGCTTTTCGTTGAATGCATCTTTCAGTGATAGGCTACTAGCTTATTTCCTCCTGTGTATTCATGCGGTATCATACCCACAAGGTGGATGGATACCATGTTGGCAGGCTGCAACTCCACTGCAACTAATACTAACGGATGTCATGTTGAGAAGGTTTGTGTGGTGCAGAATAGAGCCCGACCGATATATCAGCGGGCCGATATTATCGGCCGATATTAGGCATTTTCCAAACTATTTGTATCGACATTTATATAATAATAATTATAATTATTAAAATGAATATTTTAAAAAACGGACGAAACACCCTTCAACCATGTTATAACGCCACAAACCCTACAACCAGCTGATCCAGCCAGAGTTGGGCAGAGCAAACGAGTTATCCACGACCGCAACATGAGCAGCAAAAGCGACCGGCAGTCCTTCATTTTCAATGAGAGCTGGTGACGAGGAGCGGCTGGCGCCGTGGCGGCAGCAAGCGCCAGCATCCAGAGCGACGAGAGTTGAAATAGAGCGTAACAGTGACCGCCCCTTTTTTAACAGCTCCGGTGCCGGAAGTAAATTTCCCATGCATTTATCTCGTCCACTTTTCGTAGAATCCTTATAAAAAGAGTATTAAGCCTTTAACCAAGCCAATCGTTCGTTATGGTAGTCGTGACCATATTATGTTTGATTCGGGATGAGTAGTTCCTCACTCGGTCAACAAAATAATGTACACAGTCTTGTACCTTTGCCTTTTCTTCCGTTTTCCAAATTCTTTTTATGCCCGAATCAAACATAATATGGTCACGACTACCATAACGAACGATTGGCTTGGTTAAAGGCTTAATACTCTTGTACTCTTGCACTTGTGTCATAGACGCGCCGCGGCGCTGCGGCGGCAGTGTGTTTTGCACTTTATAATGCTTTATCTCCATTTCTGTTTGTTGTATTGTGTCCTGACTGAGAGCAAAAAAACAGGTTCCTTGTGTGGGGAAACTAGGTCAACAATGCGATTCTGATTCCAATTATGCTACCATGCACAAAATAGACAGCATTTTTTGTATGTATTGTTTGAAAATATTGTTTTGATTACTAAATAATAAACAGGGGAAACGTGGAAATTGTTATTTGAACATGCTTGTCACGCCGGCCTGCCGAATAGCTCTACTACAAACTTGATATTGCAATGGGCACAACCGAACTTGCTTGAAGCCCTGCCCCCCTGCCCCCCTGGCGACGGCAGCGAGCAGCCAGCGGCCACAGCGCCCCCTGCTGCTCATGTTGATAGCGGTGTGACCCATCGGTGAAGTGTGTTCACTGCATTATCCTATTATTTTAGCGAAGACTCATAAATAACTACATATAACTAATGTTAGGGAAATCTGTTTATGTTTTGTTACTTGTTTCTAGAATTTCTTTTTTAAATATATATATCGGCCGATATATCGGAATATCGGATTTTTAAATCACAAAATATTTGTATCGGTATCGGCCTTAAAAATCCCATATCGGTCGGGCTCTAGTGCAGAATATGTTAAGGTAGCTGTCATCCTTCTGTAATCACTCAATTTAAATTTCATCTTATAAACACGTTAAAAACACCTTAGCTCTAAATCAAATGATTGCATTTGCCTCTGAGAGGGAGGGGACAACATGCCAACCAATAAAAAAGCTGTTGGGGCAGTAGCCACTATTACTAATTAAACCCTGAATGATCAAATTAAATCACATCGCTCCTATGTTTCATCATGTCTTTATATCCTGTTTTACTAAGACACATGTCACTAGGCTCAATACTGTTTGATGTTGTCTTCAAACGAATACATGATTCAACGATAAACGTGGATTCCCACTTTGTGGATTCTGACCTAGAAAAGCCCTCATCTCCTGAACGCTGTCCATAGAAACGACTTACTGACCTCGAGTAAAACGTGTGTAATTATCCATGTGCAATCTTCTTTCCTCAAAGTCGCCTCACTTAACGGCAATTCTTTAACATGGCCCCGTTGCTTGGCAACACTGAACGGAAAGCCCTCACAACTTCAGCAAACCCCTCCGGTTCAGGTGCCAATAAGCTGGTTGACCTACCAAATGTTCGAATTTTGTGGTGCATTACTAGTGCAGTGCACGTTTAAAACATGCCTGTTTGGAACGGGCCTATTGTTTGGCCTCCGGTATATCTAAACAACTTCCTCCCACTGCACTTCCTTGAGTCCTTAGCAATACACCCGCCAAGTATGAAGTCGATCGGAAGAACGGTTGTAGGACAGACAGACACACACACATACACACATACATACATACATACATACATACATACACACATACATACATACATACATACATACATACATACATACATACATACTAAGGGTCACGATTCTCCAAATCTACGATTCGATTTGACTTTCGACTTTAAGGTCATGATCCCATTCGATTTTCAATGTAAATGAACGATTAAAAAAATGTAATTTAAAATAAATCAGCACAAAATAAGACAGCTATGCCATTGTTCAAGACTGTCGAGTCTTGATTGGTAAAGATCAACAGATCATTGCCCTGACAACTTCAAATTCTTCTTTAAAAAGATAGGCTACAAGGTATGTGTGATAGGACCACTATATTTCTTTAGGAATGTACCACACTAAAGCTATATCGTAAATATGGCAATATAACATAACTATATAACAAAAACGTATTTAACCAAATTGGTGAAATAACTGTTTAACACATAAACAATAAGAGCCACTAGATGACAGCCCCACAAACATGTTGATCCTGCTTTTGATTTCGATGATCGAAATCAAAAGCTCATTTCGATCGATTTAGATTTAAAATCGAAATTGTGACACACCTAATACATACATAGAGACTGCTGATAATCTCCCAGCATGACATGCAATCACTTGTGGGTGCTTTGGAAAGGTTGTGACGTTGTGAGCCTTGTGTTGTGAGTAATGTGCAAAATATATTAAGTCAAGCGTTGTAGCAGGCCAAATGAAATTCATAAATAGAAAAGGTCACATATAACTAAGACACAGATAGATATATCTATCTCTTTTAAAGTAAATAAATATATAAACTCAAGATATTTCCCTGCTTGGGGCTACGGCTATCTATGTGGTCATTTGTAGGCCTATTACTGTGATTACCGTAGGCTATGGATGCACATTTCTCCACGGGAGACATGCAGAGTGGAGATAGAAGAACAGCAGCAGTGGGTTTCTCTTGTGGCTGCCATGTTGAAGTGATACACAGAAAACAGCGGGGACTACGAATAACGATGACACATGAGTTATGAGTAATGCCATATCTGACTTCTCCAGCATTTAGCTACAATTGAACTATAACATATTACAATAAAGACAATCACAAATAACTACAAATGGTGCTGAACAATGTTTACATTGTCTATTGCCCATTACTAAGCTACAGATGGCCTATAACTTCAGAAATCAAAAGCTGGACACTATTTCAAGCTAATGAACTCCCCCAAACAAATGCAGACTGCTTAAACTCTCTATCTGACCATATCATGGATAAAGTAACAACCTTTGCCTTCTGTAAAACACCATAGCCTACATACTACATGAGACTGTGTGAGTAAAAAATACAGTTAATTTAGCCCCCTATACCAATGCAAAAGTAGTAGGCCTAATGTGAGCCTATATAGGTTGTTGAGAATAATTAACCTAATCTGTATAAACAAATATCTGCATATGAATGCAGAATCTGTAGGCAAAGGGAATAGATATTGCTATCGTAAGCGTTCTGGTTTCTGTTTGTAGTCCGAGTAGTATTGACCAATCACGTTTGAGCGGGCTTTGGTCGCATCCGTGTAAACAGTCCGTGTGGAGAGCAAAAGAGGCAGAACGCATCGGCCAAAATGCAATCTGGGAACCCATCAGCTATCGTCTGATGGTGATTTAGCTTTTTATTAGCTACTTGTGGAAAGGCTACTTGTGAAATAATCCAGTCGTAGACATCGTCTCTTAACTCCAACTCCGTTCATGCGTTTCAAGTTGCTAATCGGACTGTAAACAATGACTGGCGAACCCCAGAAATATCGGCCCTTACCCCCAGAGGCTAAATTGTCGTCAGACGGTAGCCAACTGGGTTCCGAGATTGTAACTAACCTACAATGAAGCAACTTTTTTTTCTAGGAGAGATCAGCTTTGCTCATAACACTAATTATGGGTCTGCTACTTTTATGTACCAGGACACGGGTAGTAGATCTTCATTAGCGTAGTCTACTACCTGTGCCGGGGACATAAAAGTAGCATCTCGTCACATATTTACGCCCCGTCAGCGGCCATTGCGTCTTTCAGTTGACGCCAAAGGGACACCCATGGCATCATAACTTAACTTTACCCAACCAGCCACCAAAAGCATACATTGACGGTGAACCCTGGTCGTTACATTTCTATGTAAAATAACGTCTTCCACCCACAGTATACCATCTGTGCATAGCGCTGTGGAGGAGCCTGGAGAAAGCAGAACCGGTTCAATACAAAATTACGTGGTCCAAAGAATTATAAGCATTTTATGAATTAGTTTCTCTTTGTTGTCAGTCACTATATTAAAGATAACATGTGTCTGATTTGTTTTAGTTCCAGGTTTAGTACATATGTAAGACGCTATATTAGCGGAATGCACCGACTCCAGTGGGTTGCGAAACGAAATAATGCGTTCAACATCTTTTTTGACTGTGAATGCAAAATGTACAGAACATTACCTAAGTGTATTTAATCATTAATTGTTGCCAGCACCATGGCTACCTACCACACACTACTGGTTGCTCTAGAAGCTAAGCTGGTCTGGTCCATCCTTGGATGGGAGAACAGATGGTACTGGTAGAGGTGTTGGAGGGCCAGTAGAGGGTGCTCATCCCTCTGGTCTACGATCTTGTCTATAATATGCCCAATTCCCCAGCACAGAAACAGGGACTCTGTCCTGTCGGGAGCACGTTAAAACCGAGGTCCTGACTCCCTGTGGTCAAGAGTAGGGGTGCCAAGTGAGCGTGTGTGGTGCATGCTGGCTGCCATGCATCACCCAGGTGGGTGCTACACACTGGTAGTGAAGGAGGTGTTATCACACACACACACACTATGCGCTTTTGGTGTCTTGAAAAGTGCTCTATAAATGCAATTAATTATTATTAATTATTATTCAACAGGCTACTTTTTCAGTCTACTTTGTCATACTTTTTCATTAAAAAAAAATCTGTTTTTCGACAATCAAAAAAAGATATTGGAGAGCACATTGAAAATAAAACTACAGACAGTAAAAATGTAAGAACATGAATAAAAAGAAAAGAAAGAAAAGAAGCTAGCAAGTATTGATAGTTTCGGTAGCGTTTTTGTTTTCTGATTCACAGTGTTTTTGTAGGCATTTGTACCTGTGCACGTGAAATTTGGCCATAAATATAGTTCAGTCAGGACCACTTTTGTCAATATAATCTTTATTCTAAAGCAGAATATACATGCAGAATTACATTTGCAGAATATTACATTTGGCGGTATGGCTCTGTTCTGGGAACTCCTTGCCCTTCCACGTGCCTACGTGGAAAGCCTTAAGGCAGGGGGAGCACTCCTCCCTGCCCTTCCATGTGCCTACATGGAAAGGTTTAAGACAAGGAGAGCGGCAGCAGAGACCCCCCGGGGTACAGAACAGAGCAAGCATCAATGACAATCAGAAAAAGACATTGATTAGTTAGATACAACATAAAGGTGGAGCTGGGGTGGAGGTGGGTTGCAAGCTAGCAGAGGAAGCAGCGAATGTAGGCAGGCTGAAGCAGCTTTAAATAAGGCGCCAAGAATGATGTTTGCCAATGGGTGTTTGAGGGGGAGTCAGCTGAGCTGTCAGCTGACTGTGTATGGTATCCAATGGGAAGCTAGGGAAATCAGCTGACGTACGTCTATAATGATACTACGCATTTGAAGCGCTCTGCATGCGTAACGTAACCTAACGCGGCAATATGACTACTGTGATATCTGTACTGAGCCGAGCCTGACTTCGTGGCCTGCCTGAACTAACGCTATGCTCAATTTCAGTCAGGACCACTTTTGTCAATATAATCTTTATTCTAAAGCAGAATATACATGCAGAATTACATTTGCAGAATATTACATTTGGCGGTATGGCTCTGTTCTGGGAACTCCTTGCCCTTCCACGTGCCTACGTGGAAAGCCTTAAGGCAGGGGGAGCACTCCTCCCTGCCCTTCCATGTGCCTACATGGAAAGGTTTAAGACAAGGAGAGCGGCAGCAGAGACCCCCAAGAACCATACCAGGCAACCTCCCTTCCATGAGCTACATGGAAGTGCCGTTAAGAGGAGCCAGCAGCGCAGACATATTATTATATATTTATTTAAGAATAAATATGGACATAGCCGATCATTAATGCAGACTCTAGTTTAAGTAACTGCTGAGATTAATTAAGGAACCCTGAGGGGTATGCTAGAAGTATGTTTAAATATTTTGTTCTTACTTTTGGCGGTGTGGCTCTATTCTGGGTCCTCCTTGCCCTTCCACGTGCCTACGTGGAAAGCCTATAGGCAGGGGGAGCACTCCTCCCTGCCCTTCCATGTGCCTACATGGAAAGGTTTAAGACAAGGAGAGCGGCGCACACCCCCAAAGAACCACACCGGGCAACCTCCCTTCCATTAGCTACATGGAAGTGCCAGTAAGAGGAGCCAGCAGCGCAGCATATTATTATTTATAAAGAATAATCATGGACATAACCGATCATAATGCAGACGCCATTTTAAGTAACTTGGCTGAGATCAAGTAAAGAACCCCACGAGTATATTTAAATTATTAGGGACCGAGCCAGTGAAACTGGAAGGTCCCTATTGAATGCTTTGTTTATTATTATTCCTATTATTAGGGACCGAGCCAGTGAACTGGAAGGTCCCTATTGAAATGCTTAGTTTATTATTATTATTATTATTATATTCTTTTTGGGCCTCTTTGCACCATCTCGACGTATATGAAAACTTTTATATGCCAAGGTTGTCGGGGCTGGTAAAACCTTTATATTCTATGCGTCACGTTCATGTCGCACACTTGGACAACCACTAGGTGGCGCTGTTTTTCAGCAATCCGTAACGCTCATAACACCGCCATACTTTGTCGCACATCCAAAAACCTGATATCTATACATGCAGAAATTAGTGCTGCACCTCCCCACGTCGGCCACTCCTATCTCCACCTGAATAGTTTTTTCGCTAGAGCGCAAAAACACACAAAAAAAAAAGTGCAATCTGTACGCTTGTCTCCCAGTCACACGAAACTTCACACGTAGCATATCCAGACTGTACCATGAAAATAAGTAATTGAAAGTATTTTGATATTTCAAAAAATACGCGTTTTTTTTTTTTTTTTCCTCCAAAATGTTTATGAACGAACTCCTCCCAAGGAATTTGTCTGTTCTGCTTCAAAATCAATCAGCACAGTCAGAAGATGGTGCTGAACATGTGCTCTTTGCGACTCTACGTCAAAGGGCGTGTCTGTGGCGTATCGTCAAAGTTGGCCCTTTTGAATGGAATGTCAATCTGTGATGCCGTTTGTGCCATTCCCTGACCCTAATGTTAGCTACTACGAGTCTCCCTGCGAACGCCCCGGTCTACCGCACACTGCATGGACCGTGTCGGACGCCAAACTGTCGCGACACTATCCACGACGCACCCCGACAGACTCGGCGAGGTCCCGCCCAACGCTCCTTGGAGCTTACTTTTGGCGGTGTGGCTCTATTCTGGGTCCTCCTTGTCCTTCCACGTGCCTACGTGGAAAGCCTAAGACAAGGAGAGCGGCGCACGCCCCCAAAGAACCACACCAGGCAACTTCCCTTCCATGAGCTACATGGAAGTGCCGGAAGAGGAGCCAGCAGCATAATAACTGATACCTCTAAGCAGACACTAGTTGAAGTACATGCTAGTATAGCTAGAAGGTCCCCCGGAATTTTTGTGTACATTTATGAATTTAGCCAGCAGTTACAGGGCACTCCTTGCTTTTTTGAGCATCGAGAATGCTTGCGCCTCAGGCCGGAGGTATCGTTCGTGCCCATCTACCCATAGCCTTAAGAGTTGAGACGGGAGCTACCGAGTTGTTACCGCTCCTATCCGGAATGAATGAGGAGTGTAGCGCTCTGGAGGAAGCCCGCAGGTTTGGCGGAGTAGGCGAAGACGTGGGGCAACCAAGCATGGGACATGGAATTTCCTTCTTCCGTGGCAAAGAGAGGCTCCTGGTTGCTGGCTCGGGGACGACTTTTCATGTATTGAGTCATAGAAGACAGGGGACAAAAGCAGAATTAGATCGAAAATTATGACTGAGGATCCTTTCCTATCCCCATCAGTCTTTGAATGCTTGAGTAATAAGGTGGAAAAGTGGTGAGGATTAATTGATACGTCAGCAATAGTGAGGTCATGCGAAGGATCAAAAGATCCTGTGCGTGTAGTAAATTCGCCACCTCTGAGAAATCCACAGAAAGTGGTGAGAGACATTTTCCAAAAATATTGACCAAGCACCCGCCCCTTAAGTATGTGATTAGTTTTTTCACGAGTGTAAGAGTGAAGGGAAGACGAATATCATTGCCTTGAGGTTTGTCTTTCTTAAGGCCATTAAGCAGAAGACGGACGGATGGGTTCCCGAGCAGGCTGATGGTGGATGGATCCAGGCAGCGCAGATGGAACTGAATACCTGCGACTAGGCCTTTAATGGAAGATGGCTGCATTTTTTTTTTTTTTTTTTTTTTTTTTTTGGGATTCAAAACAATGAACTAAAAAGGCACATACGATGGAAAAATGACGGGCAGAACTTCTGCAGAGAGGTGGCACAAAAGAGGTGAAATAAGACCATGCAGATTCGTACATCTTTAAGTAGATTAGCCAAGCCTGATCGCATATAGTGAGCAGAGAAGCATGTATGATTGCATGCTGTGTTTAACTAACACTGTTTGGGAGAATGGGGGGCAAGGCAGGCTGGATGGCGCTGCCACCGGGCACAGCTGGCAAAATCAAACCGGGACAAGGAATCAGCAATTTGTCGTCCAATCCTGGAATGTGAGCTGCTCTAATAATGAAATACCCAACACGGATAACCAAGTGATGCGTCTTACGAAGCCATTAATAAAAGAACTGAAGAACGCCCTTGTTCATATGTTAACGGTTGCCTCATGTCATGAAAAGGCTTATTTTCTCAAGCCCCTGTTGGGGAGGCGGCTTCGTCTCGGCACACTGACTTGGGATGCCCGTCTCCGCAATAACTGCAAGCTGTTACGAATAAATGACAGCATATGTATCAACAGCTGTAATATCCTCACATAGCCACAAGGGAACCGAAACGAATGCATAAGCTGTAATATCCCCACGTAGCCACTAGGAAACAGAAACAAATATAAGCTGTATAACCGCACCTGGCCACCAGATGGCAGCACATGATACACTGGGGGCGGGCGCGCAACTCTAGCCAGAGTATATACACGTCGTAGAGCCACGCACTATCGAGCGCACACAAGCAGGGGAGAACTAGCGGCAGCGTATCCATTAGATATCGAAACCAATAAAGTGAGTTAAGCGATCCTGTGTCGGCGGCCTTCTTCCTCAAGAACATCACAATCAAGCATGAATATATTTATAACTATAGAAGCTGCACACGTTTCATTGAAATTGAAGCACATGGGAGTCACTGGTTGAGTCACGTTGGTTTCTTCGGTTTGTGGTTTTGAAGGGGTTGGCCTACAGCCACAGATCAAGGGCACAGTTTGTGTGAGTGAGAAAAGGAGCTGCAAATGAGCAGGGCAGCTTGGTGTCCTGTGAAATGCCTGCTAATAAGAGCCAGGTCGACTACTGACCAGTCTTTGGTTGAATCTTTGTATGAACATGAAGCTTTAGCATAAAATGATTTGTGGTATTCGAAAAATTAAAAATGTTCCACCATAGACAAGCCATATCCGAAATGATGGGTAGGTATGTGTCCAGTTCGGCTCTACGGGTAGATATTCCCTGTTTTAGACAGTCTGGGGACACACTCTTTCAGCATCACTGACATATCTCCACAGTCCACGATACGTCTATCGCTAACTCAAAGGCGAGCAGGATTTTATCAAGTTGACGTCATTACCTAGCCTGGCAAGCCAGACCCACATCAGAAAGATGTAAGGTCTGGCTCAGCTCCATTGGCAGTGTGGGCGGGATAAACGGTTGTCTTTCAAGTTCCCTCTGCACGCAATAGGATAGCGCTACAACCAATCAGAGCAACGAAGAAGGTGACGTAGTCAGAGCGACGGCTCTGACTACGTAATTAATCAAAACTCAGAATAAATATTTATTTTCGAGGAAAGACTTCAGCTGTTCTTTCTCAAATAAAATGTTAACTTAAAGTCTTGAAGAGTCGCGGCCAAAGCCGAGTGGAGAGACAGCCGTTCGCCAGCAGCAGCAGCAGCCATTGTTTACCTCTAACACAGAACCGTCGCATTTCTGTCGTCATTAGTAGCCCGGCTTTCGACTCCGCCCCTCACGCTGTGATTGGTCAGACATACAAGACACACTTGGTGTTTCCAGCACCAAAAAGCCGACGGAGCCGTGCTAGACCTACCTAGCTGCCAAATAAATTTGCTGCCGCTAGGGGGTGTCTAGAGTTCTAGGCTAGTCATTACCTGCAAGGATTTGGCTTCTGAGATGTGGGGAAACTGCAGCGGCCGGAGGAAAGAATGGGACCCCTGTGGAGATTGGAACTGCGCTTCCCAGCGTTCTCCGCGGGAATGTGGTGCCGTCGAAACGTGTTGTGGTGACGTCATCATTCGGCGCCGCACCTGTTGGACCGTGCGTTGGACCTGCGAACGGTGAGGAGCCTGTCGGACCATGCGCTGGACCTGCGGACAGTGAGGAGGGAAACATGCCTCCAGCTGATGAAGACGGGCCGGCTGAATGTGTTGCACCGGACTCCAGGACTTAAATCCTGGAATCAGCTGGGTAGGCGGAGCTGGCTGCTTCGTCTGGGACTCGTGCTCTTTTGGAAGGCAGCGCGGCGGCTGGAGCTGGGACTGCGGCGGAGTTTCGGGAGCCGTGTTTCCTTTTCTTTGCAGATTTTTTAGGAACAGAATAGTTGGAGAGAAATGCGGATGCCGTTTCGCTGCGGATGTCTCCTTAAACAGCGCAAACAGCTCCTCGTGAGAAGCCCCTACTGGAGCAGTAATGTAGTTTTTAAGCAACGCTTCTAGGAGTTTAGGCACTGGCCAATCCTCAATGCTGGAGTATTTGGATTTTTACTTGCCAAACGAGAGCTCCGGCGGAGGGGAATGACGCTCTCTTCGCTGGCTTC
>JAOPHQ010000369.1:25000-92007 GCA_030340625.1 Merluccius polli
TGTCAGACCAATCACAGCGTGAGGGGCGGAGTCGAAAGCCGGGCTACCATGACGACAGAGTTGCGACGGTTCCGTGTTAGGTAAACAATGGCTGCTGCTGCTGGCGAATTCCACTCGGCTTTGGCCGCGACTCTCCAAGACTTGAAGTTAACATTTTATTTGAGAAAAGAACAAAGAACGGCACTGAAGTACGGAGCCCCCGAAATGACATGAGAAAAAAAAAAAAAAAAAAGGTCACTTTGGTAAAATCTAACCAATATGTTTGCGAGACCTCGCAAAAGTTTTGCGAGATCTCACAAATTATTATTGCGAGATCTCGCAAAAGTTTTGCGAGATCTCGCAAATTAAAAAAGAAAAAAGGTTGTAGTGCCTATATGTTACCAGCAGGTGCAACCATAGGATTCCTATGGGGGGAACGGCTCTGACGGCTCTGATTACAAAACCAGGTGAAACATGATCGTAAGCATATCATCGGGTCTTCAACGTTTTCCAGGCCAAGGACCCCCAAACTGATAGAGAGATGGAGCGGGGACCCCCTACTTATATTGTGCCATTCATAAACATAATGCGTGAGTGCGCGTGTGCGTGTGTGTGTGTGAGCGAGCCTGGGTTGAGCGCGAGGAACATTTCCATAATGTAGCGTCCGCCACCGCCGCTACATTATGTTTATGAATGGCAGTGGCATGGCCACCCTGCTCGCTGTACCTTGCACGTGAATATTATGAACCTGTGTATTATTTGAATATCTTAGTATTGAATGCACAATAACAAGGTACATTTATAAATGGCACTATAGGACCAGTTTAATATAAAACACAATTTTACACAATATAAGTAGGGGGTCCCCGCTCCATCTCTCTATCAGTTTGGGGGTCCTTGGCCTGAAAAACGTTGAAGACCCGATGATATGCTTACGATCATGTTTCACCTGGGGGGTATACTACGAAGCTCGATTAGTGGGTTAGCGAGGTATGTTGCGCTCAAAGCCTGGGTTAGCTGTCCTACGAAAGTCGCTCTCTTTTAGCGTCGCTGTATCACCATGGTAACTTATGCTGGCAACCAAACCTGGTCGGGAGGAGGTTTTCAGCTAAGACTTTCCGATTAGATCGGCTTCTTAAAGCTGCAGCGCCGCTTTCGGGACAGATCCGATCCCTTTATGAGAGATACAGGTTCTCATCAGAGGGTATTTGCTATTTGGTCGTCCTTGTTGGACCTTATGAGGGCAATGCTACAAAAAGAAGCCGTGCGCAGTGTGTCTGTTTCACTGCGATGTGTTGCCACGGGTACATATTTGCATACAGTTGGTGATGCCGAAAATATAAGCAAAAAGGTGCCTTCCGATACGCAAGGTTGCAGCTGCCCTAAATACACTGCTAAATATGTTCGTGGTGTTTCCCAACTTTTTGCCAACACAAACTGTCAAGTTGCAAGTTATCAACTTGCAGGTGAAAGAAAACACCTGTATACGTGAATGAGCGGTAGAGTGGCGGTAGCGCGTCAGTCTTCAGATTCTGCGTGCTGGGTTCGATTCCCAAGTGAAGTGGGTATGTGTAGTTTATTAAAAAAAAGTTATATTTCTTATGTCATATGGAATATTTATTCATTAATGTTATGGAATTATCCAGTTTGGTAATCTAGATGGGGGTAAAAGGCGTGATGATGGACAGGCAACATATGAACCCCGGTCGCTGGCGTTCAGCTCACATCCTAATCCACCACACCACCGTCGCTACCATCCAGCACATGCAATACGTTTCTTACATATAGGATGTATTTGAAAGGAATTCCCTAAATTACACAAAAAAGCAAGTTGGAGGTTGCTTTTGCATTTTGCAATCATATGCGTAAGAATTGTTCGCCATTAATCCCAATAGAGTATTGGGATTAATGGCGAACAATTCTTACACATTCACAGAATCTGCTGTTTTTTGCCAGCATGGGCAACTGTATCGCCCCTTGCCGTTATTTGCTTTTTAAACTCCTCGTATGAGTTCATAATCACTACTTGCTCCTCCTGAGTGACATACACAGCCCGTGTTCGCTCCGTCGGATCCATTGCGTCAAGGTGAATGACGTATTGACGTTGGGTTACGCCCTTTTTATGTGAACGCGCATTGAACCTAAAGCGGAAAACCTGGCTTGACAAATTTACCTTTAAGTGAGCTTCGTGGAACCGTTTAACTCTGATCGCGAGTTTCGTCTTTAGCAATCGAGGTTTTCCCAAGAAAACCTGGATATGTTCAGCGAGCTTCGTAGTATACCCCCCTGGTTTTGTAATCAGAGCCGTCAGAGCCGTTGCCCCCATAGACATATACGCCTCGTGCTGGAACGTAACCCAGCGTCGCCGCCATATTGGTTGGGTCTCCTCACTCTAGTCTAGCATAGGAGTCAACGGGAGAGCAAGCTATGCCAGTATGTTGTGCAGCTTACGGCGCAGTATTGACACCAGATCGCGTGGGATTACCTTTCACAAGTAAGATTGAACAATAATTCTTATTATTTAATTCGTCCTGTATCATAAATAAATCTCTGCCATTTGTAACAAACCAAACCGTGTGAAAATCCGGTAGAAATTCGGGGAGTTATGCTTATTATTGTAGTTGGGGATACACCTTCCTCCATAGAAATGAATGCACTGGGGGCGCACTGGGGACCCATCCAAGATGGCGGCCGCGCTGATACGTCAGCTCCAACAGGCAGCGTCAGTCTATGAGGCGTCTATGTATATATGTCTATGGTTGCCCCCATAGGAATCCTATGGTTGCACCTGCTGGTAACATATAGGCACTACAACCTTTTTTCTTTTTTAATTTGCGAGATCTCGCAAATTATTATTGCGAGATCTCGCAAAGTATTATTGCGAGATCTCGCAAAGTATTATTGCGAGGTCTCGCAAACATATTGGTTAGATTTCACCAAAGTGACCTAGTTTTTTTTTTTGTTTTTTTTTTCTCATGTCACTTCGGGGGCTCCGTACTGAAGTCTTTCCTCGAAAATAATATTTATTCTGAGTTTTGATTAATTACGTAGTCAGAGCCGTCGCTCTGACTACGTCACCTTCTTCGTTGCTCTGATTGGTTGTAGCGCTATCCTATTGCGTGCAGAGGGAACTTGAAAGACAACCGTTTATCCCGCCCACACTGCCAATGGAGCTGAGCCAGGGGACGATGTCCGGACGGTATTTCGTCCGGACGTGCCTACGTCACCACAGTGATGCGCGTCCTCGTTGCCGAAGTGGTGGGATGGGCACGAGACCACCAAGAAGAGTTGGCGGTATTGCTAGGATTACCGATTCAGCGAAGGTGGTCGCGACAGAGTTTTCATAACATTACATGATGGCGAGTACTTCAATTAAAATGTAATTTAAGTAAAAGTACTTAGTTAAAAAAGTCATCACCTCTACTGGGATTCGAACCCATAATCCCACCATTGGTAACCTACTCACTAGCCCATTACCCTACGGTTTGCGATATCATTAGCTGAGAGGAGACTAGTATTATTTCAATGACTTTACGTTGTGGTTGCTAGATAACGGTAAACAAACTAAAAGATCGCAATTATTGATTTTGCTTACAAATGGATGGTTTTACCCGTTCACCGAACAACGTTTGTGGGAATTTAGCACCAAGTTTCCATCAAAAAGATTTGTTTTAAAAATCTTAACTTGTTAGATTTAGGACTTCGGTAAGCCATCTCCTGCCGTATGCTTCGGCAACGAGGACGCGCATCACTGTGGTGACGTAGGCACGTAATACCGCCTCCGGACGAAATACCCTAGATTTTCATCGTCCCGCTGAGCCAGACCTTACATCTTTCTGATGTAGGTCTGGCTTGCCAGGCTAGGACTCCCTCTCTAGGTTAAACAAATGCTATTGCATCCATACCCTCTGATTGGCTGATAGGGTCAGCCGGTACCTGCTGATTAAGTAAGGGATAATGGCCGACGAGGTATCCATTAACAGAAATTAATGGACGACGCGGAGGCGCTTCCGCGAAGTCCATTCATTTCTTTTAATGGACACCTCGAAGGGCATTATCCCGCTTATACCATGGTCACTTACGAAAGAAAGAAATATTTAATCAATTAATAATACTTTAATGTGTTTTAAAGTTAAAATCGTGAGGGTTTTTTATTTTTACAAGTCGGGCGGACTATTTAATATCTCCCGTATGCAGGCGTTGCCAAGCAACGTGGCCATAGCGTCTTCATAGCGTCAACGTCTTTCCTAGGTGTACATTAACACTTTTTAACCTACACCCTCCAACCAATCAGAATCTATGGAGCCAGTATCCTGTCATAATTCAAACCTGAAAAAAAAGTTTCAAAGGCTTGTAAGTCTGTGTTTGAAAACTCAACACCTTGTAAAAAAGGTTTTGCAACACTGAAAAAAGAGATTATAGCCTGAAAAAAAAAGTCAAACATCTGCAAACATAATTTTGTGTTCTATTTTATCTTCTTCATCATTTTCACCAACACATTTTCAAAGCTAAAATTTTTTCACAAACACATTTTCAAAGTTTAAAAATGTTCACCAGCGCATTTGCAGAGTTTCAAATCTGACACTGTTCTAACAGTGTATTACTTTGTTTCCCGGTTTCGAAACCTTGTAAATGGGATTCTGCAAACAGCTGTTCAAACATTGAGAAATACGTTTTGAAAGGTTGAATATTTATTTTTAAAAACTTGTAAAGTTGTAAATTTACACCATTGCAATGTATTTTTTCAGAACTTAATTTTCAGCACTGACTTTTCAGAGATTTGACCACACGGGCGCAAGCTTGTGAGTCACGTGATTATTGACAGTGTTCTGTCGCTGTTTCGTTTTGAAACTCCTTTAGAGTCAAAGGTCTGAAAACGTGGGCCGTTGACCGGGTTGTGCGGGATTGACAGTGCTCTGCCGATGACAAGAATAACAAGCGACTTGCGCGGTTGATTTTGTTGTCTATTTTCTGGAACCATGGCTGGTAGACAGGTGAGCAATTTTATTCTATATTGTTTGCGTTCTAACCACCCGCGAGCCTCCTGCAGCTCGCCAAGCTGTAATTTGCAACACGTTCTCATCCCAACTCGTAATATACCGACGATTTTCACGCCCCTAGACGTCTGATACTAACGCAAAACGTACCCTCCCGCATCTGTGTGAAACGATCTGGGTTCTCATAAACCCGTTCGCGGTGGTAAGAGACCAGCAGAGTCTACAGCGTCCACTCGCAGAGCAGAGTCTACAGCGTCCGCAGTCTACTGTGAAACAATTCACTCCAAAAAGGGTTAGGGTTATGGTTATGGTTAGCGTAATCTATCACCGTGACCGGGTTATTATTGGAGTGAATGGACGCTGTAGACTCTGCTCGTCTCTTGCCACCGTGAACGGGTTTATGAGAACCCAGATCGTTTCACACAGACGCGGGAGGGTACCTTTTGCGTCAATGTCAGACATCTAGGGGCGTGACAAATCGTCGGTATATTACGAGTTGGGATGAGAACGTGTTGGTTTCACAGTAGACTGCGGACGCTGTAGACTCTGCTCTGCGAGCAGACGCTGTAGATTCTGCTCGTCTCTTACCACTGCGAACGGGTTTATGAGAACCCAGATCGTTTCACACAGACGCGGGAGGGTACGTTTTGCGTTAGTATCAGACGTCTAGGGGCGTGACAAATCGTCGGTATATTACGAGTTGGGATGAGAACGTGTTGCAAATTACAGCTTGGCGAGCCGCAGGAGGCTCGCGGGCTGGTTAGAACGCAAACAATATAGAATAAAATTGCTCACCTGTCTACCAGCCATGGTTCCAGAAAATAGACAACAAAATCAACCGCGCAAGTCGCTTGTTATTCTTGTCATCGGCAGAGCACTGTCAATCCCGCACAGCCCGGTCAACGGCGCATGTGATTGGACTGTACCTCAGCAGAGAGCAACCAATTGGTTTAGAGCAAGATGGTCCCGCCCCCAGGAACGTTTTTTTTTCTCCTTTTTTCACAACCACGTTTTCAGACCTTTGACTCTAAAGGAGTTTCAAAACGAAACAGCGACAGAACACTGTCAATAATCACGTGACTCACAAGCTTGCGCCCGTGTGGTCAAATCTCTGAAAAGTCAGTGCTGAAAATTAAGTTCTGAAAAAATACATTGCAATGGTGTAAATTTACACCTTTACAAGTTTTTAAAAATAAATATTCAACCTTTCAAAACGTATTTCTCAATGTTTGAACAGCTGTTTGCAGAATCCCATTTACAAGGTTTCGAAACCGGGAAACAAAGTAATACACTGTTAGAACAGTGTCAGATTTGAAACTCTGCAAATGCGCTGGTGAACATTTTTAAACTTTGAAAATGTGTTTGTGAAAACATTTTAGCTTTGAAAATGTGTTGGTGAAAATGATGAAGAAGATAAAATAGAACACAAAATTATGTTTGCAGATGTTTGACTTTTTTTTTTCAGGCTATAATCTCTTTTTTCAGTGTTGCAAAACCTTTTTTACAAGGTGTTGAGTTTTCAAACACAGACTTACAAGCCTTTGAAACTTTTTTTTTCAGGTTTGAATTATGACAGGATACTGGCTCCATAAGAATCGAGTATTCACCCAGACCACGGTATATAATAAGCATTGATGTGACACACCTGCTGCCGGCAGCCCCGTCCCAGAATGAAAAAGAAGTGGGTTGGGTTTCCCTTTAAGTCAGGTTCACAGTGTTACAATGCATTTCAAGTTTGCCAACATATAATTATCCAGAAAATGTCATTGTCATATCTTTTAGTTGTTTATTTGCATTATCATACATTAGGTACAAATAATATGGTTTACAGGGTAATTAGTTCAGACTAAGGGGAAAGGAGGCATAGGAACACCATTTGTAAAATACAGTATATTTCTTTAAATTAATGCTAATAATTGCTATATTTAAGAACTGATGAGATAAGGCATTCTCATGCACCAATGATATGTACTAAAATACATAAAATAAACATGGCAGTTTGCTTAAGTTATGTTTCCATAGCAATCAGGACGAGGAACCAGTGGTGATCAATGACACAAAGAAGCGCAAGAAATGTGCCCATATAAGGAAACATAATTTAAATAATAAAGAAACTACTTTATTTAAAAATAGGCCCTTTTCACAGTAGGAAAAACACGTGTAGCTCATAACATTAATTATGGGACAGTTTGATTTAGGTACGGCAGTGCACCAGTAGAAACACAACTAGTCCAGTAAATATACATTGACCATGCTGGTGCTGCGACGGACATGAATAAAACCGACTTAATGTTAAAAATGACAGGAACAGGAAGTTACTTCACCCTGCTACTGACAATCTGTGAAAAGAGTCCATTGCCGGTTGGGAAGCAAAACATTTTTTAAATAGATAACACCCTCTGAAGTAAGTATTGTATAAATGAATAGTTTTAAGAATGGACAATCCTAATAGACCTTTATCACAAAGGTGTAACAGTAGCCTGGACCAACACAGGTGTGGCTCATTAAGTTCATTATGGGTCTGTAGGCATGCCAGTGGCCATAATTAACATTATGAGATACACCTGTGTTCACCTCTACCGCTGATAAAGGCCTATAGGGGCAATAATTAGCAATAGGATGCAAGTGTTTCTTTGGCCATTTCACATTAAAATGATTTAAAGAAGAGTAGAAAGGGAAGTGGAAGCTGACATAAATATATATAAAAGGAGCGCAGGTCAGGTGAGAGCATAGGCGGGGGAGGAAAGGAGAGGGAAGCGAAGAGGGAGGTCAATACCAAGAGGCAGCCGGGGTGTCATCTGGTCTCATTCACACCCCCAGACCCCATTTCTACTCCTTTGTCTGGACGATGTCTAGTCCTCAGTACAGAGGAGACAACCTATGCTATCCCTGAACTGGTCAAATGTGTAATAAGTGTTTCTCTTATGTGCATCTTTTTTTTTAAGAATTCAAAATTATGTTTTATTTAAAAACATATCATAGGCGCCCCCTACTGCACCCCCCTCCATTGTTACATTATTGCATTATTGTCATTATTATTGAAATACGGTGGAAAAATACTGACAGCAAAATGGTGTTCTGCTTTAGAAGAATGATGATACTTTAGGTGGCATTAGCTCATGAATAGCTATTAGACTAAATGTTGGAAGCATAAAGAGAAAAAGTAACACAAGTGACCAAGTAATAGGAAGTACATATTTGATTGTGTGGAACAGAAGCAACAGTATTATGAAAACCAGATGGTGGGATGGCTACAGATTGCAGACTGAAAACTGTATTTGTGCTAACATTGATGCCAATAAATTCGGCTTGCACACGTGCGCTCACATGCGATTTGTTATATTGTTATGCCATTTCAGTTGGAATGCATGCACCAGGAATCACTTAACTCACTAAAACCAGCACACATCTCCTACTATGAAGTAAGAGACAGGAAGTTGGCGTAATGCTGTCTGCTATTTGTCAGAGAGAGAGAGAGAAGAGAGAATGAGAGAGAGAGAAAACTTTACAGGTTAACCTGATGGAGAACTGAGACCACCTCCTCCGTTCATGTTGTTTTTAAAATATTTATTTGTTTATTACAAGGTAAGTATTAACGGTAATTACTCATTGAAACGTATAGTCTGGGCCTTCAAACAAACACATGCAGCGATGAGACTTGCTTCAAACCAGAGAGCAGGTCGTTTCGGAAGGCGTGCCGCCCATAATACAGACTACTGTCTCACTATAGCTCACAAGACAGCTCTCAGGCTGTGGGGTTCAAAAGTGGTTCACAAGCCAACCATCTAGTTGTGTTTGGTTCATACATGACACCGAAGAATGAAGGAAGCCCATGTGCTGTGCATCGATGAGCTACATGGCATGGCATTGACTGACATCCTTGTGCACTGGTGCAATCATGGCTACATGCAATATACAGTAGTAGTAGGGGTGAGAGGGCTGAGCAGGTGTGGCTTCAGAAAGGGCTAATAGGCTGGGTGAGGCTACGACGGAGAGATGCTATCACAGAAAGTCATCAGTATGACTACAAGGCTAGTGCAACGCTGCTAGTACCGGGTTGTGGCATTTTCTGGTTTGGCACAAACGGAAGGTTATACAATAGGAAACACAGGGAATACATTCTTTACAAAAAAACGAAAACAACACTGAACCTAAACCTCAACAATAAGACACAAATCTAGAGCGAGCTAGGAGCCTTCCTGGTCTAGTTAGAGCTAGGGGCCCTGCTAGAATTGATAGAGCTAGGGGCTTTCCATATCTAGAAAGAGGTAGGCCCCCCCCTGATCTAGAGAGAAAGCTAGGGACCCGTCTGCTCTAGAGAGAGAGCTAGGGACTCATCTGGTCTAGAGAGAGAGCTATATAGTCTAGAGAGAGCTAGGGGCCCATCTGGTCTAGAGAGAGAGCTAGGGGCCCTCCTGGTCTAGAGAGAGAGCTTGGACTCCCCTGGTCTAGAGAGAGAGCTAGAGACCCATCTGATCTTGAGAGAGAGAGCTACCTGGTCTAGAGAGCAATAGCTAGGGGCCAGTCTGGTCTAGAGAGAGAGCTATCTGGTCTAGAGAGAGAGAGAGCAAGGGGCCCGTCTGGTCTAGAGACAGGGCTAGGGGCCTTCCTGGTCTAGAGAGAGCGCTAGGGGCCAGTATGGTCCAGAGAGAGAGAGCTAGGGGCCCTCCTGGTCTAGAGTGAGAACTTGGGCCCCCCTGGTCTAGAGAAAGCTAGGGGCCTTCCTGGTATAGAGAGCGAGAGCTAGGGGCCTGTTGGAGTGGAGTATTGTATGTTGGATTAGAAACAGATCAAGGTAAAAGAAACTAGGGCACAGATGTATTCAGTTCATAGAGACATTTGGGAATTTAAAGTAATTATATCAATACATATGATATTTAGTGAAGTAAGATTAGTAAAATAGTTGTTAGTTAATAACAACAGTAATTACTTCTAGACTTGTATACATAATGCATTTTTCAATTATAACGTTTAACTTAAAATAAATGAGCTAAACATGAAACCAAACAAAAATTTTAGGAAACTAGATAAAAACAGAAATTAGGCATACATTTTAACAACTAAAAGGGATGTTTAATTTGCTTAGATAAAATAATAAAGAGATTGCACTTAACACTAGTGTCCCTATACACCTTCACTAGTCTCAGATCAACTCTTGAGGACAGCATTGGCCCGTGGGTAACCAGGATCTATGTTTGAAGTCATATTTTTAGGGGGTTTCTTACTCTGTAGCATGCGGCACTTGAGTTGGATACGTGCAACCCCCTACCGCAGCATGCACGTGGAGACCAGGACAAGACACATCCAGTCATCACACTAGTCACATTCACCACGCTTGATATGAAGAAAAAGAAAAAAACAAAGCAAAAATGAAACAATTTCATCAATCCATCGAAACAAGTCCAAACAATATTTCCTCACACTTTGCTGCATCTGAACTCTGTGAAGACACCCAATCATTAAAAGAAGATCTGAATGAAGTATGGTATGCGTCTGTTTTTTTTTTTTGTTGTTGTTTTTAAACAGAGAAATATATGCTAAACATATCTAATGTAATAAAAGCACATTCAGTTGTTGGTATCAAAACTGTAAGTTGCTATACTCAATAACTCACATAGGATATTTACAAAGGAGTTATACAATGGTATGTGACATGTTAAAATATTATTGAAATGATCTAACAGAATTAAGATCTATGACATCACAAATCGAGGACAAAAGCACGGTAGGATACAAGCTAATCAATTTGAAGATGATTAGAGAAACAATAATATTTAATATTTCACAAAATAAAGAAAGTATGACATGATCGGGGAATGCTGGCACATTCCCACATGCAGGAGATATTTCTCTTATGTACCTGCGAAACCAAGCATGTTGGCTCTAGCTTGGATAATACAAATGGTTTAGTATGGTTAATACCAAAAACAACAAAAAGTTGACATAGCTTGAATTCTATAACCCCAAAAAAATGGCTTAAAATAAAACGACATATAGGTCTTATGGCCACATAAAGCTTCTATAGACAGATTTTCAGACAGAAAAAACAAAGAGGGTCAGACATAATGACCAACTGTAAACTTTCTAGCTTTAAAGTTAGACAATTATATGATCTGGAGATATGAAAATATGCTGTTGCCACCATACCAAATGAATAATCATGTCCACTGTAGAAAAGTCAAATTTTCAGGACTGAGAAAAACCTTTTACTCTCTTAATTTCAAACCAAGTACGCAACAAGGTAATCGATGGGGCGAACATTTGTTATAAATGTATGACTAGATTAGTCTTGTGTACCTGCTGGGCACACTGGAACGCATCTGGCTAGAAACCAGAGAATGTACTAAAATAAAATGTTGCCATCACCATGAGAACAAGGGAAAAGACATTTGTAAACAAGATACAGTTAGCAACATCTTTAGCAAAATTAATTCACGAGGGACCACTTTGACGTTGGCCCCTCCTCCTTCGGCTTTGGCTTTAGCTTCTTCCCTGCCCCAGATAAATGGCTTTTAGGACACAAGTAACTCATTCATTATTCTATGTTGAGAGCATAAACTCAAACCATCAGCCATCTACATACTGGCATGGTTCATTATTTAGATTAGTAAACAATTGGTTATAACCATTATCTGAAAACGTATATTTTCATTACCTCCCTTTAACATTTTTTATTATCTTTTAGCATCCTGTTGATGATCAATGATATTCAAGTTAAATCGTTACTTTCTCTCAACTGGCTTCATAGAAATCCCCTGTTAAAGAAGTGTTAAAGAAGTTATTTTCATATATTTTGCAGGGCAGGGCAGCGGAGCCTTGATCGCTCCCACATCATCTAAAATAATCAACAATGTATAGTAGTTAAAATACTATTATACTATAAAAACACGTTTATAGTATGCACTTAATATATGTGGCCAATTATCTGTTATCCTATACTGACAAAGACATTAATAAACAAAACTGATTTTCTCAGATTTTCTCTCCCGACTCTTGCGCACTTGTAAAAAATATGTGCAGGCCTTCTGGGCCTTGTTCAAGTTGTGGTCAGTTGTTGTTGTTGGAGGGGGTGAGGGGTGGGGTGGGGGTTGGCAGGAGATGTGTGTATGTGTGTGTGTGTGTGTGTGTGTGTGTGTGTGAGTGGGGGGTTGCTGCAGATGAGGATGAGCGACCCGCTGGCCTCTTCCTCACTGAGCGGTGGTGGGGATGGTGGGGTAGGCAAACTGGGGGTTGATGAAGGAGAAGCCGGCAAAGTCGGCCTGGTCGATGTTGGCGATGACCAGTTCGTCGGGCGGGGTGAGCTGGGGCTGTGTGCGGGTGAAGAACTTGTCAAAGTTCTCAGCCGCTTTGCCACACTGCATGAGAGAGAGAGAGAGAGAGAGAGACACACACAGAGAGAGGTATATATAAAAGAGTTAAAAAAACACTAGATATACAAAGAAATGTATACATTTCATACAGAGAGAGAAACAATGAATGCCAAACAGGATGTGCTAAAAAAATAATTCTCCACAGGCTCAGAGCAGTTTTGAATCCCTTGCAAAAATGTTCACAGGTCCGCCGAAAGCACAGGCCATACCATCGTTATCGTCATCATCGTCGTCATCATCATCTTCGCTAAGATGCAAAGTCAACAAGCATTATTCTTCAGTTCCACCTCTGTGCTCTGTGCTGTGATCAAACTTGGGAATGTCCATTTGTGTCCATTTAGAAATAACACAGAAATAAACAGACACACACCCCCCACACATAAAACAGTTGCTGTGCCCCTCCTGGTCCTTCCTTCCACACCTGATCCTCCGTTTCAGGTTCACATGTTCAGTCATTCCGACACAAATCTAGCATCACATGCTCTACATCCCCATGGCGATCTGGGATGGGGCTCCGGTTTAGTGAACCTACCCTCACTTCACAGCTGTGACGGAGCAACCTCTCTATGGGGGTGTTGACATACAAGTGTGTGGAAGCGGTGTCAGGACCTTTGGAAGGGAGCATGTTGTGTGAGAAGCACCCTGCTGCGATAAGGCTGTTGTTAGGTGGATGTGTGTGGATGTATGTGTGTGTGTGTGTGTGATGCTATGAATCTGACCCTGGCTGTCACAGCTGCTTATGTCAACGAAGGGGTGGGGGTGGTGGGGGGTGGGGAGCAGAAAGGAGAGACAGAGACAGAGAGAGAGAGAGAGAGATCTCCAGAAGACAGAAGAGATACTAGCACGTGACATCAAAACACGTGTGTGTGTGTGTGTGTGTGTGTGTGTGTGTGTTTGGGTAGTGGGAAGAAAATTGATTGAGTCATATCAAAGACACAGAATCCAAGCGTGTCCATGTGACGTGTTGCATGACCACTTCCCAGGGTCCTGACAAGGGCAGGTGGTGCTGGGACGTGTGTATTTCATTAACGCTGATTCAAAGCAAATTCCCCTCTGACCTCTAGAAGACTCTTATGCAAATAGTGGATTAAGCCATGTAAATATGGCATTGCGGATAGGATATTATCTCAACCATGCATTTCCTTATCTATGTTCAATATGGGGTTACTGCAGGCTGAAACTACTACATGAGAAGCTATAGACGCCTTCGTGTTTCAATTAGCACAGTGCAACACAGGAGGAAGCACGTCAGTTCAAATCAAAGGAAATAACCAAGCAAGACAACTTTAGATCATGTGCATACAGTCCCCAAGACTCATACCTGATCCTCCTAGATTAGAATGAATGATCATTATATCCTTCCCACGCCTAATATCTACAGAGAAACTGCTCTCACACACACCAACACATGCACACACTGTGCGTCACACCGTAGCTTTTCAGGTTCCTCTGGGAAACGTAGTCCTTGGTGGAGCCTCTGTGAAAGGACAGTGCTGGGGAATGAGCCATTACATGACATAGCCACTGTTTGAGGACAGTCAACCTGGGGCCTGCCTCATGTTCTCCCAACCGTGGCAAATGATTCGGACCAAAATAAAATGACTGCACTTCCAAACAAAGTGGAATGCTGTGTTGCACTTTCACTGGATAAAAAACAACAACATTGGACGAAATCACCTAAAACACATCTGACACACGTTACCCCAAACGTCCCCATTCACATTGCCCCCAGGTTCGTCAGGCACTGCTTTTCACAGCGCAAGCACACTACCTCTGCAATGAGGGCTTAGTGAGGTCATGTAGTGTGCTAGCCCCTATGTTACTATGTTATCATATTTGACAGCTAGATGCTGTTGTTTGATAGTATGATGTAGATAAGAATACATATATACTGTATATGGTAACACTTTAGATTAGGGACCATATATTCACCATTAATTAGTTGCTTATAAGCATGCATATTGGCTCTTTATTAGTCATTATAAAGCACATTAATGCATTATTCTGCATGACCATATTTTACAACTACTAGGCCATTAACTTTATTTTGATAGTAAGTAAGGAAGTTGTTGTACATAAATTAAGATCTTAGCAACTAGTTAATGGTGAATATGTGGTCCCTAATCTAAAGTGTTACCATATATATAAATATAGATATGTTTTTTTTGGTTGCATTTTTGGTTTATCGGTCCAGACTTCTTACCAATTCAATGGCTACTTGGGACACTACCGACAGGTGATACCCCCCCCACACACACACATACACTAGGGGTTTAACGGAAAAGTCGACAAGTCGACACTGTGCATCGTTGTAGACTAATTGTTCATTTTTTGTACGTTTGTTTGAACTAGGGGTGTTGCAATATACCGGTATTGACGATAACCATGATATTTAAAAAATGAAATATTTATATCATATTAATAATACACATATGATAATATTGTGTAAATAATCCAGCGCCTCTTAAATCATTTCCGTTTCTTTCCGTTCTCACTTTGTCTCCCTCTACCAACGCCCCACACACACACTTGACAAGACGCTGTGACGCAGTCACTATCTGGTTCACACTCCAATATAGTAGGTGGTGGCGGTAATGCACCTTAACGCTGGTTGCCAAACACCCGCCATAAAACTGAAAAAAGAAGAAGAAGAAGAAGAAGAAGAAGAAGAAGAAGAAGAAGAAGAAGACAACACAGTAACTAGCTAGCTACTACTGCTGCGCAAAATCATGTAGCAGGAGATGACAGACGAGAGCGAGACACTCACAAACAATAAACAAAGTTAAAGATGAATTTGACTGATAGCATTATTTAAAAAAAAAAAATTCAAATGTTCTATAGATATCGCGACAATATCTGTATTGTAAATTATTTTGGCCACGATAATCGTGTAGTGAAGATCTGATATCGTGACAGCCCTAATTTGAACAATCATTTTTTACGTTATGCCATGTTAAATAAACTGAATTTAAGGTATTTAGGGAAGGAAAAACCCCCACTATCCCTGCAAGAAAGCAGTTGCATTGTTAGTTAACAGTATCTCCAGCTCAGACAAGCTTGCTGGGGGTTTAGTCCAACTCGTTTTATCAATTGTTTTTCCCCTTTTCATTTCTATTCGTCAAAACAAATGTTATTTTAATAACGCAAAAAGCAAAACTACAATATCATGTAGCATTGCTGTGGATTCGGGTCCACTCATCGGTGGACGATGGCTAACACCTAACTTCTTGTCTGTCTTGGTGAGACTTGGGGTGATTCCCAAGTCTCTTAAATAGCATCCATGTTTCCCTCATGTCTTAGTCCCTCCTACCGAGGATGCATGGAGAGACGCAAGGAAACCATGTGAGGAGAGAGTAAACAAGGAAATTTGTTTTTAGAGAAATGAGACGTCCTTTTCTTTATGGAATTATTTTGTTGCTTATTTTTTTGTCTCTTCTATTCATTACTTGTTGCTTGCTTTCCCTTGTTGAGTTTTTATTGTAACTGTTACTCTTCCTATTTTTATGGAAAGCAGTTTGTAACTTTGTTTTGAAAAGTGCTATATACATAAAGTTATTATTATTACATAAAAAAGCATAAAATAACGGGCACTTGTACTGTTTTGCTTGTTAAAATTTGCCAGATGTTAGGGGTGGAGTAATTAACGTCATGGCGTTCAACTGTGGAGAGTTACAGGAAGGCTGCTCTCGTGTATCCTCGCTCATAGCTCCTCGGAGAGCCCTCCTTGCTCTTGATTCCTGGCTCCTCGGAGCAGGAATCAAGGTTCAAGTGAGGATTGAGGAGCAAGGAAATATCAAATAAGAGACTTGGGACGCACCCCCAGTGTATTAGACGGTGTGTGTGTGTTGTCGCTGGAGCCATGTGCTGTCGAAACAGCCAGCCAGTTGCTACCTTAAGTTCTGGTGACAAGTTGCCAACACAAATATGTCTTTCTTGCTCAGGCACAATAAACCTCCAAGGTAAATAGTAAAAAGGCTTTCAACTCTCAGAAAGTAAGCAGCCCTGGGCTCTGGACCAGGGGTTGTTGTTTCACAGGGAGTACGGTTTGGAATACATTGTTCCTAAATGGATGCATTGAACTAGCATTTCTGACTAGTTTTATCTCTTGAAGCACAGTCTTTAAACATGTATTAACTATTGCAGTATATGCACATGCAGCAATAGTTATATATATATATATATAAATATATATATATATATATTTCATATTATATAGGTCATACAACATGAAATATTACTTCTTTTCCCCCAGCTAAACGGCACGCTTGCTGCTGTGCTCTGACAGATGTAGCATCCACCTAAAGGACGTGTGTTGTGTATACACCGTGACATAGTGGCCTACATGGCTGTGTGACCTACTTTGAGACCCTCACAGTTCATCAGTCTCCCACCCCCCCTCTCTCTCTCCGTCTCTGTCATGGTGTCTCTCGCCCCCCTGTTTTCTGTTGGCATGTAGACACGCACGCCTCTGCACTCAAGCATATTAGAAGCACTACTTATATGATGAATGACTGCCTCCAAGAGCAGTGTGTCAAGATGCTCTCCTCTCTCTCCCTCTCAGTTTAGCTCTTGTTCAATTGCCAAAGCCATAGGTGTCCTGGCAAGGCGATGTATCAGTTTGTGCCACACCTATTTATTTGTGTGTAATATAGCATAATTATGCAAAAAATGTGTTAACACAATATTGGTTTTGGGGGAGTATTGCTTCCAAACACAACCACGTAAATAATAGCCAGGTAGGTGGGAACTTTTAATTTGGTTAGAAAACATTTTGCTTCAAAATTTAATTTAAAAATGAAAGTTAAATGCCCGATATAATCCCATATGAACATGCATGTAGATAGAGCATAAGCTTTCTGCGTATCCTGTCCTTTATTCTACCTCCCTTTTCTCTTCCACACCGTCTCCCCTCCTGCTCTTCTCCTGCTCTCCTTTTCGTCATTAATTTCTTCAAAATCATGAACCATGCATTTGACCAGCTTCTGGTTAGATCAACCTGCACTAAACTTCATCCAGAGGTTGGAATGTGTCTTCATGGTCTCTCTCTCTCTCTCTCTCTCTCTCTCTCTCTCTCTCTCTCTCTCTCTCTCTCTCTCATCACACTCTTCCTTACACTCTCTTGCATTTGCTTTTCCGGGCAAGTACTGGCAACCATGGCAGTACTTGCGCATGTGTTGTGTTGTACGTGTGTCTGTGTGTGTGCTCTGAGGCAGAACATGTGCATCGTGTTTGCATGCTCACAGGCAAAGCCAACCGCTACGCTGCCGCTTGCAATGCCACACCTGCAGCTTAGGAGGGTGAACATGCATGCAGAAATAAATACCTTTCACTGTGACCTGCTTAACACAGGCACACACATTGCATGTACAAACGCACACGTACACCAAACACACACACACACACACAGGCCACAATTCACCTTGTCAGAGGAGCAGGAGCCCTTCAGGGTTGGAAAAGAAAATAATTACATGTTTATAAAATATTATATGGTATGTTATGTACACACGCAAACCTGCACAGTTGCGCAGACGCGCGCACACACACACACACACAAAAACACTTACAAAGCTCCTACATACATGCATGCATGCATGCACACTCAAAATTACGTACTTTATCTCTTGATTCTTCACTACTTGCTTCTTAAAATATAATGTCAAAAACTTTGAGTTTATATCCGTGTGTGTGTGATGACAAAGCATAGGGAGGGAGGAGAAAAGAGGGAGTGTGAGAGTGTGTGTGTGTACGTGTCAATGTGTAGCCAACCAGAGGGTTGGAGAGAGCCATAGCATACCAGCTGTGCAGTAGAGATGAAGCTGCACAAGACACATACATACATAATACATGGACGTCACATTAATAATGCATTCGCATTGAGCGGAGTTCGCAAACATTTGTGATGCATACGGGGCTCGGTAGCCTGTATAGCCGCAGCCACTGCTGGCTCAACTCAAGTGAAAACTCAAGCGACCACAGAAAGCTACCCGGGTCAGTGTGATCAGTGTGCAGCTGTGGCCACTGCCGTGGTATGGAGTGATGCTATCATAGGCGCGTATGAAGCCCTGCTGTCTGGCCTCTGTATGTGCCATGTGCGCGTTGTGTAATGGATGATGTAATATGCAATACCTACAAAGATGTTTGCAATCAAAAGGGAGTTATAATTAATTCTGCTTCTGTTGTGTGTTTGTTTTGCTCAGGTTGTGTTAGAGGTATATCATGGGATTATGAACATGTCCAGGACACTGCCTTTAAACATGATTTTTTTTGTCAAGTTTTTATGTCAAATGTTGAGGTACTCTCAAAAAAAGCTGACTTCTAATTATTTGTGAACCAACTTGGAAAAAAGTATAATATGTATATCTTGATACACTCTAATAAAAGAAATTGACTCCCACATAGCAGGTGAAATGGTAACGCATGTGAGTCACATTCTTCACCATGATAACCGCAGCGGGTACAGAGCTACCGTCAAATCAGCCAGCGGTTATTTGTGACCCATGCAGGCAGGTCACCGTGTCCCATTTGGTATCAAAATGTTCTTATTTAGGATTAGTTATACAAGTAGAGGACGGTACCAGGTGATAAAGATGTGAGGCTGCCGATGACTTTTGCCACATGTCAAATGTTGAAATCAAGTCAGTTGTATTTGTGTAGCCCTTAATCACAGTTACAGTCTCAAAGGGCTTGACAGGCCACATTATACTAATCCTAGCCCTCCAAAGAGAAAGGGAAAACTCCCCTAATTATCAAACCTTGAGAAGGAATGCAGAGGGAACAATCCTTCCTTCCAGGGATGCTTTGGAGTGCAATGGGTGCCATAATGGACAGACATAATGGTAGCATAGCAAGCAAAACATGTCTATGAACCTGTGCACATTTGCGTTAATCTGTGATAATACTTGCCTTTGAGTGGGTTTGTGTGTCTTTTAACTGTGCATATATCTTTGTGTCACTGAATGGTTATATTATGTGATTATTATAATATTATGTGTGGGATTATTATTTTTTTCTTTGTGTATGTGTGTGTGTGTGTGTGTGTGTGTGTGTGTGTGTGTGTGTGTGTATGTGCATGTATGTGTGTATTCCGTCTTCTGTTCCTACTTCTATGCACTGAAAAAGCGACAACAACATGTGGTTCAACCAAACTACAAACTCGGTTGGCTTTTTGACAGTAAGGTAACATAGTAATGTTTTCCTCTCATTAAAAAGCACACTGTTTACACATCTGCTTGGTTTAACTGTGTGTGGTATTATGGCTGCTTTGTATGCATGAGAGAACAGAACTGTGTTTGTGGCCTTGGAGCTTTACTGCCCTGTAGCTTGTTTGTCCTGGGCCTGCATGCACTTGTTTATGTCTGTACATCAGTGGTGAGCGGTGACTTTCGATGTGAGGCATGCTGATGAGTCCCCCCCACCCCATCACAGACTAGTGATCAGCCGTGCATAATTTTGGCTATAGCACTAACAAACGCTAATTTAAAATGAAAATATGCCACACTCACCCGACCTGCGACAACCCTCTCCTCAAATGTCTAGTAATCTCGATTCTAGTATATGCATGCAGTGTGCTGTGTTGCTTTTCAAGTAGCAAATATAGTATTTAGTATTAAATAACTGCTCCAATATAATAATGTGATGTTTAATTATGGAGTTGGTGTGATGGTCTACGGGTGCATGAAACTGTAGTATCCTAGAGCTAAATTGAGTCACTCGGGGCATTGTTGCGCTGATTAAAAAGCTTTTCTTCCAACACACATTCAGCGCTTTGAGATTACAAGAGATTACAAAGCGCATGCGTGAGATTTTCAGGCAGTATTTTAGCGTCGGTTCACATCGAGATCGAAACCCAACGGCATAACTGTAGTCATTGTTGTTCAAAAATTAAATGAATTGGAGGAAAAACAACAAATATTGTAATGTTTTAACACAAATAATGTTTGTTAATTTACATTCACAGCTTATATGGACAGCTTGCACTGTGTGTGTGCATAATGCGTGTGTATGTGCACATGATTTGTGTGTGTATGTGAGTGTCTATCTGTACTGTGTGTGCGTGCGTGTGTATGAACTTGCTTTGTGTTTGCTGGCGTACATGCACTGTATATATTTGTTTGTGTGTGTGTGTGTGTGTGTGTGTAAGTAAAGTAAGTAAGTAAAGTACTAGTATAGCACCTTTCACAGAGCAAGGTCACAATGTGCTTCATAAGAGTAAATTGTTAAAAATAAGACCATCAAACAGTACAAAGAAACAGACAAAACATAAGCAACAACAAGACCTTAAAGCCACTGGAAACCTAAATCCACAGACCCCAGTCTCTGTTGAGACAATTGTGCCAAACAGCCAGTTTGCGAGACTTATCAGGCTTAAAAGAGACATACAGCTGGATATCATCAGCGTAACAGTGATAAATGTGCTAACAATATGACCTAAGGGAAGCATATACAAAGCAAATAATATAGGACCCAAGACAGAACCTTGAGGCACACCACAGGAAAGAGCAGCAGTTTCAGACATGTAAGGACCAAGCGACACAGAAAAACTTCTATCCAAGAGATCAAAGATCCAGCAGCATCAAAACAGAGCATTCACCTACATCAGAAGACATGTGTGTGTGTGTATGAGTGTGTCTGTGAGAGTGTGTACATGTGCGTGCGTGCCATCCTCACATCTTTGGGTTTGAAGGGGGGGCTGGATCTCGCGGTTCTGGAGGCGCTCCCAGTCGATGCGTCTGAAGAAGGCATGCTCCCTGATGTCCCGCTCGCCCTCCAGCCCACAGCCCAGACGCTTGGACGGATGCTTGGTCATCAACTGCCCCGTCGCCAAGGACAACACAGAAGTACAGCCAGTTAGAGACAGGAAGCCACAGCAGCCATTCAAACCTGGACCATGTTGCGTCTAACATCAAATATTTTTTATAATAATAATAATAACAATAATAATAATAATACAAAAAACAGCTTGGTAATTGGTTGGTTGTTATTCCTTTTCATCTCCTCTCCATTTCTCTGAATTGACGCCCTCTGCAGTGAATGTATGTGTGTGATGTACGTATGTGTATTTTTTCTCTGTTTGTGAACACAAGTAGGTTTGGCAAACTTGCACAAAAGCCAACATAGCATTATGATGTAGTTAGCAACACTATGGGTGTTGGTTTATGACGCCATCTATGCTTATTGCTTAGTGTGAGTGTGTATCTATATATACATGACAGTCTGAAAGGCAGGGAAGCAGTGTCTTGTGGCTTAGCCCAAACAAATGTAGGGGGGCCCAGTGGGATCCTCACCACAATTTTTCTTGCACAATTTTAACACATCTTGAGATTGATCTAAGGTATCGATATCACTGAACAATTTTACACATTTGTAGTATGACTAGACAATTTAAGTCTTAGATGGGGGTATTCCCTTTCGAAATGATAATGATTCTATATGCTATTCTTATGTATTTATTCTGTATTACATTTTAACACATCATTGTGAGAGTTGTGAATTCTATTGGAATGAAGAGAACAGTGCCTGCATACAATTGTAATTTTGATAGAATGTTAGAGACCCCCCCCCCCACAAACTTTCTTTTGGGGGAGCTCAGCCCCCCCGGGCCCCCCCATAATTTGACCACTGCAGGGAAGGTATTTGGTGACATGTGAATTTTCAGTCCTCTTGCTAAATCTTAGCTCACACACTCTCATGAGATGAGAAGATTTACACCTTGCTGTGGCTAGAGGCACAGACGGGCCCACACTAGAAGATTGACTTTTTGATGTAATTTTTGAAAGCTCAAGACAGGTGGTTTTTTGTATCATCAGGTAGTTTGGAGAAACTGATGTATTTTCACAATATTATGTACCAAGACAGGATCCTGTTGACCACCAATATGTTGTATTTAAAACAGTGTTCATAGTGAACCAGCATTTTCATTGAAATGGCTCTATATAACGTGGGGTTCAATTAATCCTAAATGCATTCAACTTTTGGTCACCAATTTCTGTTATGAGGTTATGAGGAAAATTAAATAAAGTTGTTTTGATCATTAAACAAAACAGCTAAACAGAATGTTGGGGAAAATGACGCCAGATTACCAGTCCTAAGATGTGATACCAGATTTGGTGAAACAACTGTAACTGCTCTACCACACTACTTCACAATAGCAACTCTGGTGGTGCGAAAGTGATACCAGGTAGAGAACAAACAATAACAAAAGAAAAGGGAATGTCACTGTGACAACCAACACCTTGGTATGATTTTACAATAATACAGGTCTGTGTCTGTTCCTGTCCACCTGACAGGTTGCCAATCACCAATCATCAATGTAGAGGTTCATTAAGGAGTTTTGCATGCCATTTTTCATAGCACAAATGAGACAAATAAGTATATTCAAATGGTGGAGGGAAGGGTGAGGGATGTCTACATAGCTACTTATGGAAGCCAATTGAAAAAATAAAACAGATAAATATAAAAACAACAGTTAAAGATAAATGTGACTGTAAATCATACCTATGGGATAAATCTGTGAACTAGAGGGGAAACTACAATTGAGTCTTACTTTAGAGCAGGGGTCTCAAACTCAAATGAGCTGGGGGGCACTGCTGGCACTGTCATCTCAGTGGGGGGCCACTTCAGTGTTCGAGACGAGTATCAAAAAAAAAAAATCACAAATATTTCTGAAAACGGGGTTTATTTTCAAATATTGTACGATAATATTACAAAACTATTAAATTCACAGTAAGTGCAAATGTTTTTGGCTTCATTCTTAAATAACTAATCAAAGCCTTTCATGAACTGACAGCACTTCTGTTCATATTGTCTTCATATTAAATAACAACACAAAAAAGAACTCTAGCTTTGTATGCACATTTTACTGGAGGTGCAATAAAAGTTAGTGCAATTACCTTAAATAACCTATTTTAACATTTCAATCAACAGACATATCACTTCTGATTCCATTTGCACTTTATGTCTTGCCAGATACCTGGCAGCGCTTCTGTTCACATAGCTGAGCTGTATTTACTCTGATGGACGTTGCAGTTGAAACTCTGAGTACAGCCTCAAGATGAGCATCTGTAAGCCTTGTCCTGTACTGTGCTTTTATTAAAGTTCATTGTAGAGAACAGATTCTCACAAACATATGTGCTCCCAAAAAGGCACATAACACGACTGAAAACTCTGGACAGCTCTGGGAATGAAGGAGGCAGCTCTCTGAGGAACTCTCCAGTCTTGTCTGCTTTTACCTGTGCTTCTCTGAATTTAGTTTTCAGTTCACTGTTGCACTGTAAGTCAATGAGTTCAGTTTGCAACATGCTGGGTACACTCTCCACATCAGCTGAGAAGGGGTCTGCAAACAGCTGGAAAGTGTCACGGTGAGCCTTGAAATCAGCAAATCGCTCATCAAACTCTTGCTGCAGGTTTTCAATAGCAGAGACATATTCATCACCACTGAATACTGTTCCCTCTTCTGCCAAAGATCTGCATGCAGCAAAATGGCAGAGGTTTTTTGCAGACACTTGAGTTTTCCACAGTCTCAGTTTTGTGGAGAAGGCCTTCACGCTCTTATAGGATGTTGTGATGAGCTGACCAGGACCCTGCAGCTTTAAGTTCAGGATGTTTAGTTGTTGTGTTATATCCACAAGGAATGCCAAATCCATTATCCATATCTAGTTCAGGAACATCCAGTCCAACAGCCATCTTCCATGAATCTCTTCACTTCAGCTCTTAACTCAAAAAATCTCTTCAGCACATTTCCCCTGCTGAGCCAGCGCACCTCAGTAAAATACAATACATCACCATACGATGCTTCGATTTCTTCCAAAAAAGCCCGGAACTGGCGGTGCTGTAATCCTCTGGACCTGATGTAATTCACACATTTCACGACGACAGGACATGACATGTTCAAATGTCAAGCATTTGCTGCACAGCGCGTGCTGATATAATGCAGTGCAGAGCGATCGCTGGGTCTGAGTTTTCCTCCGCTAACTTTCTCTGAACCAGCGCAACCAGTCCGTTTTTTTTCCCGGTCATGGACGGCGCACCGTCAGTTGTAATGCCCACCAGTCTGTTCCACAGCAGACCAAGCCATCCATCGTGTCACACAGTTGCTGAAATATATCTTTCGCTTTAGTGTGGCCATGCATCGGACACACACTCAGCAACTCTTCTGTCACCTCAAACCTGTCATCCACACCCCTGATGAAAATTGCAAGCTGAGCATTGTCAGTTGCATCAGTAGTTTCATCAAGTGCCACAGAGAATGCAGTGAAACTTTTTGCTTTGTCCCGTAACTGTTCATAGATATTACCAGAAAGTCCATTAATCCGCTCTGCCACATTGTTTGCCGACAGCGAAAGGTTGTTAAACAGGCTTTTCTTTTCAGGACACAGAATATCAGTAGCATGCAGTCCTTCAGAAACTGCCCCTCTGTGAATGGCTTTCCCGCCTTGGCGATTAATTCACTGACCACGTAACTTGCTTCGACTGCAGCATCCCTGTCCTTAGCAGCTTTGTGGAAAAGTTCTTGCTGGGATAACAGTCCTCTTTGTAGCTGCTCGGCTGGCCTTTTCCTGTCATCTCCACTGTATTTCTCATACTGCTCTCAGTGTTTAGTCGCGTAATGTCGCTTGAGATTATATTCCTTAAGAACGGCAAGTTTCTCTTTACATATTAGGCAGATGGCATTTCCACCGAACTAAACAAAAAAATACTGTAATGTCCATCTTTCTTGGAATTGTCTGTGTTCGTCATCCACTTTTCTCTTACGTTTGGAGAGCGACATCTTCAGCTTCTTCTTCTCCTACTATTTACCTTTTCTTCTTCTGCGCTTCTCTTTCATGTCGTCAGCACTTCCCGTGAAATCATTTTGGATTTATTTATTATTAGATTTTTTTAAAATTTGAATTGCATGCAAAATTATTCTTGTAATTGTGGAAAACAAATAAATAAAAATAAACTTGAAGGGCTAAATTGCATTTAACTTTTTACGTCAAGATGCGGGCCGGATGTAGGGGGGCCGCGGGCTGGAAGTGGCCCCCGGGCTGGGAGTTTGAGACACCTGCTTTAGAGGAAGATGGGCATCTGATTGAAAGCTACGTCACGATACACTCACTGAAGCCCGGGCAAGAAGACTCAGGGCTAGTGTTGCAAAAAACACACTGAACTGATAGCCAGAAGGACCCTGTGGCAATTCTATCGACCTTTCAGGAAATACAACCATAGTACCATAACCTTGTGGTTGCCAGGCCATCAAAATCACACATCTGTGCCTCATTTCTTTAATATCTCTATTTTATATAAGGTATGGAATATACAGTACACCTATTTTGGATAATTTGATTTTTTTCTAATGAACGTAAGGGGGTGATCGGTGTGTCTGTGTGTACTGTTTTTACATATTTGCTGGGAATGGCCACAGCACACAGTATACAAACTGGCATATAAAGGGCATACTACATTGAGTGGCTATGCTTACACAGTACTGTAGAATTGACATATGTTAGCTAAATGACCATGTACTACGGTATGTATATTTAATTCATATACAAACGTACATTACAGCACCCATATATCTCTGAGCATTTGTAGCACCATGAAGCTGCAAAAAAAATATTTTTGTGCTGAGATGTGTCACTATTGGTTTTGTGAATGACTTTCTTCAGAGCAAACCAAGTTTGTTCTGATGGAGAAGATTATGAAACAAATAGTAGTAGTGTTATTAGAGATGGGATTTATGGCTCTTTGAAGGGAGCCGGATCTTGAGGAGCCATTCTTTTCAAAGAGCCGTTCAAAAGACTGGCTCATTTATATTAATTTATTTTTAAGAAGCTAGCCTAGTGGTAACCCATTTTATTTGGGAAATAATCACTGGGAGGAAGGATAAGATTTGGTTCTGCGCTTTCTTTGGCTCATAGTTGCGGTACTCTGCCTGCCTCTCCTCTCCGCTGCGGACGCACTCACGTGAACAAACAAAGGGATGTTCCCGCTTCTGACTGAATGTGAAATTTGCATATCAACATTCCACCACGAGTGCACTCTGCATGCTCTCTCCGTCTCAGTGGAGTAGGAGGAGGAGCTTGTGTGCGCATGCTGTGAGCGTGACAGCGATAATTTTTTTTTTTAAAAAGAACGAAGAAGAAAATGAACGGCTCACCACTGCGACTCGGTTCTTATCGTTCATGTTAAAGAGCCGTTCAATAGATTTGGTTCGTTCGCGAACGTCACAACTCTAAGTGTTATTGTATTGTTAGCTTGACTTAGATCCCCATTAGATCCCCATTAGCTGTTACAAATACAGCTAACAGCTCCTCTTCCTGGGGTCCACATATAACGGTATTGTGACACTGGTTGGTAATGTGATGCAATGTTGTGTTGGGATACTGGTTGGTAATGTGATGCTACGTTGTGTTAGGATACTGGTTGGTAATGTGATGCAACATTGTGTTGGGATACTGGTTAGTAATGTGATGCTACGTTGTGTTAGGATACTGGTTGGTAATGTGATGCAACGTGTTGGGATACTGGTTGGTAATGTGATGCTACATTGTGTTGGGGTACTGGTTGGTAATGTGATGCTAAGTTGGGTTGGGGTACTGGTTGGTAATGTGATGCAACGTTGTGTTGGGATACTGGTTGGTAATGTGATGCTACGTTGTGTTGGGGTACTGGTTGGTAATGTGATGCTACGTTGTGTTGGGGTACTGGTTGGTAATGGGGGGGTGCTCCTCAGCATGCGACCCAGCAGTCCCTCCAGTCAGTCATGTTTATTTGTCTTTTTAAACTGTTTTAAGTGTGTTTGGCGTACTACTATTATTGTTCTTAATTCGTGAAGCGTGGAGGATCTGTCAGTGCTTCAGAGTTGTGGATCATGGGGACAAACCATGAAGCTTTTTGCACTTTGTTGCTGCATCTCGCCTGTCATGTCGTGGAAGGACATGGTGTGTTCGGGAGGGTTACTCTCAGCCGAGAACTTCTCCTGTCTTTCCAGTCTTCCACAGCTGGCGCGACACCGGCGACTGTATCCGTTGAGCACCGCAGGCTGGCTAAGAAGCCAAGCCATCGGAAACGCGGAAGAGGAGGTGGCATTCAACGGAGATTAAAGACTCTCCGGCTTGACAATCGCTGTAAACTACCACCACTTCCTTCTGTCCTGCTGTCAAATGTTCAACCTAATCGCCACAAAATAGATGAACTGGAGACATACGCCAAGTTTAAACGGGAAGTAAAAGATACCTGCCTTCTTGCCTTCACCGAAACATGGCTTGGTGATACAGACCAAAACTCTGACCTGATCCTAACCGGGTTTGGAAGCCCAATTCGTATGGACCAGTCACGGGAGATCACTGGCAAAAGCTGAGGAGGAGGAGTCTGCTTCTACGTGAACCAGGCCTAATGTAATACTGTAGTTATCAGAGAGAAGATATGCACCACTGACGTGGAATTACTGTCTATCTCTCTACGCCCCTTTTATTTGCCTCGTGAATTTCAACAACTCTTTTACACATTAGTGTATATTCACCCGCAAGCAAACACCTCTGCTGTGGCACAGCTGATCGATGACGTCACGCATATCTGGACTCCATCGGCCCGGAGGCACCTAAGTTTGTCCTTGGTGATTCTAATCATTGCAATTTAAAAAAGACTTTGAGGACATATGAGCAATATGTGACTTGTCCCACCACACATAAGAACACCATATTGGACCTTTGCTATGGCTCCGTAAGTGGGGCTTACAAATCCCTGCCTTCTTTCGGTGCCTCCTACCACAGTAGTGTCTATCTCATGCCTGTGTACAAACTGTCCTTCAGATGTCTGGAGCAGGAGGAAAGAACAGTGAAAATCTGGTCAGAGACCAGCATCTCCTCTCTCCAGGCATGCTTTGAGTGCACAGACGGACTGTTTTTATGATGGGTGTGATGATATAAATGATCTTTCTGATACCATCTCATCATATATTACATTCTGTGTGGACTTGGTAATTCCAACCAAAAAAGTGGTCACTTATCCAAATAACAAGCCTTGGGTAACTAAAGAACTGAAAGCAGTGATTAATAAAAAGAAAATAAATTTCTACTGTGGAGATACCCTGGCCAAAAAAACTGTTTCTAGGGAAGTTAAGGTTGAAATAAGGAAGGCTAAAATAAAGTACAAAAAGAAAATCGAAATCCAATATTGCAGTGGTGACCTCAGAGCAGCCCGGAGAGGTATAAAATCTATGGCATCAATTAATCAGTTACCTTGCAAGACCACACAGGCCATTCATGTAAACGGTGTGGATGATGACAACTTGGCTAACTGTTTTAATTCATTTCTCTCTCGGTTTGAAAGATCTGATTATTTGGGGGATATTTCCACGTTGAGGGAATCTTTGTCAGAATCAGAATGACATTGTGATCACTCAGGAAAAGGTCACAAATCTTCTTAAGAGGGTTAATATACGTAAGGCTGCTGGCCCAGACTCTATTTGTGGACGCACTCTGCGCCACTGTGCTGACCAGCTCAGCAAAGTGTTTACATCACTTTTCTTAATGTGTGTCGAGAGTGGCCAGATACCAATTATATGGAAAACATCTACCATAATCCCTGTCCCAAACAATAATAATCCAAGGGAGCTCACAACCATCTCTAGGGTTTACAGAGAATGGTCCGAAAAAGAGAAAATATCCAGTGAGCGGCAGTTCTGTGGGCGCAAATGCCTTGTTGATGCTAGAGGTCAGAGGAGAATGGCCAGACTGGTTCGAGCTGATAGAAAGGCAACTGCAACTCAAATAACCACTCGTTACAACAGAGGTATGCAGAAGAGCATCTCTGAACGCACAACATGTCGAACCTTGAGGCGGATGGGCTACAGCAGCAGAAGACCACACCGGGTGCCACTCCTGTCAGCTAAGAACAGGAAACTGAGGCTACAATTCGCACAGGCTCACCAAAATTGGACAATCGAAGATTGGAAAAACGTTGCCTGGTCTGATGAGTCTCGATTTCTGCTGCGACATTCGGATGGTAGGGTCAGAATTTGGCGTCAACAACATGAAAGCATGGATCCATCCTGCCTTGTATCAACGGTTCAGGCTGGTGGTGGTGGTGTAATGGTGTGGGGGATATTTTCCTGGCACACTTTGGGCTTATTAGTACCAATTGAGCATCGTGTCAAAGCGGCTGGACGATTTCAGGCCGGACGATTTCAGGCCGAGCCGGCCGGCCGTAATTATTTTTTTATTTTATTTTGTATTTTGTGTATTATTATTTTTGGGCCGGTCCAGATTTTTGGACGCCCCCCCCCCCCCCCCCCACATCAACAATCGCGCATCCCCCCCCTGATTATGGCCAAGCATGCGCCCTTAAAATAGCGTCTGAATAAGCGCCACTGACTTTAGACAAGGTTTTTCCTGGTCTGTGGCGCAATTGTTTTGTGAAAGTGCAGAATAGCACCAGGGAACGTTTGCGCCGGGACACGCCGGATCCTGTTTTCGCTGAACCGCCCCCGGAGCGCAAGTTCATTTCCCAAGTGAAGGACTTGCGCCGGTTGAGGGAAAATTCCAATGTGCGTCGGGTGCAAAATAGGAATTGTACAAGCGCCAGTGTACAAAGTCAATTGCGCTGAGTGCAAGATAGGGCCCATAGTTTCTTTCTCCCAATAAATCATGATATATAGCCTATTTTTGTATAAATATCAAGTGCGAAACACACTGCCGCCGCAGCACCGTGGCGCGTCTATGACACAAGTGCCGCCCCTAGCACACATAGGAAGCATCGCGCTGCGGCCTGTCAACAGAAATGTAGTCGTCTCCGGAGCAGAAGAAAAACAAAAGAAAAGAAAAAAGTGCCGTTTTGGCGGCTGTTGACGCGCGGCGACGCTGTGAAATAGGACAGTGGCGTGAAGTGTAGCGGGGTGGCGCCGGTGTGGGGGTGTACATAGAAAATAATAGAGCCGGCTGTTTTGACGTGCGCCGTACGGTGGCGGAAGTCGGAAGTCCCGAACACACCGCCATTGTCGCAAATGAGAATATGGATCAATGAGCAAAAAAAAAGAAAAAAACATGATTCGACGATCAGTCGACGATAGGCAAGACTTGACGAATCAGATTCGACTATGTCAATTCTTAGTCGGGGACACCCCTAGTGTAAATGTATTTATTATTATTCCCCTCATTTTGTCCTGTATGATTCATTGCACTGTGGTCCATTGGGGACTGGATATTGTTGCTACCCTCACACTGATTCGTTGCTACTGACAGAGGGAATTGTTTGGTTTATGTGCTGTCCTGCTTTTGTTTTGTTTGTTTGTTTGTTTTTGTTTTGTTTTGTTTCGTGTGCTGGAGACTGCAAACTGAATTGCCCTATTTGGGATAAATAAAGTTGTTTGATTGATTGATTGATAATGTGATGCTACGTTGTGTTGGGATACTGGTTGGTAATGTGGTGCTACGTTGGTGATGATGCTGCTCACCCCTTTGCAGATGAGGACGGCCTCCTTGGACATGGACTTGGGGTAGGACACGTTGTGCTCCATGATGGACTGGAACAGCTCGTCTTCATCTTCCCCATCAAACGGAGGCTGTGAATTACAGGACTCTTTTAGATATAGATTACAGATATGATTATAGATTTCTATGGCCTGTTCTACTCCAAATAAACAGGCTTCTCTTTATGTTCTACTTGCTGGTCGTTATAATCAATTTTGAGAAAAAATGTATCAGTTTTCGATGAAAACAGATGCAACATTTCATCTGATTAGGCTATTTATTACTATTAATAATCAAAGAATACACACTGGTTGAATACTTTTCATGGAATTGAAAATAAGTTTTCATTACTCATTGCAATGCAAATATGGACATTTGTATACTTGGGAACTTGTAAACTCTGATGGTGTGTTCATGTTATACTTTGGGTTCTTCGTAAATCATTTGAAGGTGGCGTGGCTAGATGTGATAGATGTGAAGATAGATGTGAAGCAAGTGTGCCACTGACACTTCCACACAGTTCTGATTATAGCACTGATCAGAAAAACTGTTTTTTTTTAAACAAACATTCAAAATGTCTAATATTTATAAATGTCTATTCAGACGAAAAGCTCACATTAAGACATTATTAATGTACACATTAAGACTCTTAACTCATTACATGATGCAATCATATTACATCATGTATGCATTTTTTATATTTTTGGACTCAGACTTGGAAACAGAGTAGGGAAGCGAGAGCATGATATAATGAAAGAAGGTAAAAGAGAAAGGAAAGATATGAAAGAGGAGGGGAAAGTTGCAGAGCGAAATAACTGGAGCAGAAAAAGAGCAAGAGAGGGAGACAAAGAGAAGAGAATGAGAGAAAATAGAGAGCAGCCATCTCATCTATAACCATAATGTGGGTGTTTTGACAGCCCGTAATATGCATTATTCTTCATTTCCACTCCACTGCCCACCTGAACTGGAACCATGACCTCTTTAAAAGATCTCACACATGGTAGAGAGAGAGAGAGAGAGAGAGAGAGAGACACACACACACACACACAGAGTATCTAAACATCTATACCTGTATGAACACTTAACATATTGACTGTGTGTATGTGTGTTGGTATGTACAAGTGTAGTGATTGTGGGAAGGTCAACACCTGAGTACATTAGGGTCTCTTATGTATGTTTGTATGTTTTGCATGCCAGTCTTCATGTTTGTGTGGGTGTGTGTTTATCTTTATGTGTGTACAACTCAGTGTGATTATGTGTTTGTTCATTTGTGTGCCCTTGTGTGCATTAGTTTGTGTATATATGTGTATGTTGAGTGTGTGTGGTTGATGGCTGGTTTAAGCAGCCTCACCTGGCCTGAGTCAGACTGATTTGCCTCTGGGGCTGGGTGAGGCTGCACACCAGTGGTGCAGAGCAATCATGGCACCCAGGATAAACCAGCTATCACCACACACACTCAGGAGGAGAGCTCTGTCATGACAGCATGTACCATCTGCTCTGGCAGTACCATCTTGCCAACTCTCCAATAAACCGGTTTCAGTCAGGAACACTGTTGTCATAGAGTTAACCATTTATTGCAACAAATGGAAATACAGTTAAAGGGGTAGTTCGGAATTTTGGACATAGGACCTCATTTCCAAGTCAGTCAGTGTGTTATTTATCACTGGAGACGTTTTCAACAAATTTCATGCAGTCCTTCTAGTTGCACAGTTCGCTGGTGCTAAGCTAGCGCAAGTCAACGGTAATGACTAGCCTGCCAATAAAAACAGTCGGTAACACTTTACTTGAAGGCGGGTGAATAAGACTGTCATGATGCTGTCATAATCATGACATGACACCTGTCATGACACTTTATGAATGCTTATGACAGTCATTAAGTGTCATTCGGTAAATTATGTCACTTTTAATTCCAAGTTGACATTATTTGAGATGTCTTTGTTATGACAACTTGACATAGACCAAAACAACATAACCTGTCATAAACATGACATAGAAGACCTTATTATCAAACTATCATATATTGATAGCTTTGACATTGTAGTGTGGAATCTTGTCATTTTGTTGGTTCTTCCTAGTGATATATGACATTAAGGTGTCATTAAATGTAATTGCACGGTCATGTCAGTTTATAACAGTGTTGTGAATGTTTTCCTTGACTTAAAGTAAAGTGGAACACTTTGAACATTTCATTAAGGTGTCATTAAGTGTAATTGCACGGTCATGTCAGTTTATAACAGTGTTGTGAATGTTTTCCTTGACTTCAAGTAAAGTGGAACACTTTGAACATTTCATTAAGGTGTCATTAAGTGTAATTTCACAGTCAAATCATTTAAATGCCTTAAAAGCAACAGACAAGTCAAGACATTATTTTACTTCTTGAAGAAGAGATACTTTCAAATTTATTGTATTTGAACACAAAACAATTTGTGAGAAAAATACGTAAAAAACGTAAATAAAGCAGTAAAAAGAACCAACAAAATGACAAGATTCCACACTACAATGTCAAAGCTATCAATATATGAGTTTAATGTCACGTTAAGACGTAAAGCTGCCCACATGGAAAGAACCTATATAAACATATATGTTTTAATAAAGGTTTTGATATAGGTTTGGAATATATGCGACATATATGAAATTGGCCGTTTTCATATATAAATAAGTAAAGATTTTAAAAATATTAAAATCCATAGCTACATAGCCTACACAAACAAATAAAACCTAAATGTAGAACTTTACGTAATTTATTCACATTAAAGCAGGGGTCTCCAACACGGTGCCCGCGGGCACCAGGTAGCCCGCCGGGAACGTTTGAGGCGCCCGCGTGGATGTTATAAAAATAGCCATTGGTTGACGCAGAGTTCAGAGTTCTAAATCACATAGTACATTTTTAAAAATATTATATATATTTGTAAACGTTTTCGTGTTATAATACGAGTTTAGCTGTAGAGGAGAACAACTTGTAAGATTTCCTACAACATTTGAAAATTAATTTAGTGACGTAAATAAAGACGTCACTAACTGCGCAATTAGCCTATACCGCCACTGCGCGGACTCCCCTTAACATTAGAACACAAATGTAAACAAGGATAAATTCTGCGTGTCTTTCAATAATAGCTATGTCTGAAAGCAAGAAAAAAAAGACATATCACTTCCAGGAAGAATGGGAGGAAGAGTTCTTCTTTACTACAGTAAGGGATAAAAGCGTTTGTCTGATTTGTGGAGCTGCCGTAGCTTTGGCTAAGAGACACAATGTGGAAAGACATTTTTCTACATTACACAGAACGTTCAATGCTAGCTACCCACCAGGCAGCACACTGAGGGCAGAAAAGGTGCGTGAGCTCAAAGCAGCTTTGGGCAAGCAGCAATCTTTCTTCACAAAGCCCGTGAAACAGTCAGTAGCTACAACTGAAGCCTCATTTAGGGCAGCACAGTACCTGGCTGTAAACAAGAAGGCCTTTTCGGATGGTGAGGTTGTGAAAGGGGTAATGTCCGTGGTAGCAGACACCTTGTTCAAAGACCATAAGAACGGGAAAGAAATCATCGCTGCTATCTCGGATGTCCAGCTAAGTGCCAATACCATTGCCAGGAGAGTGTCAGCGATGTCCACGGACTTAACGCAACAGCTTAACCGTGAACTGGGTACATGCAAATGGTTCAGCATCCAATGTGATGAGTCTGTGGACAACAGTAGCACGGCGCAGCTGATGGTCTTCGTTCGCATGGTGTTCAGTGATTTCACTACAAAAGAAGAAATGCTGACTTTGCTGCCCCTGAAGACAACAACTAAGGCTGTTGACATCTATGAAGCCATGAAGCGGTATTTCACCGAAAAGAATATCCCGTTGGAAAAGTTGGTATCGGTGACGACCGATGGAGCCCCCGCAATGACCGGCCGTCATTCAGGGTTCATTGCGCGCTGCCGACGAGATCCAGATTTTCCACGTTTTCTAAATTACCACTGCATCATCCATCAGCAGGCAATATGCGCCAAAGTGATGGGTTTCGACCACGTCATGACTCCGGTCGTGAAGATTGTGAATAGCATCCGCTCCAAAGCCACACAACACAGGTCATTCAAACTTCTCTTGGAGGAGCTATCAGCTGAGTACGGTGATCTCTTGCTGCACACAGAGATTCGCTGGCTCAGCAGGGGTAGAGTTTTACAGCGTTTTCTGTCTCTTCTGGGTGAAATAAAAGAATTCATGGATTCGAGAGGTCAGGACACTGCTTTGCTCCAAGACGCCGAGTGGAAGCTGGACCTTGCCTTTCTAACGGACATCACAGGGAAACTTAACCATCTCAACTGTGAGTTGCAAGGTAAAGACAAGAATGTCACTGACATGATCAGTGCTGTGAGTGCATTCAGAGCCAAGTTGAACATTTTCTCTGTGCATTTGCAAAGTAAGAAATTTCTTCACTTTCCATCTGTGCAGTCAATTCTAAACGCTACTGCTCCTGCATCTGGGGCCTTGGACAGGGCTGCAGAAAAGTACACCCAGCTCATATCTAGGCTTGGGCATGAGTTTGAGGAGAGATTTCAGGACTTTGACAAACTGCAGCCATGTGTCACATTCATTTCTAATCCCTTTTTGCAAGTTGATATCACATGCATTTCAGAGCAGTTAGGTGAAACTTTTAACTTAAATGCTGGTGAGCTAGAAATGGAAATCCTCACGTTGCAAAATGACATTACTCTCAAAGCCCACCAGGGTTCCCCTCACTTTTGGTGTCTTGTGGACTCAGAGAAATACAAAGGTTTGCATACAGCAGCTTTAAAAACTGCTTGCTTATTTGGTTCAACCTATCTGTGTGAGTCAGCCTTCTCTAACATGAGCTTCATTAAAAACAAACACAGAACTCGTTTAACTGATACTCACCTTGAGGATTCTATTAGAGTTGCTGTGTCAAGCTACACCCCTAACTACAGTGCACTGGTGGACTCCATGCAATGCCAGGCTTCCCACTAGCCTTGCAACAGCTTTACTGTAAATGTCATAAATGTGCCTAGAAAGACATTTTACTACTCTAAAATGTAATGTAAATTTGGAAATTGAAATAAAAGTTAATATTATTGAATACAATTGTTGAGACTATTAATAATTCATGTCTTTATTGATTATTATTGATTAACACAAATAATTTTACATAGTCATAGTTTTATAGTGAAATTAAGATGTTTATTTTTATTATTATTATTTTTTTCCGAATGAGTAGCCCTCCAACAAATTTTTCACCCTCGGGTAGCCCTCGACCCCAAAAAGGTTGGAGACCCCTGCATTAAAGCAATTAAGTAAAACAAGAACAAAAGCGCACCGGCCAAGGCTTGCGGCCTTTCCGCCATTCCACCAAGTGCTCCTCGGTACCGTCATTAGTCCCGTCCAAAAAGTCTTCAACTGAAAAATTGCGGACACAGTCGAGAGACAAAATACTATGTGCCCCTCTATCCCCGCCCTCTGTCCATTCCAGCAGGGCATATCTAATCTCCGAGGGTGATCGCGCCATTTTTGCTCCCAGCTAGCTTCGGCCAGAGCTATGTTTACTTAGCTCTGGATTCGGCTAGTTCTGCGCATGAGGATGACGTCATCAATTATTCGACGTTTGACTAGTTGCCTCTAAAAATGTTAGGAATAAACAAAAAGGAAACAACTTTCAATGGAATAGTGGTCATTCAGTGTTTATATTATTCTATGACGACAATTTTAAATAATACATATTTAACAACAAACTGATGTAGAGGGGTCCACATGCGATTAATAAGTTATTGAAATTATTATTGTTTTCCTTGTAAGGGACTTTGGACAAATATGCAGTTATTACCTTGAGCATGAAAATATGAGCTAGGCATCATTTATGACAGTTGCAAAAGTCAGATATATGAGCTACCAGTATATATGAGACATACCTTGTATGTACATATAGGGCTTGTATGTGGATATAAAGAAGCAATATGGGAGACCTATATGCCCTGTATTTGTATATGCACATATATGCACCTGAATGTGGCCTATATGCGGCCAAAATGCAGCATATATGTGGCATATATACACATATATACTATATGCGGCATATATATTATCATATATGCGCATATATGATGTATATATGCGCATATATGCACAAATATTCTGCATATAGGTTTCATATATATACATCCTCATATATGTTCTTTCCGTGTGGGTGAATAGATTTTCAAAGTTTGATAATAAGGTCTTCTATGTCATGTTTATGACAGGTTATGTTGTTTTGGTCTATGTCAAGTTGTCATAACAAAGACATCTCAAACAATGTCAACTTGGAATTAAAAGTGACATAATTTACCGAATGACACTTAATGACGACTGTCATAAGCATTCATAAAGTGTCATGACAGGTGTCATGTCATGATTATGACAGCATCATGACAGTCTTATTCACCCGCCTTCAAGTAAAGTGTTACCGGCTAGGGCAGCGGCGGAGTGATATTACCTAGGTTACCGGCTCTATAATAGTTTGTTTACCTTATCAACTGCGATGATTCATGCAATGTGAGGTTGGTTTTATTTCTAACATTATTCTATCAACAGACATTTACATTGATAGTCTGGCGTTGTAATTGATTTGCCTTCGGTGTACTGTGGAGTGGGTAAGACAGTGTTTTTATTGGCAAGCTAGTCGTTACCGTTGACTTGCACTAGCTTAGCACCAGCGAACTGTGCAACTAGAAGGACTGCATGAAATTTGTTGAAAACGTCTCCAATGATAAATAACACACTGGCTGACTTGGAAATGAGGTCCCATGTCCAAAATTCCGAACTACCCCTTTAAATGGTAAATGGACTGCATTTATATAGCACTTTCTCAGAGGTATGACCACTCCAAAGCGCTTTACAACTATTGCCTCACATTCACCCATTCATACACACATTCATACTCCGACGGCGGGTCAGCCATGCAAGGCGACAGCCAGCTCGCCGGGAGCAGTTAGGGTTAGGTGTCTTGCTCAGGGGGAAGCGAACTAGCAACCTTCCGATTACTAGGCAACCCGCTCTACCTCCTGCGCCACTGCCGCCCCTTTAAGCTTGGTGCTGATGGCTCTGCTCTTAAGATGCTCCCTGGATTAGCCAAGCAGAATACTAAACTAAAACAGGGAGCGTAATGCAGATAAGGCCCATGGGTATACAAGTGTGGGCCCAAGCAAAAACATTGAAATTTGGTTCAATGCCTCGATTCATCATTTAACCTTTGATCATAGTAGAATCTGAACTAGAAAGGTGGAGGCTGGGGTGGTGGAGGCAAAGCTTTGCCAGCACAGCAGCATTAGGTGGAGTAAGTGGAAGGGTGACAGATAGGATAGGCTGCCTTGTTGTGAGAATGGACTGTGATTGGTGGGTGACTAAGAGTGATGTGTATCTCCCCGTGTCATGCATCAACTAACGCTACGCTTCATTTGTACTCCATCTACCTGCATCTTAGCCCAGCTAAGCCACTTAGGTGGTGTGTGGCAGGGTCAACTGCCACAGTGTGGTTATATTTATGTGTGTGCGTGTTTAAATATGCTTGTATTAGTGTGTATTTGCATGTATGTGTTTGTTTCTGTGTATTTGTATGTATGATTTGAATTGATTTCGGGTCACAAAACATAAAAAAGGTTAGCGTTGAACACTTATTTCCAAAGTGTACAACTACAATAGACCATTTTCACAGAGGTGTCATCGTAGATGGGGATGTATTTCAGATAAAAATTACATAATACAACTACAGTTATACAGCAGTGTGAAATACAACTACATAGCCTGTAGAAAGCTAGATAGCATGTGTGTCTTAGTGTGTGTGTGTGTGTGTAGCTCACCTGTCCTGCCAGCATCTCGTACAGCAGGACTCCATAAGCCCACCAGTCCACAGAGCGACCATATGGCTGATAGGCGATGATCTGCAACCAATAGAAAGAGTGAAAGAGTTAACCCAGACCAACAACACTATATAAGGCGAACCCGCCCCTTTTTAAAAAAAAACACTTACAACAATGAATGTGACAAACAGCTCCTGAGTGTACCGTCTTCCTTTTTCATTGTCATTCTCACCATTTATGACTTGCAGTCATTTCAAGTATCAAGCCAAGAGCATATTCTTGCTGAGATGTGTTGCTGCTATTATTGTAACATGAGAGAGAAGACTACCATTACATACATTTCATTCTCTTATTTTCTGTAGTATTTTGGGGTCGAAAAGAAATGCCTAGGAGACAATGCCAACGTACAGCACATTCTGCACTGGAAGTATGCACTGGAATCACTGGAATTGATGTGAATCTAATAGTCCCAGACAGAGACACAAACACACATATTATGGGTGAAAGCACTCTATTCTGTGTTGCTTTGTATGCTGAGAAACTCCTGACCTGTTTTCCAACACAGACACAGACACACAGGGTTCACAATTAACACCTGCCATCAACCAATGGCGGATAGATTTGACCATTTGGAAGGTAAATACATTCAGGGTTACATATTCAAAAATTGCTTGGCTTAGTACATTTTTGGCAGACAGTAGGTAATCCAACGATTGCCAATTATTCTTAATGAGAAAATCGCAGACTCCTTAACCCTCCATCATTTGGTCCCACCCTTATTTCATATCCAGCAGTCCTACTATATTATAGTAGAACTGCTGGGGGGAGATGGCACAATGCCTTGCCTGGAAACCAGAAAATGCAATGGCCAGTCTACACAGTGTTGATTTGAAACCTTTACAGACACTTTTTTACAGTTTACTACTGCTGGCCGAGTTTGTGTTCACCAATTACACACGTACAGACACCCCCCCCCCCCCCAGCAACATGATTGGTCGAAACAAATATGAAGCGAAAGAAACTGAAACGTTCACCCAGATTTTAGCATGTCTGCGATCCGATTTTAGATATTCCCTTGGAAATAGATGACAATACATAAGCAGATGCACTCTAAATGAATGACATTGAATTGCATATGAATGACAACCATCTTGTGAACAAGAAATAGCTCAGAGATGGGTTTGTGTTGTCGTTTCATTCTAGTGGCTTATGTGACTTCACATCCAATGGATTTAACTCCCAATACATCCAGCAATATGTTTACGTAATATTTTATATTACACAATGTGTAAAAGCATACAGCTTGTGCAACAGGAAGACAGATGGAAAGAGGCCAAAAGACATTGTATTTTACAGTGTTCTCAGACCCAATTAGACCCAATAAAGTTAATGAATATAGTAAATGGGGTGAATGGGTTACTAGGTGTCTAATTACGGTCCATGTCCCTCTCTTCTTTATCACAATGACCCCTAACCTTGCACTGGCAGGTTTCCCCAGGCTAATCTGCATGTAAATAACGCACTCAACTTGCGTAACGTTTCACACAGACCACAGTCTATTAAGCACTCCTGCCAAACGACCCAGGGATCTAACCTGAGACAACCAACAACCAACCAACCAACCAACCCAAGGGGACTGAAGATCCTTGTCCTGCATGCTCCTACTGTTTGGCTGCAGTCTCTTTCAGGCCCGCGTCTTGGGTGAGAGGCCGGCTGCTTCCGGTACTACCGACGAGACCGACACCAACGCAGGGACGTTCCCTCAGCTCCAAAAGATGAGCGCCGCTTTGGTAGAGCAAAGGAAAGAGCTGAGACAGGCCAGGGAGGAACTAGCCAAGCCCCGGAACCAACAGGGTAAGGGATGTAGAGAGGGAGGATCAAGGGCGTGACACAAGCAAAAATAGTATGGTAGGGTTCATTTTGAACTGGATTTTCTCAGTGCTAAGTGCATACATCCTAGTTTGTTAGAAAACCAGCGCTGTATTGATTTGTACTGTGGTTTTAACAATTCTTTTTGTGTAAAATAACAGCTCAGAGTACAGTGTCGGAAATCCTTCTCCTTCTAGCCCTTTCTGGAAAATTTGTGTCAAAAGGTCTCTTCTAAAAAGCTTCATAGGTAGTATTACATTTATTATTAAGTACACAAACGAGATTTAACACAATCCGGTTTAAGCTCAAGACTAAAGTCTCATAGTATTGTTAAAAGTAAAACAGATATACCACCGATGGTATAGATCTGATGTGCTATAGCGTAGATATGTCAGGCAGATGGGCTGTTTTGTTGATCATTGTTATGTTAACTCTGCTCATGTTAATGCCATTAAGCGACAGACAGAGTGTTTGAGATGACAGAGGAGCAGCAGAGGGAGCTGGTACAGCAAATAGTCCTTCAGAAGACCGGTACAACACATCTACAGTCTACACTGCTTTATATATTTCAATGTAGGCTGAAAACTATGTCACTACAACAGCAGACCACACAATAACCAATGGATATATACTGCATATTTAAATTAATGGGGAATATAGTGCTTTAAATTGGACACATAGAGAACTTGACTATTGGTTGTGATGATCTCCAGGATTGGAGAGGAGGATAAATGCCAGTGTGATAGTGGTGGACAAACAAGGCAACAGGATTCAACAACTACAGAGAGACTACCGAGGTACAGCACATGGAAACAAGTGGGAGGTCACAGTGTGCTTCTGACCATTGCATCAGATAATTAGCTTGCCACCTGCCTTAGCTTTTAAACTTGCATCATTGTACCATAGAGTGAAAAGAGACATTGTTAGGATCCATTAGGATGGCAATTAGAACATGTCAACCTAAAATTTGATGTTTAATTTTATTGTGATTACATAAGAAGGTAAAATCTCCTGTTTTTGCAGCTCTCATCCTCTCCCCTCTGGCAGGATGCCACAAAGATTACCTAAATCATCCATTTTATTTCAGACCAAATGGTGTTTCTTCTTCTTTTTACGTAACACAACTGTACTCCAGACAGGGTGCCAGTGAGAGTGAAACAAAGAGACACAAATAGGTGGTTGATAAAGGTGACTAATTTTCCTTGTCAAAAGACTCCAATACCATATTAAACTAAACTTTAACTTTAAAGCATAGACTATCAAAGTCAACTAGTCAAGTGTATCTCAATACCATTCTAAATGGGTTTTTTTTTGTGCGCCATCTAACTATGAAGCAACTATGAAGCGTACGTATGTATTGTGGCGCCCGCCGGGTACAGGTAAGGAGGAGGGTATGTGGGAAGGTGGTGGATGGGGTGTATGTTGCCCCCTGCCATCTGGTGGCCGCGGAGCACTTTTCACTCTCGCCCCTGTCTAGAGGAAGCACGCCCATATATGGAGGTCTAACGAGACCAGGAAGCGGAGCAGCTGCAGCTACTCACCCTAATGAGGGGGGAGAGTATAAAAGCTGGAAGAAGTGGACCAAACGAAGAAGGAGTAGCTGGAGAGCATGGTGGTAGTAGTGAGTAGAGTGAGTGAGAGAGAGAAACACGCTGTGTATGACCCTTTTCCCCAGGAGAACCCGTTGGCCAATCGACCCCTGCACCGTCTGAGAGCCCGCCTGTGTACCGACCCCCGCCTGTCTGACATCCCTCCCGCCCGCCGAACCCTGGTCTGTCTGAGAGCCCGCCTGTGTACCGACCCCCGCCTGTCTGACATCCCTCCCTCCTGCCGAACCCTGGACCGTCTGAGAACCCGACCCCGTGCACCGAACCCCACGCTCAACCCCCGACGACGAGTCCAGAGCCTGAGCCCCCTCAGGACCGAACCCCCCTCCGCGGCGGCGGAGTTTTCCCCTCTCTCCCCCTCTCCCGAATCAACAATAAATTTGGTTAATTGTGAAACTGGTGTGGACAGTCAACTGTTTCCCAATACTGGTCTGGTGGCACCTCTTCTCCTCCCCGAGGTTGCCACAGTATGTATGTATGTATGTATGTACGTTGTCCTCCACATATCTCAAGAACCTTTCATCTGATCTACTTCACACTTGGGGGGGTGTATTGCTGGGGAACCAAGGACATGCAGTGTCGAATTTGGTGCAATTTGGACCCCTTGAATATGATTGGCTGGAGGGGTGTTGATTTATTTAATTAACAGTTGATTAATAATTGTGCTATAAAAAGATGGACGAATGTCTTTTTTTTTTCATTGGAAAGGAGGGCTGGCCCGAATGCATACTTTCAAATTTCAAGCTTCCAATAATCATTACATTTCCGAAGGTATATTCGAATAGTTAAACACCTAACCCTGTTCAAATCCAGCGTTGTCTGAGTTTTGTCATGTGCCGACTGGCTATGGGAGGCCTGTGTGAGCATGTGCCCCCAGCATTATTGAAATAAAACAGATGATTACTAAGGCTTTTATTACAACTAACTAATGATATCAGCTATCAGACAACGATTAGCATATAGCAGGCTAACAGGCTATCGTTAGTTTAAAGTACTCCCAGTGAACAAATCTTGACAGCTCCGTTGCTCTTGCCGTTTTTGTGGTACAATGTACTAGCGAGTGTGGGGATTACGACTCTAATAGTGTGGATGTATATGGCTAAAAGAGTGCCTTAAGAGTACGTCATCACTGACAACCCTGCTGAGTAAAGGTAACGGCAATCTTAAAGGCAAAGTAATGTGAACAAATTATGACGGTGTACTAAACTACAACCGAATACAAAACTAATGAAGGATACTTCGATTATTCAAATATTTGGGGCCAGCCCTTTATTTTGACATGTGCAACTTCAGCAAAAACGTCAAAAGAACGTGAGGATTTATTTTACAATTAGTTTTTTCTAAGTGTTAATCGATCAAAAATGACATTGTCGGTTAACGGTTAAACGGATAATTGTTGACATCCCTAGTATATATGTATTATTAAAAGGGTGCTATAATTATCATTGAAAAGCGACATAGCAAATAGTAAGACTTATTAAATACGAATACTAAATATTTGATATTGTGCCGTGAAGATCACATAATGTGATAATCCAGTGCAACATAGTGCGAAAGGGTTTCAACTCATCATTTAGATGTTTTCCAATGACGTGGCTTCATCATTGTATTTGTATTCTTCATGGCAGAGCTGGAGGTGAAACTGGGGTCAAACAAGGCTTCGCTGGAAGAACTAAAGAGTCGCGTTGGCCAAACAGCTGCAGAGGTGGAAACAGTGAAGACCACCATGAGCCAAGTTTAGTGTTTACATATGACAAGCCCAAAGGGACTGAACATGTTGTAAAGTGCAGAGTAGTTCTCACTGCCGTGTATGATTTGTGTTATATAAACGATATACTACTTTTACAATTACTTTATATTCAATTACTTTATAAATAAGGGGCAGGACAGTAAAGCCTGTTTCTAAACTCAACTGTGGCCACTCAAAGCACTTCACAATTCATCAACTCATACACACATTCATACGCTGACGTGTAACGTGTCAACCACGCAAGGCAGCAGCCAGCTCGTCGGGAGCAGTTAGGTCGGTGGTCTTGCTCAGGGACACTAAGCTAGGAGGAGCTGGGGATCGGACCAGCAACCTGCTCTACCTCCTGAGCTACAGCCGCTCCTATAAAAGCATCTCCTAAATGACTAAATAGTAAAATAACATATCATTTTATATTGCAATTTATTAAATACATCAAATCAGATCAAACTTTATTTCTATAGAAAATTTGCAATACAAGGCTCTTAACAATACAATGACAATATAACAATACAATGAGAAAACAACGATACAGTAAAAATAAATGATAATATAAGGAAAAGATAGTATTAGAAATAAGAGATATGGTAGAACAGAGATATCAGTGTATAGTACAGTAGAAAAGGGTGGATGCTATTTAATTATTTAATTAAATTAATTAATTTATTATTATTTATTTTTATGATAATAAAATGGATTAAGGGAAAGCTGAGCTAAGGTATGTCTTAAGGTTTCTTTTAAATGTGTTCACATATTGTGATGACCTCAGCTCCTCTGGCAGGCTGTTCCAGAGGCAAGGACCATAGACACTAAATGCCGCCTCCCGTAGGTCTCTGTCCTTAGCCAGGAACAACTAAAAGGCCAGTGCCAGAGGACCTGAGTGATCTAGAGGGAGCATACACCAGAAGCATGTCTGACAAGTATTCGGGCGCTAATCCATTGAGCGTTTTGAACACCAATAAGAGGATTTTAAAATCTATTCTAAAACTGACAGGCAACCAATGAAGGGACTTTAGGACAGGTGAGATGTGTGCTCTCCTTCTGGTCTTGGTCAATACACGTGCTGCTGCATTCTGAATGATCTGTAGCTTATTTATAGCTTAGGTAGACCAGATAGGAGAGCATTACAGTAATCAAGCCTGATAGTAATACAAGCATGCATCTCAGTATCTGCCTGGGAGAGAAACGGTTGCACTTTAGCAATATTTCTAAGGTGATAGAAGGCGGCTTTAGTGAGATTACTGATATGAAATTCAAAATTCAAATCAGGGTCTAGAAGCACGCCAAGATTTGTTGCTAGGGGCTTGGTGTTTTGTGCCAGGGATTTTAAGTTAGTGCACAGTATCTCTCTCTGGACCTGCTCCGATAATTAAGACCTCTGTCTTCTCTTTGTTCAATTGCAGGAAATGATGTGATGTCCACAGGTTGATATGATCAATGCATTGAACCCGTTTATCAATAGGGCTGATGTCATTGGGTGATAAAGAGATGTAGAGTTGTGTATCATCGACATAGCTATGAAAACTAATCCCGTGTTTTCTGATGATATTTCCCAGTGGCAGCATATAGAGACTGAACAACACAGGTCCCAGAATGGAGCCTTGAGGAACCCCACATGTTATGCTAGTGTTAGCCGAGGAGTGGTCACCAGTGGAGACAAAATAGTCTCTGCCGGACAATTAAGTCTTAAACCAATCTAAAACTGGACCAGAGAGGCCAACAAACTTCTGTAGTCTGTTAATAAGGATGTCATGATCGGCAGCGCTTAAGTCTAAAAGTACTAATATTGAGAGTTTCTTGTCATCCATGTTCATCGTCAGGTCATTTACAACTTTAACTAATGCTGTCTCAAATATAAAGTTAAAATGTAGGTCATTGTTTAGCTGTTTGTACTAATTTCTCAAGAAGAATACTTAAAAAAGGAAGGTTTGAAATTGGCCTAAAATTGTTTAGGATTCAGGTTACTTTTCTTTAGGAGAGGTTTCACAATAGCAGTTTTCAGTGCCAGGGGGAAGATACCAGTCGTGAGTGAATTACAATCACTAGCACTTCATCCTCTAGACCAGTGGTCGCCAACCCGTCGATCGCGATCGACTGGTAGATCTTTTAAACATTCCCTGTAGATCCCGAAAATGAGGTGGCATTAAATTGACCAATAAGATCAAAGAAGGATACTGGCACATTAACTGTCGCAAAATGACAATATATGGCACTAGCAGGTGATGGCTGATCGACGACAATGTTGTCAGCTGGCACGGCGGAGGCTCCGAGAAAGAATTTGAAAATGTATAATTTCCATGAGGAATGGGAAGAGGAATTTATTTTCACCATGGTGAAAGACAAGTGTGTTTGTATGCTGTGCCACCAAACTCTAGCACTGTCTAAAAGAGGACATCTGGAGCGGCACCACAACACCAACCACAACGCATTCAAAGACAGTTTCCCCGCCAAGAGCGCAATCCACACTGGGAAAGTTGCTGAGCTGAAAGCGGGGGTGAAGGCTGCGACTGAAGTTTCATTCCGTATCAGTCACCTTTTGGCTAAACACAAGAAGATGTTTTCAGATGGCAATTTATTCAAGGAGTCAATGGCCATCACTGCAGAGACGGTTTTTTAACGGCTTCAAAAACAAAGACGACATCAAAACCGTGCTCCGCAGTGTCCAGCTTGGCCCCAATAAAGTGGCGAGGAGGGTCGAGGAAATGTCAGGGGACGTGGATCGACAAGTGCTAAAAGACTTGTCACACTGTGAATGTTTTTCATAATGTAATTAATGAATATAATTTAATCAAAGTACAGGAGCCGCCTTACTGACAAACACCACAGACTGTCTCAGACTAGCTGTCAGTAGCTAGGGGCCAAACTACAAAGCACTCACAGACAGTATTTAGTCACAGCTATCTCACTAACCTGGGTGAGTAACATGCCAGTTTTGACATCTGATAGCAATGTGAAAAGTGATGATGCATAAGATGGTACATAACTGCACTGAGCTTATTTACACTGACTGAGAATTTTGTTAAAACACAATTACAGTTCTATTTTAATAATAATACATTTTATTTATATATACATTTTCTAAAATACCGATGTTATGTAACTTGCATGAAGCTTGAGTGGATAAGCATAACACTGCATGTGATCTGCTCACTGCTAGTGTGTGTGTGTGTGTGTGTGTGTGCGCCTTCTATGAACAATAATTACCTCATTACAAAAGGAAATAGGCCACACCTTTATTTTTTGTGTTGGACATAAAGCTGTACTTGGCCTAATTGCATTGAGAATGTTGTTAGCAATACAGTTCTATTTTCTAAAATGCTGATTAATGTGACTTGAATGAAGCTTCAGTGGATAAGCATAACACTTGATATGATCTGCCATAAACAAAATACTGTCCTCATATATGTGGAAAATTCCACAAATTCCACATTCCTTTTCTTTTTGTGTTGAAATTAAATTGAATTGAAGTTGATGTGAAGCTATGGCCAGTTTGATATGCTAGTTAGTGTTTTCATTGTTGCATTAATTTGAACGTTGGACCAAAGCATTTCATGTAATTCAAATACAATTAGCCTGAATAAAAGGCGTCAAGTTGGAAGTACAATCTGGCCTGTCTTTTTCTTTCAACGCTTCAATAAGTAGATCTTACCTCTCACCAAGGTGGAGGTCAGGGATCTTGGGCTTAAAAAGGTTGGAGACCACTGCTCTAGACAATTAAACAGTTTTAAAAAAGGTGGTGGGGATAGGGTCGAGTGAGCAGGTGGAGGGTTTTAGTTGCATTACTTCATTCCTGAGCATTTCTTTATCAAAAGCAGCAAAAACATTCATAGCAGTCTTAGGCAGAGGGAAAGTGTCCAAAGACAGAGGCTCACGCACATTCAGTATAACAAGGTTTAGATCCAACCTGATTTTTGTCATTTTATCTCTGAAAAATGCTGCAAACTCTTCGCATTTTGATGTTGAGGTAATGAAAGAGTGGCTTTTTGGAACTGGATTTATGAGGCTGTCAATAGTTGACAAAAGCAGTCTGGGATTATTATGATTTTTAAAAAATCAGCTTTGAGAAATGAGCTTGTCTTGCATTTCTAATTTCTTTGTTGAAGATAGTGAGGTGTTCTTTAAAAATGTCACTGTGGACATGCAGCTTAGTTTTTCTCCATTGACGCTCAGCTTTTCTACAGTTTTTCTTTAAGTTAATAATATCCCCAGTTCTCCATGGTGGTTTCTGTTTAGGTTTAATCTTCTTAAGTTTGGCTGGTGCTATAGTGTCAATGGTAGTCTTCAGCTTATTATTAAAGTTGTTGACTAAATCATCACAAGAGGAAGGAAGGATCTGTGGGGGTATGTTATTAATATGATTAATTACATTTTCAGCAACTTCAGAGGTAAGATAATGTTTCCTAACAACCTGCTCAGTAACAAGGCTGGATGATGGTAACAATGCAGAGAAGAAAATACAGTAGTGGTCTGAGATTGCCAAGTCAATTACAACGTATGACCGCGGTTGTGAGTCGGCCCATTTACATGTTGAGTAAAATCCATAGAGCTCAACATATTTAGGAACTCAGCAGCTTTGGAGTCGGCCGCATTATTCACATGTAGATTAAATCACCTATGACCATAATGTTTTCATAATTAGTTCTGACAATAGACAACATTTCAGTGAAGTAATCTAAAAAGATAGGACACTGTTTAGGGGGTCTATATATTGTTATAACAAGAACAGGGGGTTGGGATTTTAACAGTATAGCATGATGTTCAAAGGAGCGAAAAATCACCAATAGGGATATTTCTACAGTTCAGGGCATCAGCAAATATAGAGGCCATCCCACTGCCTTTTTTCCATGCCTTGTAGAAAATTCAAACCTATAGCGTGGAGGGGACGTCTCAATAAGAACAGCAGATCCATTGCTGTTTAGCATTCAATTTTATGTTCGGATATGAGTTCGTTAATAACAAAGGTCTTATTGCTTAGTGATCGAACATTGAGAAGCGGCATATCCATTTTTTCCCATCCGGTCTTTCTTAGTGCAGTATGTGGATGTGACATTTAATGGGATGGAGATTAGATTACTTGCAGTTATACCACGAGTAGCGCAGTTTAACTGATGGTTAGTGGATCTTACATGTTGCCTGTCGCAAATGTTGGTGGGATGAAATTAGAATTAAAACAGACTGCCCGACTGGCAGAGTTTAGGGAGTAATTGTTTAGTAGCCAGGCCAATTGTAGTGACCATGACAAACTGTAGTAAAAATACAAGGTAACTGATTTCATTGACTTTGTTCTATTTGTATGGGTGATGTGATTACCTTGTGGGGGACTGGACTTTCTCAGTCATCTATGACAGTGTGTAGGATGGCAAAGTCCATGTTTGCAGGGAGAAAATATGCACCAGTGCGGTTGGGATGGAGTCCATCTCTGTTATAGTAATCACTACAGTTCCAGAAGAGATCGAAATTGTCACTGAAGTGGATTCCAAGGGTTGTGTTGGGATTGGACCAGAAATCAGGATAATTTTACCTGTGGTCAGGAGTGTAATCAGGAGAGATCTGAAATCCCCCTTTAACCTCTCCGACTGCTGTTTCCTGGTGTCATTCGACCCAACGTGCACAATGAGCCTGGTGCACTCCGGGTGTTGTTGTAGTGCTGTGGGTAGCTGTTCCAGGATGTCTGACACACAGGCTCCAGGAAATCAGTAGGTGTGGCCCCCCCTTCACTCTAATATGCCTCACGATGGAGCTATCGAGGACGATGGTTGATGGGGGAGGGTGATCTGGCTGAGATGAACCAGGTGGAATGCGGGATCTGCTGGACTGAGGATGCCGGGATCTGGTTGTGTATGGGCTGGTTGAAGACCCAGCTGGAGCCACAGACACAGGGACAGTAGACACCGGTGCAGGAGCAGTGCCCGGCCCCACTACCACGGCCTCTGGAAAGGCAGCTGAGGCATCAGGAAAACCAGCAGGAGGTGCAGGCTGGGTGGGCTGTGATGTAGGTAACTGCTCCAGAGCATGGAACTTATTGCTGAGGTGAAGGACTTCTACAGAAGCGAGAGACAGTGACTGTCTGCCTTTCCGCTGTCCTTGTGAGGTGGTGGTCGAGGCCCCAGAGGAACGCCTTCTACGATGTTTATTTCCTCGAGCAGTAATCCAGGGCTCTGGGGCAAAGGGAGTAGATCAGCTCAGTTTCTTTGGTCTAGCTCCCAGGCTGGGCCATGGATCTTCCAGGGGGACTGGTAGAGCTTTTATAATCACTGGCTCTCCGATGGTGGTAGTGCCAAGCCAGGGGAGAGTGGTGTCATTGTCAGTCAGCCTGGATGTTGCTAAAGCAACCATCGAGTCGATGTGCAGCTCATTTTCCTTTATCTGATGCAAGGTCAAAATCCGCCCCTCCAGCTCAGCGATCCTCTGACTCAGGTGGAGGCAGCTGCCGCACCCAGGTGGAGAGGCGAGCGGAGCCATGGTGCTGGTTAGCTCCTGGGCTGTAGGTTTGCCGGCATCCAGCAGGGAGGGAGCGATGCAGTTTCTCAGTCTCTCGAGGGGAGAACCCCACCTGAGTCAGGGAAGAAGTCCACTAAAACTTTTAAGACCAGCGACTCTGGACTTTGTTCGGGACCGGCCCTAGCAGCGAGCTAAAATAGCTAACCGGCTGGTGGTGGTCGGAGTTTCAACACAGAGTTTCGACAACAGAGAAAAAGATCACAACTTGGTTTGCGCCGAGCGGGAGCAAAAAAAACAAACGAACAAAAAAAACATACTTAAAGTACAGTCCCTGACAAAAGTCTTGTCACGTATCCATTTTGTAGAAACAACAGCTTATAACCTGACTTTTAATTAATCCATATGAAAGCTAAAACCCTCCCAAATTATGTTTAATATACTAAAATGAATTTGCTTCACTGAAGAAAGATTGATCATTTAATGAACACAGAAAGGTCAGATTTTGGCAAGACAAAAGTTTTGTCGCCTACAGAGAGTAATGTGAAAATTGAACAAGTAATTTACTTCAAATACAAAAATATGTTGCATAACATCAGTGAATTAAGTAGTGGTGCTGTGAGATCCATATTTAATATCTTGTATGACTTCCATGAGCTTGAAGGACTGCATCTCCATGCAGTTCGACTCCATATAGATGAAAATATGTTTCATGCTTTAGTCGACAGAATCCACATTCAGGCTCTCAGTCTGTACATTCCCTTGTGGGCTGAAAACTGTCCGAGTGCCAGGAGAAGATGGAAAACAAGTTAGCCTTAATCAGGGTTTCTACTCTTTTTTGGCTCACCATTTTCCAGGTATTTTCCAGCACATGTTCCATAACCTTCCTGTGGTCATGGAGGTTTATATTACACAATATTAACTTTCAGTAACATCCAACCTTGCACAGCCAGCTTAAATAATTTGTTTTGTGTTATTCAAGAAGAGTAATTCAGTTTAACTGCCTTTCATCTTTCATTCTCTGTTTACATGGAAATCTGCCATTCCATATTGGAATAACATGGAGGTCTTTTATATTTTGATTGAATAATACACTCTGGGCCAGAGAGCAGTTTGACCCTGACATGGGGAGTTCTGATGCCCTACCGTGACACGCTTGTTGCACTGTGTCAGGAAGGATTGACCTCACAGTCTCTCAAACAGCAGCAGAGAGAGACAGTCTGACCTTGGGGGTCGCTCCATTACAGCACTAGTTACCGTGGTGACTGGAGAGAGGGACAGCGCATCAAGGAGGGAACGGCGCAGATTGGGAGGAGTTTGTCGAGACAGAGAGAGAGAGAGAGAGAGAGAGAGAGAGAGAGAGATGAGGATAGGGCTACAAGAGGACAATCAAGAGCACATTTTTCTATAATCTCCATCTCTATGTTAATGTGATATGACATGACTGTGTGAAAGTGCACGGGCTCATATATATCGCATCGTGTATGGATGCGTGATGCTGGGTGTTGCCATGGCAACCAAGGTTGAGGATGATTGACAGCGACAGGTGTGACCAAGGACTGCCATCCCCTTCACTCATCCTAAACCCTGTGGCCTGCACAGCTCTTCTGACTTCCAGTGCATGCACACATACGCGCATTGGTGTGTGTGTGTGCATGTGTGTTGCTGCATGTGAGTGTGTATGGCACACATCTACCTTAGTGCGTGTATGAAAATGTGTGTGTCTCTATTGCTGGTGTTTTTTCTGTTAATATTAAGCCTGAAACATGCTGTACAAATGTGATTGTGGACATGTGTGCATGTGTGTGTGTGTGTTTGATGTGTGTGTGGCTGTATGTTTTCACTCACTGAGAGAGTAGTATGACTGTACACGTTGGTGTGCATGCTAATATGTTTTTGTGTGAGAGTTTCTAGGTGTGTCTATGTGCCTAGGTATGTATGTGTGTGTGTTTGACTGTGTGTATACGGCATACATTGCTTTCCCATTAGGCCTAATGCTACATGACAGTTCTGGATCAGGCTGCTAGCAATGCACTCACACGCACACACACGCACAAGCAGAAAGAGTGTCAATCTGCGTGACTTGGGTCTGATGCTCAGTGATTACAGACCCAGTGCTCCAACGCATATTGTATAGTAATATGCCATTTAATATCCCTTTCTTCAATGTTGTTGTTTGCTGTGGTTGATGTTGCCGTAGGTATCACCATTTCAAGTTCAGTCAAAACGTGAAAATGGCCGCAATTTTCTTTTTGTGTTCCCTCCTCCACAGTTGGAGCAGGTCTTGTGTTCATGGTGCCTGCAGGTTTGGTTATGCCGAGTTCACACTACACAATTTTAAGCCCGATTTTCCGCCTTCCGACAAATTCAGGAGCTCGCTGACAAAAACCCCAAATCAGAGGCAAATCGGCGTTCAGTCGGGGTATATGTGAACTACCAACGACGCGATCAAAGTGACTCTCTGATGCCTCGCTGACGTCTGCCAGATATCCAGCAGGTTAAATATCTGGACATGTCGGTGACTGGCAGTGAGTGCGTCGACTACTACGTCAATGGCGTCGATGCACTACAGCCAATGACACGGGCTGAGTGGAAAATCACGAAACCCGGGGAGGAACTGTAGCTCAACAATTCCTGTTTCGCACGTGTATCATTTCCTGTGTCACTTCTCGCGTGTTTTTGTGACAAAGTGTGAACAGCACAATGACTGAAAGCCTCGCGATTACAAGACAGCAAGTCGTGTAGTATGAACGGTACAGCGATCTTACGACTTTGAAAATCGTGTAGTGTCTGTGGCTTTAGGTTTCATTTATGATGTTTGAAGCAAGGCAATAACCTCTGACATAACCTTTGTCTTCTGTTCTAGATCATCTGTTCTCCAAAACCTGATGCTTGTGGAACAGTCTACTTTCATTGGTTTGTGGTTTGTATTTCATTGGTTTGTGGTTTGTATTTCAACGGTGAAACATCAGTTTAGGCTAGTTCTTGACATGGTCACTCTGTGCATGGGTGGGCCCTCTTTCACCTCACTTTTAATCATTGTTGCTTTACTTTCCGTTTCCGTCTCTTTCTCTCTCCCATTATCTCTTTCTCCATCTCTCTCTCTCTCTCTCTCTCTATGTGTGGAGTCACAGAGGTGTCATCACATTAGTTACAGTCCTCCTCCCAGATGAGACAGGGTGACGACCATTGGCTATATAGGTCAGAGGAACTTTGTGAGTGTGGTTGTCTGCATCTCATGCACATGTCCACGCACTGTACAGTAGTGTTGATTTGGTGTGATTATTGATGATGACTGACAGATGTGCTGTAATATGTACATTTCTGCAAATTAGTGTGTGTGTGTGTTAGTGAGGCCTTCCAGAGTTTTGTTTATACTAGAGCAGGGGTCAGCAACCTTTTTAATGTCCTGTGCCAATAATTCCCCCAAAAATGCATGGTGTGCCAATGTTTTTTTTACGGATTTATTTTTCTTTTTTTTATATAGGCTATTATTTAACTGCTGAATGGTGACCTCGTCCCATAGGGAGCGAATTGGTGACCTCGTCCCATAGGGAGCAATGGTGACCTTGTCCCATAGGGAATGAATGGTGACCTCGTCCCATAGGGACTGAATGGTGACCTCGTCCCATAGGGAATGAATGGCGATGCAGACGCTGAGCTCTTTTGGAGCTCATCATGGAAACGTGGTTCAGTTGGAGCAGAAAGCGGCAGATCTTTAATTCTGTTTGTGATTGTGTTGAAAGTCTGTTTGGCAGTTGGTCAGACCTCTGCACTGCCTAATCCTCCCTGTGCACTGGAGCCACAAGGTCACAATGGATTTAACACTATTACATAAAGCTAATAATTAATATGAACATATCTCAAATGATCCCAAAATACATTTCCTAATATTTGCTGCGCGTGTCAGTACTGTAAATGACCCTGCATTCCAGCCCTGACACCTGGTCGTAGGTTGCCGACCCCTCTAGAGCATAAAGAGGGTGGGCACAGACTCAGGCCAGACAGTGTCATCCAATGACCTCGCCAGAAATAACATGCACATGTTGACACACACACACACACACACACACAAGTGTACAACATGTGTCCTAGCCAAAAAACTAAACTGTATGCTTAAATTCCTAACTTCTAACCTACGTACGTACGTACGTACACACACATACACATGGACACACACACACACACACACACACATGGACACACACACACACACACGGACACACACACACACACACACAGCCACTCACCTCGGGCGCTATGTAGTCGGGGGTACCGCAGAAGGTGCGTGTGGTGACGTCCTCGGACATGTTCTCCTTACACATGCCAAAGTCGGCAATCTTGATGTGTCCCTCGGAGTCCAGCATCACGTTGTCCAGCTTCAAGTCCCTGCAGAGGCATACGTACACACACACACACACTGTTGGTGAAAATGTAGTGGCTACTCAGGTTTAAAGAAGAATATAATTGTATATGTCACAGTAATTATACAGTACTTAATCAAAAGGTTGGTGTACCTGGTTGTTATGTGAAAAATAATTCTTGAATGACATGAATCAGACTATCTTCTTTAACATGTCTACTTATGTAGTATGTTAGTCTGAATATGTTGAGTGATTCCTTTTTTGTGAGTTTGCTGCCATCTAAAGGTTACAAACCATTTTGATTTCAAATACACCAGGACAATGTTTGTACTGAAGCATCTATCATGTACTATGGTTAGTATACACTGAGACACAAAGAAAATAACCAAACTTTCAAACAAGACCAAGGACTAGAGCTTGAAGAGTACCGTTTTAGGCTTTTACTTCAGTTAATAATCATAGTTTGTATGTAGCTATACCAGCTATCTGACAGGAAGCTAATCCACACCTGTATATGACTCCTTTGCTGTGCAGGAAGAAGAGGCCCACAGCGATTTCTGCTGCGTAGAAGCTGCAATGATGAGCACACAGAGACACAGCAGTTAGGTGATTCACAGAAAACACAATGACATCTTAATAACCCAGGTCCAGCTGATACTGGAAAAGACTTGCCTGGGTCCAGACCTTTGAATCTGCCCACTCCACCGAGTTGGAGAGTTCACTGCTTCTGGTCTGGCATCATGACATTAAACAGCGATTTCTTGGTTGAAAAAGCGATTGTCCAATGAGCGCTGCGAGGAGACTAACAATTAACCAACCAGTGCCATGGGCGGGACTAACACCGTTGTCAAGCTGTTGTCAAGCTCTGCGCCGAAACCAAGGAGGAGTAATAACAACAATGGCGACCGCTATTGACAAGATAGACCAGTGTTAGCCAACACGGCGCCTGTGAGCACCTGGTCACCCACAGGGAGCCAATGGCACGTGCTACCGGTAGAGCTCGGTCTAAAAATAGACTTAATTGTTTTGGGTTTTTTTCAATAACATTTGCATGAATGTAGAAAATAACTACTTTAACATCGTATATAACATTTTAAAAACATCAATTTATGATGTATTTGTAATTCCTAATTCATACCCTGTCTGGGTGTCAAAGGATGTTAATATTACGTCACGTCTCCTTCTCATTTACTCTATGCTAGCACACTAGGCATGCCGTAACAATGACACAAAAACTGAAGAAAAAAACACTACTTTCACGAGCAGTAGGAGGACGAGTCCTTCTTCACAGTGAAACAAAAGAGTGTGTCTCATTTGTAGGAAGACTGTGGCGGCAACGAAGCAGCACAAAACAGAGAGGCACTTCAGTACATGCCACAAGAGCCTCAACGCTAGCTACTAGGGGTGTGACGAGTACAATCACCAAATTAAAAATATCTGAAATCCAATGATCTGTTGATCGTTAACAATCAAGACTTGATGGCATTAGCAGTCAGTGCTGAAAAGAAAATTAAAAATAATAATGTTTAAATCGAAAATCGAATCAAATCATTACCTTAAAATCAAAAGTCAAATCAAATCGTGGATCTGGAGAATTGTGACACCCCTATTAGCTACCCGCCAGGCAGCGCATTACGATTTGAAAAAGCCTGTTAGTTGAACGCTTTGGGTAAACAGTATTCTTTTTTTACGAGGCCGGTGAAAAAGTCTCAAGCAGTAATGGAAGCTTCACTTAGAGCGGCACAAAGAACAAGAAACCTTTTTTGGATGGCGATGTACTGAAAGGAGCAATGACGGTGATCGCAAACACCTTGTTCATAGACGAGAAGAATGAGAGTGTGAGTGGAGACAATGTCAGACTGAACATGGAAATTAAGTGTAACAAGTTGACATGTCTGTCTGATAACAGGCTAGGAACAGATCTCACCAAAGAGCATTTTACAGGCCACCAGTTTACTAACCTCAGTCATACAGGGCGCAGTGCTGATTGCACTGGACGAGTTTGCAGAAAGTAACCACTTTCTAATGACATGGCTGTGCACTAACCAGTCCTCTGATGTGTAGTAGCATATAGTACCTTTTGTTTGGGGAGGGACATGTAGAGAGGTGTTTACAAGAGTGTTTCACGGTGCACCTGCCCCCTAGTGGCCCGAAACCAATTAACGCTGCTTTAAATCAAGAACAAAGAATGGCTCATGGTTGTTGCTACGGTTGTATGAAAGGCTAAGGTTAAGACAGGTAAATGATTGTTCAGCCCCGCTCTCCATCTTACAGTAAAGCATGATACATGGTCTGTATAGGATTATGAGAGCATAAATGGCATCTAGGCCTGGGTCTTACACAGCCTGGGGCTCCTTGAACTTGCCAACTTGTTGGATGTGGTACATGAGGTCTCCTCCATTCACATACTCCATCACAAAGTATAGGCGATCCTATAGGAAAAATAGAGAGGGAGAGAGGGAAAGATGGGGTAGAGAGAGAAATAAATAATAATCTGTGTGCATTACAATGGTTAACAAGGCAGTTGTGTGTGTGGCATACAGTTTATGTGTAGTTTTTATATTACATTTTTTTAAAATTGCTAAATAGGTTCATTCACTACTACCAGAGCAGACTATGTTCATTCTACTACCACTACTACCAGACAATTTACTTTTTACTACCATTTCTTCAGTTGGCAGTTGGTGAAATAAATAAAGCCATGTAAATCAGCCTCAACTTTCCTTACCTTAACTTTACATTTTAAGTATTTACACACCAGGGGCATTTTTTTCGTGCAAATTAATTTGCACATCGTTTTTGTTATGAGTAATTTCATACTGAATGCAAATATTACATGGCGAAAAAGCGCCGTAATTTGTTTTTCAGGGGTTGATTTTACCAAGTTTTCGCATGGTGAGTAAAGGCATCAACCAATCACGTTGTGTGCGTGTGGAACAGACGTAATGTCATTACAATGGCGGACCTGTTGATTGTTTGTTTCTCATCACCTTTGATAAAAGGACATCAAAATTATAAAGAAAATGGACTGAAGGACAACGTGTGGAGTAGCATCGCCGAACAACTCTGCAAATCAGGATAGTGAGTAGCATATGCAGTTTATAATAATAATATGTATAATAATAAATATGTCCAGAACCAGCCGCGGTAGAGCTTAACCCCTCTATGAGGCAGTGGAACTCTCCTTCTCTACCTTGTAAAATGGGATGTGTCCAAAATCTCCTCTTCTTTTGTTGAGTGATCATCATCCAGTGATGATGATCACTGGATGATGCTGGTGCGAATCTAGTGTTGCAATTGTCGCAAATTCGCAACACTCATGGTATGAATAATTTTGATGCGAAATATTTCACATTTTCGTGTCGTTTATTCGTCACACCTCCAATGTGTAAAGGCCTTAAGTCTTACATGTGCGTACCAAATATGTCCAAAAGGTTAAAAAAGGAGGCGATCAGATAATGTTACTTGAGGTACACAAAAGCTTCCAGATTACATGCCTTTTCCTTCACAAACAAAAGTACTAATCTTTGACCTCCCTGTCAATGCTCTTCAATGTTTCCGGCACACTTTCCATGACAAGATGACCTCCAAACACCTAAAAATGAACACGAATTGAGCAAAAGCCTGTCAACTCTGTCTGGGAACCATCTTGACACGCTTGGTCCCTAATCCCGCCTGACAGGCATGGCCTATTGCTGGGTTTGCTTTGGTTCACTGTCTCTGACCACCCAAACATTGGAACCAAAGAGCGGCAGCTCCACCCACATTGGAATGAGTGGTAGGACAGCAAACACTGCATTCATACATTGCTTTTCCAGCAACTACCATTTTTTCAAGATCATTTTCAGGTATCCATAGACGCTTCTACCATAGATAGAGATCCAGGCATATCAGTACAACTGATACAATCAAAGTGGCTACATATTGTGGTTGTAGGTGTGATCCATCCCTGGATCATAAAGACTGACAAACGGGACTAAGGAAAAGTAAATCTGTAGCTCTCTACTGCTCTCTGTTCTGACTTTTGACAAACTTTTGGTGACTGACAAAACATTAAAAAAATCACGTAATTGTCAAATGCAGACTGTTTGGCCTCAAAGTGGCTGAGGTCCAAAAACAACCCAAACAAAAAGGGGGACCTAAAACCAAACCAAAAATAATCTGTTAAACTCTTTGGGAGCTTTCTTTCAGAAAGATTGTGGTGACAATGACAAAGAGTTGGTGTGACAGCAAACACTGAGTCATTGAGGCATAATGCAGTGGAATCACTGCAGAAGGACATAAAGGGAAAAACACTTGTGAGTGCTGTAGAGGAAGACAGACAAATAGAGAGATGGGGGAAGGTTGGTGTGTGACCAGGATGCAATATATATCAAGTCACAGGTTAATCAGAGGGTTGCAAGTTTGATTCCCATCTCCTCTGGGAAAATGCTTTTTGGTAAATGGCATGCATTGTAAATTGTAAAAGAATACCTGTATGGTTATGAGTGCAACGTTTGCCACTGCAATATGTCTCTTAGAATCTAGGAGACATATTGTAGTGGCAAACTTATTTCAATTAATGTGATTAAGGTTACTAGTAGCCTAGAACTCTAGACACCCCCTAGCGGCAGCACATTTATTTGGCAGCTAGGTAGGTCTAGCACGGCTCCGTCGGCTTTTTGGTGCTGGAAACACAAAGTATGTCAGACCAATCACAGCGTGAGGGGCGGAGTCGAAAGCCGGGCTACCATGACGACAGAGTTGCGACGGTTCCGTGTTAGAGGTAAACAATGGCTGCTGCTGCTGCTGGCGAACGGCTGTCTTTCCACTCGGCTTTGGCCGCGACTCTTCAAGACTTGAAGTTAACATTTTATTTGAGAAAAGAACAAAGAACGGCACTGAAGTCTTTCCTCGAAAAGAAATATGTATTCTGAGTTTTGATTAATTACGTAGTCAGAGCCGTCGCTCTGACTACGTCACCTTCTTCGTTGCTCTGATTGGTTGTAGCGCTATCCTATTGCGTGCAGAGGGAACTTGAAAGACAACCGTTTATCCCGCCCACACTGCCAATGGAGCTGCGCCAGACCTTACATCTTTCTGATGTGGGCGGGATAAACGGTTGTCTTTCAAGTTCCCTCTGCACGCAATAGGATAATTTTACACCTAAACCAGACAGTTGTCTGACAATCCCAGAATTGAATGGCGAACGCTCTAATTGCTAGGCTAGGACAGGGTGATGAGTATGATCTGCTACATCTGGTCAGCTCTGGTCCCTACTATATTCACATTAGATGTGTACATCAGTTAACAGTCACCAACAACCACAAGAAGTGTCGGAGTAGGGGTGGGGGTTACCTACCTGGGTCTGGAAGCAAGAGTGGAGCTGAGTGAGGAAGGGAGGCTTGTCCTGCTGGGCCAGCACCCTCTTCTCCACCATGGTGCACTCCACGTCATCGTCCTGGATCACCACATCCTTCTTCAGGATCTTGATGGCATACAGCTCCTGGGAGGTCTTCATCTCTGCTAGCATCACCTGGTGAGAGGGAGAGAGGGGAAGAGAGAGAGAGAGGTAGAGTGATAGAAAGGGAGAGGGAGAAGGATAGAGAGAGAGAGGGCGGGGCATAGAAATAGATAGAGGGAGAGAGTGTGAAATAGATAAAGATGGAGGGAGTGAAAGAGAGAGGTAGAAAGATATAATATATTGTTTATATTGTGTTCATTCGTTCATTCGTATGTTGTCATTTTATTGAATTATTACTTACTTATTTTCAATTTTAGTTGAAGGTACAGTGTGTAAAATCTTTAATTGAATACATGGTCCAAATCACAATGAGCACTTGTGTACTAGTTTTGTTTTTTTTGTTTACGTCTGCGATAGTTTCCACCAATGTACACATATCGAAAGTCACCTGTATTTTATACAGTCTATGTGTGTTACATTCACACTGGAGCTCCACTGGCCAAGCAGTTTTTTACCAGCTTTCTTTTTTTTTGCGAACTTTGCGAACTTTTTATTGAACCACTGCAAGTGAAACATACAGTAGCATCCATACAACTTTTATAAACATAATCCCATCCCCCCGCCCCCCTCCCGGCAGCATCCCTCCCTCCCCTCCCGGGTCTCCCCTGGACCAGTCAAACATCATCAGGTGTCAGCAGTAGATTGTAGTGAGTGGTGTTCCTCTGTTCACAATCCAAGAAGTCTATCCTTTATCTGCGCAGCCGCGCCCGACCACACCTCCAGAGTGGAGGCTTTGGCATTATTAATCCGTGCAGTAGACAACTCAAGTAACACTATATCATAAAAGTAAATCAGCCATTTCCTAGTACTAAGGTCATGAGGCGGTAGCCATCTTTGCACTAGGAGTTTTTTTGGCAGCTGTGAGGCCGCTCAGCAATAGTTTGCGCTGTTTCTCACTTATATGCAGTTGAGAATCATCGTTAAGAAGAAGTAAGATTGGATTGCATGTTATGGCGGTACCTAGTAATTCAGACAAGACTTTGGATACCCGGCCCCAAAAGGCCTGAACAGAGGGACACTCCCACATCATGTGTCTGTAACCTCCTATTGTGTTAAGTTGGCACATAGTACAGTTTGGATTTGGCATCAGTTTCATGAGAAATCTAGTGACAGGTGTATAATAAAGTCTGTGACACACTTTAAAGTGAATAAGTTGGTGATTCGGATTCTTGGAGGCAAGAAAAATGTTCTCCCATACATTGCTCCAGGAAATGTCATCTTCTTTCAGCTCAAAGTCTCGCTGCCATGCTCTGAGCATCGATAGAGTCTCTCGTTGTGCGGATAGTTTGGAGTAGACTTTCGATACAAAGCCCCTGCAGGGAAGGGAGTTTATCTAGTCTATCAGAGGGTGTATGGGAAGCTTATCCCCGACTGGGACACCATGTGCTTTAAGTGCTGATCTTATTTGCAAATAATAAAAAAGGGAAGAGTCCTGTAGGTCAAAGCGGTCCTTCAAATCCTGATAACTAAGCATGCCCTTACCATCATACAGGTCCCCAATAACATTAATACCTTTCGAAGACCATGGTTTAAAGATCAGTGGCTTGTTTCCAATCCGTACGTTCATATTGTGCCACAAGGGAGTATCATTGTGCACTTTAAGCTCCCCTTCCAGTCCTTCTCAACGACCCTGAAATTCCTGATTGTGTTGGCAATAATAGGGCCATAGTGCAACAAACAATATTTGTCTTTTATGCCAGAAAATAAGATGTCCTCCAATCTGCTAGGGTGAACTAGATTCTTCTCTCAAGATTTCCATGAGACAGATGACCGGCCGTCGAGCCAAGCCATAACAGGGCGTAGCTGGAAGGACACTTTGAAATTTGGGAGAGCGAGCCCGCCCAGGGGCCTCATGTACTAAGACTTGCGTGGATTTCTTACTAAAACTTTGCGGACGCCAAAATCTGGAAAGCTGCTGCGCACAAATAAATCCGGATGTATCAATCCTTGCGTAAGCACAATTTCGCGCAGATTCTCTTTGTACATCCCAATTAACGTGAAATTGAGCGCACATGCACGAGCCCGACTCTCCGCCCTGTCTCCTCCCTCATTTAATATGCTAATTAGTATAAATAGGCCTGCGCTTGTTAGGAGAAAGGAGATAATGGAGAAAGGAAGAAAAAAAAACTTTAGTGAATGCGAGGTGGAGGTGCTGATTTCGGAGGTAGAGGCCAGAAATAACATCTTGTTTGGCTCTCTTTCCTCTGGAATCAGCACCAAAACCAAAAAACTGGCTTGGGAAAAAGTTGCCAAGTCTGTCAACGACGTTGGGGCGGAAAGCCAAACTGTGGCGGACATTAAAAAAAAGTGGTCGGACATAAAGGTCGACGTAAAAAGAAAGGTTTCTGCCCACCGGAGAAGCGTGGGTCAGACGGGCAGCGGAGCCGGAGTCGGGGAGCTCGCCCCATTTGAGCAAAGGGTGGCCGCTGTGGTGGGGGATCGGCTCCTTTTTGGCGTGGTCCCGCCAGCCGAAGGGGATTCCGACTTGGCCCAGGATCCCACGGAAGGTACAATTATTTTCATGTATTTGACGAACTTTCTTATACCTGCTAGTAGGGCCTAGCCTGCATTTCCCTCTACATGTTTAATGTTTAGCCCAGCAATAAAACACGTTCAACTTAATGTGATTGTAATTTATATATATTTATTCACAGACAGCCAAGGACCAAGTGGCGCACAATTGTTGCCAGAAGAAGACTCCCAGCCAGGCGTGTCCGGCGTCGCCACTGCCCATTGCCCCCCCTTTAGTGATGGATTTCATGAGTCGTTTGCGCGAATCAGTTTGCGTCGTTCCAGTTCGCCACAGAGAGTCGTTCGTTCGTTCGTTTGTTCGTTCGTTCGTGTTTCCGGTAGCGCTGAATCATTCACTGACTCGTTCAGTCGTTCAGTCGTTCACTTAGCTCCTCCCTCGTTCTCAATTCGCGAATCGCGAACGACTCGGCTGTCATTCGCGAACGGCGAATGCCAGCCGAGTCGGTCAGACTCGGCTCCTCCTCGTTCACAACATTCAAACGAATCACGAATGCAGCTGAGTCGGTCTCGGACTCCCTCGTTCTTCTCATTTACTAACTAATCACGAAATCACGATTCACAATCGTGCAATGGTGCTTGATGGTGTTAATAAATGTGTTAATAGCAAATACAACATTGTGTCTGGTTGAATATGTTAACATATGTATTTAATTTGAGTTCAACAGATTTATTTAACGTATGCATAATGACATGTCAGGATCAAAATGCCCTGTTCCCCAAATTCAAGGTAAAGTTAGACAAACCAAACGCAGCGGGATGTGTGTGTGTGTGTGTGTGTGTGTGGGCGTAGTAGATTATTGGATGTATATCAGCAAGATAATAGACTTGATTTAGCAATGATGAGTTTTAAAGTTAATGATGTACAGTTGTGTTTATTCTGGGCATATTTTATTTACTATTGTGAAGATGGCCATTGGCCACCCCCACTCAAGACCAAGATCCACCAAGGTGGGGGGTCCCGGCCGGGTTGCGTGCGTGAGAAGGAAGCATGAAAGAACGAGACAGATTGACGAGACATTCAAATATTTTATTAATCTGGCATGACACAGAAAATACAAAGACAGCATGTATTTACCATTTCACTGATATGTAAATGTAAAAGGCAATATTCAAATGTGAAAGTGGTATTGTTAATGTGTCAACCATTCGAAAGCGTCCTAGACTCACAGACAGACAAACAACATACATTGGCTGGCTCTCGTGATGACGAGTCGTGAGTGACGTCTCAGTCCTCGAGTCAATCAGTCAGCGAACGACTCGCGAATCAGCGGCGCCGCGAACTCAGCGCGTCAGAGAGACTCAGCGAACGAGACGACCGAGACGAACGACGCGAACGAGAGTGGCGAACGAGGTCAGTTCGTTCACTTTAAAGAGTCGTTCGTTCGAACTGGTTCGTTCGCGAACGACCCATCACTACCCCCCCTTCTGCTGCCAGTGGGAAAGGCCGGGTTTTAACATGCGCTGTGCTGGAGTCACAGGAGGAGATAATCAAGGGCATTAATGATATTAATTCCAACCTGCAACAAATAACTGGGGCCTAAAAAGACATTGGTGAAACATTAAAAGAACTAGTTAAAAAAATGAATGTTGTCTCCGTTTACCTTTTTTATATCTTGCTATTAACTGCTGCCAAGTTCGAATGGCTTCTGCATTGGGCTGCGCATTGTTTGGTCCGGGGTCTGGATCGTCTGGGAGGGCCATTACCCTCGCATAATGGCACGCCGTGCCTGTGCGCAATATTGTGCAGAACCCCACATGCCTGCACAATGCGGCACACCTTTTCAGGGTGATAGAGCAGCATCCCCCCGGCTCCGGTCAAGGCAGCGCCACCGGCTTTTGAGCTGCCCTATCGCTCGTTCCACGACTGACCGAGTGCGTGCATGGATATTGTTATATCTCTGCTCTCGGACAGTCAGTGGGTTGGCGAGGGGGGTTAACAGCCATGGTCGTAAGGCGTAACCGCTGTCTCCTTAGGAGGAATTGGTACAATTACAGCATAGGCTACCCAACATGTCTAGATTTAAGTCAATTCACTTTAAAGTGTTTTAATTGCTTACCAATTAGCCACCCATCACACACTCTGCCAGCCTCCAACCTAGTTCCCAACCGAGCTGTTAGTCAGGAAGAATTAATCATGGGTTGACTCAGGCCACCTTGCCACGATATTCGTAAGGCGCATTTGGGCATCACAGATTATTTGCACGTTTAAGGAATGAAAGTGTTTCCTATTCACGTACGCATATTCCCCTTCAGATGGCGCCCTTTATTGCAATGTGGTGTGCAGCTCGATCGCTCCGATTACATTGGGGAAAACCGGCTAGCTCTGCAAATTGCGCTTTGATGTTTGCTTGGTTTACTGCATCATATGGAAACCGTATATACCTGGCTGAGATGTGGATGATCCCGTTTAAAACAGCCGGAATGGCGGCGCTCAGAGCCCTGACTCATTCCTGACTCGGTCAGCCAATTCCCTCTGGAATGATCCTGTTGCTAGAAAACCAAGCGTACGTCAGGACTTGTATTGGAACTGGCAATGCGTGACTCCCTCGCCGTCTGCCTCTCCAAACCCGGGCCCAACTCAGTACAGATTTCCAAAGAGGATAGCTCTTGGAAATCTGAATCGGGCTGATAAGCCAGTCATCATCGTGAGCCAAAAAATCATAATAGTCGCGGAAACACCCGTTCATTTCGAATGCGACCATTCGCAATATCTTCTAACAAGGCCGAGACTGCCATTGTCAACCTCTCGATTATTGCAACATTTTGCGCTGTGCTTTTATATTCTCATTAATTTGGATGCATGCTGACGATAGGTTGTCCCCATACACCCAAGGTGTCAATAATATGTACATAATTAGAAATTGTCCGACTGGTTCATTGATGGATTGATTTTAAGTAACAATGGCTTGTGCTTACTCCACGCAACATCAAATAATGATATTGCAGTCAAGAATTTCACGACAAATGCGTGGAGAGAGATCCATTAGGCCAGATGTCATGCGTGGCCCTGAAAATATGTAACGTTTAATAAACAAGTCGTCACTGAAAATAATATAGCTTGGGCTTCCTTTTAATTTCCTTTTAATTCCAATATTGACAATTTAATTTTATGGGTCTGTTTAAGTTTAGCCTAATATCAACAACAGTGTCACATTATGCCTCTCGACAACAATAACGCATGATTGAAGTGCATCCCGACGTTCAAATCCACTTTTAACTAGCCCCATATTGCAGTATTACTTCATGACTCGTGATCGCGTAGCCTAATGTTGTTGCGCTGCATTGCCTCTATGTACCGCCAACTGACAAAATGCAGCAGAAATGTGCGTAAGCCAGACATTTAGTTTGCGTGGAGAACCGCACTTTTTCACGTCAAGTCAGTCTTTGTACATCCAAACGTTTGCGTGAGAAGTGGCTTACGCAGCTTTTTTGTGCGTAAGCAAGCTTTGTACATGAGGCCCCTGGTCTTATATGTCTCTGTAGCACAGAAAAACTTAAGTTTTGAATGGCCGTTATTCCAACATACTACGTAATAGTTTTATCAATTTTAACCCAGTATCTTAGAGGGGGAGGAGAGCGACTTCATCATACCTCAAGAAGTTAATGCGAGGCAAAGCATTAATTTTGATTACAGATATACGCATCTGCAGCGAGGCAGGCAGCCTGGTCAGATTGCAAGATCACGTTCAATTTCCTTAAAAAAAATTTCATAGTTGCTCTTCACTAGTTTTTCTGGAGGAAGAGTGTATCTGTATGCCCAAGTATGTGGATTTGGGTTACTAAGGGAATCCTGGCTTGATATTTTGTCCTTCTTGGCTCAGCTTCATTTAGCAACATCAGAGCTGACTTTGCCCAATTAATCTTAAATCCTGACTGCTGTTTGCAATCCTCAAAGCCGCTAATAGAGAGTTAATAGAGTTTTCTATGTCCGTCATATATATTGAGATGTCGTCCCGCAAAAGCCGACAGGGTATGAGAAGTCTGTCTGATTTGGATAGAGGACATGACTGGAATTTTGTCTAAGGTGCCTGTGCAAACGGTTCAAGAGAAGAATGAACAGGTTTGGGGGAGAGGACCATAGCCTTGTCTCGTACCACGGAAAATGGGAAAGGATCTGGAATTCCAATCCGTTTGTGCCGTGACCATAGGCTGAGGGGTTTGCATACAAGACCTGTACCATCTTGATAAAAGCTTCACCTAATTGAAATTTTCGCAATACAGCCCCCAAATATCCCCACTTGACCCTGTCAAAGGCTTTGGCAGCGTCGACAGAATAGCACATGGCACCCGAAGCTGTTTGGATTCTTCTAGTACATGCATTAAA
>JAOPHQ010000370.1:0-72274 GCA_030340625.1 Merluccius polli
GTGGTCGTCTGTGTGGACTGTGATCACATGAGCCACAGGGAAGTGAACAGTGAGCAAGTGAGCCGCTGGAGGTTTTGCTTTTGTTTCATGTTGACTCGAGTGTTTTGCAGCCCAGATCCAGATCCCGGTCCGCAGCAACTGTATGATCTGCAATGGCTGGACTGAGATGGACTGATGCGTGTCACGTGTGTGTGTGTGTGTGTCCCTGACTGGGGATGACTTGGTGGTGAGGGCCGGTGACCGGTGTGCACTGGTCTGTAACTTGCTCTGCCCCCAAACCGACGGGAGGATGGCGAGCTTCGCCTCATGACTTTACTTGGGGAGTAATCAGCTATCGCACTGTTTATTGGTGTGACTGAGGCCGGTATGATAACATTAAGTTGGGGGGGGGGGTGGTCATGAATGTGGACGGTGATCACATGAGCGGCGACAGGGAAGTGAGCAGTGAGCTGCTGGGCTTTCCCGGGTCTAAAGTTGACCTGCTGAGTGGCGAGCCGGACGGACTGATGACCGACTAGTGTGCACAACTACAGCAGATGAATGCAAATGGCGAACCCCAACTTCAGGACTTACTTGGGTCGTCCTCAGCTACTCTGACCGTGTGTACAGGGAGCTGTTGATTTGAGTCATGGATGTTTTATTAATGTATTGTGGTGTGTTTTTTTTTTTTTTTTGTGAGCTCTTATTGCTCGTATTTTTTGTGTTTTGACTTTCATGAACTGGGCCTTTATCAGTTTATGAGGGCATATGTACGTGGAGTGGAACAGATAAAGTTTCAGCTGTCTTGGCCCCGTTGGCCATGGCCGACACTGATTAATGTTAAAGACCTTTGTCACGGGAGAAAAGGAAACTGTTTAGTCACACCACTAAACAGTTTCCTTTTACACTATATTATACGCTGTATTACTTATAAGGTATATTTCTTACGTTTGTCATTCATTGCTTTTCGCGGATGTATAGGTCGTTCAACGAAATTGCAACATCCATTTGAAATGTTGTTCTGAGATATTGAGTAGGAGACGCGGGGGGCGGGGTAGGCTGTATTTTTTTTTTTTTTATGTATGTATTTGATGTGCTAGTCCATTTCAACCCTTAATAGCATTGCTTTAAGATTGGATGCTTACACGCAATGTTCTTCCTGTTCCCCCACCACCACCTCCTCCTCCACCACCACCACCACCACCAACAACAACAACTTTCCGGAGCAGAAGTTTCCAGGATTATGACAAATGACTTTGTCATTACGCTGGTTTTGCACATACATGACCTAGATCTGGGAAGAGGAGGAATACTGCGCTAGGCCGGTTACTGTGCAAGGTGGGGCTGAAACACAGGAACCATGAACCTCCATCAAGTCCTCACCGGGGCGGTCAACCCAGGGGACAACTGCTTCTCCGTCGGCAGTGTCAACAATGTGCCATTCACGGTAAGAGATTAACACAGCCTTGCAGCTAGAGATGCACCAATCCGATACCGGACATCGGTATCGGATTGGCGATTTTCATAAACAATCCAGACACACGCAGTAACATCAGTTTAATCATGCATTTTATTCAGATTCAAATATCAAGGCTAGCAAGCATGCTGTACCCTAGCCATGCGACAAACCCTCCCACTTTTTGAAAAGCTATGTCCCGCCCCAACCTCCGGTTTTATGCAGACGCCTCCCGAAGTACATCCGAAAAATGACTTCTGTTGGATAGAGCCTTTAAACTTTAGGGTTAGGGTTAACAGGGATGATTAGACTAAAATAAAATACAAATTGCTAGGTAAAATTGTAGCTGAAATGGAAATATGATCTTGGGCCATATACAATACCAATACATCTCCATAACTATCAGGCGAAGCCATAACTAGCCACTTGTGTCGGCTTCCACTGGGCCATTTCCATGATGCATTATGCCAAGATGCCAGAATGTAAATGGGCATGTGTAGTTAAGTAATGTTGTCAAAATGTTGTATTATTTAATGTGCTGTATAACATGGCCATTCTGTACAGTTCCTGCATCAAGACAAGGGTCATCTGCAGTAAGAATTAAAGCATACGTAAAAAAACGCACATATAATTCATTGCATTTATATAGCACTTTTCAAGACACCCAAAGGGCTTTACATTGTGTGTGTGTGTGTGTGTGTGTGTGTGTGTGTGTGTGTGTGTGTGTGTGTGTGTGTGTGTGTGTGTGTGTGTGTGTGTGTGTGTGTGTGTGTGTGTGTGTGTGTGTGTGTGTGTGTGTGTGATATGACATGACACCTCATCCACGACCAGCAGGAATGATGAATAAACACAGAAGTACTCAAGGTATTAAATAAAACGGAAGTAACTTGTAAAGTAGATTTATCATGGTTACGCCTTTCATTAGGCAGCTTACGGCACCAAATGCGGCATGGGATCAAAGCTCGCCCACGGGATACGCAAACGCAACGCAGTTGGTTCATAAGACTCTGTCCCATGGAGTTTCTCACAGGGCTGAGTGATGTGCAGAACTACTTCTGTCGCTCTCCTTGAAGGAGGCAGCCTATAAAACACCAGTCTGTAGATAATCGGTACACCGCAGCTCAAGTGCACGCCACTCCACGTGAATGACCATAGCAATCCAATCTCCCCAGGTTTCACAGCTCATAGATGACGGTTTCGCTGATGGTGTGACTCCGGTCGTGGTGTGGGGCAGGTGTTCATTTGCACAGTTGTCCTTTTCATTCCTGCCTTCCTGTCCCCTGACTTGCCCCCTCTGTCTTCCCGTGTGACAGGCCTATGCGTCGGGCTGTGACGTGGTGATCTTGGGCAGTGACTTTGAGCGGCTGCAGATCATCCCCGGGGCGAAGCATGGGAACATCCAAGTGGGCTGTGTGGACTGCTCCCTGGACGGAGGACAGGTAACGGCAACGCAGCTACTCATCACATGCAAACCTAATTATATCTGGTCAGACACGTATTGAAAAGACCTCGAGGTTGATAATTACCATGGTGACCTTTCACATTCACAGTTGTTTGTATTGTTTGAGCTTGGCTCAAGTGTTCATTTGTACTGTAGTGGTTTTACACAACATTGGTATCACCACATGATACAATTAGGGCGGTATAATAACATACCTCCCAGCTTTGTATGCAGATAATGAACTCGATCAGTTCCATCAAGATTAGCCCCATTCGTAACCCAACACTACGTTACATTACCAATGAAGTATTATAGTACTCCGTTTCTAGGTCATCCCATTGAAAGCATTGTGGTAGCAAGTCATCGTGACGTTTAACCTGCTTTCCTTTTCCAACATGACCGGCCGGTCTCCTCTTCGCTGCTCGATATTGAAGAACTCAGATGGGCGGAGGAGTGTTGATTTACTGCAGCAGCCCAGTCTCACTGTCCTCCATCGATTTTTGTTACACGATTACTGCAGTGTTGACCAATTCTCTCGTCCAACAGTGTTGGATTGTGTCCCTAGGAATTGTGATGTTTGAACATTAGTGTCCTCTAAAGCCAGTTCCAACTAACTGTAGAGGTGGTGGTGGTAAATATTAGGAGAGGTAAATTGAGCATCCTAGCAGTTTGTTTGTGTTTTTTGGAGAGCATGCATGTGTGTGTAACCTACGGCAACACAAGGTTCATTCATTGGCAAGTGGGAGTCAATTCTATGTATTTGTCAGGGTTAAACAAGTTTCATCTGACACGACACCTGAAAACCAATTGAACCAAAACCAAACTCCATAGCTTGCAGACGCTTTAGCAAATGCAAAGGGAAATGAGTGCAATAGATGCCGTTTAGATCTACTTGTATGATAAATGGCGTTGTTTGAAAGGTGTGTGTGTGTGTGGCCTTTTTGGAAGCGTTTGTGTGTGACTTGCTCCATTCATCATCCTTGACAGTTGACATTATTTACCTCATTAGGTACATGCCTTGTATTACTCAAGGGCCTGCACCTCAATACTGCTGAATTAATTTTAGTCAGTCACTTTATTCTAGCGTGGCATCGCCAGAGCGATTCGCAAATGCGTATTAGTCTGGAACCTTGCAGGTCATTTTCGATTTCCAAGGGGGTTATCAACGGGCGCAGACCAAAATGCCTCTGGATGCAATTGGATAGACCTACAACCAATCAGAGCAAAGAAACGTGTGACATAGCGCTGAAACATTTTAAACCTTTACCAAATCCTGTCGGAAGTATGGTAAACACATCTTTCTTATCATCAAAAGCTTTAAGTGCAGTTGTTTGTTCTTCTTTTAGAGAAAATATACCATCCGGTTTGTTTAATACTGCTGCGATAGTGGATTCAACAGATCGTTCCACATCAGCGTCAGCCATCTTGGTTGTTTACCAAGATGTACATCTGTCTCTGTCAGATGTACGCCTCCTCGGGGTACATCTGTCATCGTATCAAACCCGCCCCGTATTAGATAAACGGGATTGGACCGATCCGGGGCCATGTCAGCTGGAAATCTGTCTGAATGCGAGGCTGGCCAGACGTGTTTACTAGAGCAAATAAAACATGAGCTTGCACATTCGTCTGGTTCCCAGGTACCCAACACTGTTCAGCATTGTGGAAGTGGAAGTGTGCCGCGTCGATGGGTTCAGGGTTGGAGGGTTAACGGTGTGACTGGAAGTCATTTTTTGCCCTTCTTTCATAAATCCTATCCTGTACTAGATCGTGTGATGATATGACAAACCCATGAGTCATATTTCTGTCTTCACTGTGTTTCCTGGCAACAGATTGCAGCGTCATACGGAGCCATCGTTTGTGTCTTCGAGCCCGTGGGGCGTCCCGATCCGAAATCCACGTCCACGCCAACAGTGAGTAGCCCAGGATTACACCATAAATACTCCAGCAAACATAACTCTTTATCTGTTTCGATAATTGTCTGGTCAACCTTGTTCTGTTAGGCTTAACCCACAGATCTCTCTTTAAAAGTGCCAGAAGAAATGGACCAAAGTACTTAACTTAAAGTAAAGAAAGCCTCTTGCATGAAGAGGCTTTCTTGTTGTTGTGCACAGGACTAGTGCAATGTGATGCCAGCTACATCACTAATGTTTACGACTAACTCTTGATACATTTAATGATTAAATGCAAATTTAGATGAGTGCTTTTGAAATCGTTCCTTCAACGTTTTTATTACGGGAATCATTACACTGGTTTACTGTTTTTGCGTCTTTTAAGTGTCCTTTTTGAGAAATATACAAAAATTGGCTTGTGTTGTTCTTTATTCAACTCTTTATTTAAATGGCTCTTTCTTAAAAAAAAAAAAATCTCTTTCTTATACACTTGTCTCCAGAAGTTGAACTTCCAGTGGCAGAAAAGTGGCCAAATAGTTCTCCAGTCAATGGTGCGAAACCTCGCCTGGCACCCCTCAGGTACACTTGCACAGCAACACTGCCAAACCTGCCCACACCCAAAAAATTGCTTGTCCTCGGTTTCCAAAAACACATCCTCATGACTTGTGCCTTGGGGCCTCCAGGGAGGTATCTGTTGACAGGCTCCAACAGCCTGCAGTTGTGGTCCAACAGCAGTGGGCCAGGTGTGGACCGCGCGGAGGAAGGGAAGCAGACGGGGCTGACCATCGACGGCTCTCAGTCTCCATGGAGGTGCATCTGGCACAGCAGGTGAGGACAGCTCAGGCATACATGCACTTCTGACACTCACCCAGTGGTTCTCAAACCCAGCTATGCCCCCCCCCCACCCAATCACCTTAAACTATGAGTACTAACCAGTAGTATTGCAAAATGTAAGGTTGGTGCCATATCTAATGCAACAGGAAGTAGCAACGCTTTTATCATGAGCTACTTAGGTCCTTAGAGTGGAGAATAAGGAGAGCAGAATCTGTTGAATGTATTAAGAAACTGTTTAAGTCATTCTTTAGACAGGCTTTTTATCAGTAGCTTTAGGATCCGGCTGATGCATTTTTTTGTACATTTTAACGCATTATTTCTATCTCTCTTCTCATGCCTGTTTTTTACAGTTTGGATTTATTGATGTTTTTTTCCCCTTTTTGTATTCTGTTGATTTTATTTGCCCTGTTAAGCACTTTGTAACATCTGTGCTGTATAAATAAATAGTGAATGTTATATTATTAATACATCAACACACACACACACACACACAGTTTGGGAACCCCTGCACTAACCTGCTCTGTTACAAAATTGTCTACATTAATTTCTTGTTTTCCTTGCTACAGGACTGCGTCCCCAGTCAACCTGATGAAGTTCTCTCCCGATGGAGAATTCTTTGCCACAGCTGGACTGGTAAGCCGTCTCTAAACCTGTCCTTAAATTACCCTGCAGACCGATTTCAATGTGCAGATGACTTGTTACGTAAATAGTTTTTTCTCAACAATAACATCACCATTAAAACCACATTAACCGCGGTAAAGTCATAATTTCTGCATCCTTATTTGCATATCCAGGGCTACACAATAAAAAAGCACATTCAATGCATTTGAAGTTGCTTGCTAGGTTTACACAGGAGTTGTCTTGTCGTTTGACTGGCTCCTGCCGTGCTATCTCCATGCAGGATGACTGCCTGGTGAAGGTGTGGTACAGCACCATTAAGTGGCAATCCGGGGTCTCCAGCCTCTTCACACCCCCAGAGTCGGGCTCAGCCCAGGGAGAGCTGGCCTTCTCCTTCGTCTACCTGGCCCATCCGCGCTCCGTCACTGGCTTCTCCTGGAGGCAGACCAGCAAGTACATGCCCCGGTAAGAGCTGTTGCATTAGCGGTTGTCAATCAAGATGTTTTCACCCTTGCTAGGCCATGCATGAGGATGTATAAAAAAACATACCTTTCATACCATGCATTTGCTTTTTACACATTTTGAGTCGATATGTGACTTGTATTTAAGGAATTTAAATTCATATTTGACATGTATCATATTTGACCAATGGACAAGTTTAGTGAGGAACTGAAGGAACAGACACTACCTATGTATGCTACTCCTACACAATATACATCCTTCCTCTATTTAACCCCAAGCTTGCGGTTGTACATAGAAATGTCATTTCATGAATACAATGATGTAATTAAACCAGATCTGGGTATATATGGTTCCTAAGAATTAGATTTGCAATTAGCTTTAACATGTTGCGCCGTGTATATTAAAGTGCATGCTGTGGTATTTATATGAAATCTAATTCACATTTTATTTGGGTTGTCACCGAGGGTTGTTAAACATTTGCAGGAAATGAAAGGATTTTATGAGCAGTTCATGCAAAATAGGTTAGTCGTAGTCAGATAAATCCCCAGCTGTAATATCCTGGTCTGACCTGTAATTATCCTCTGACTCAAAGGATAATGTGATGCAATTCTAATGTGATAAGCCACTAGCATAGAGCATACAGGAAATTCAGTCTGGCAAGTATTACCACATGGGGTTGTACAACATTGCCTCTGACATGTACAATTTACTCTATAGTAAATAATAAACTGCCACTGTCACTGCTGCTATAAATGGTCATTTAGGAGAGGAGTTTGTTTGACATACAGTAGGACTACTATGGTTTATTGTTGAGGATATTCAATGGATCAACTATTCCTAAACTTCAAAGACCATGCAGCTTTCCTCAAGGATCGAAGCGGCATAATCCGTGATCATACGTTGTGTTTTTACACTCACGTCTGCATGCCGACGTCACAATTGAGTGTCCGTATCTCCTTCCAGAGGGTCGGTATGTAGCGTGCTGCTAACCTGCTGCAAGGACAGCGTGTGTCGTCTCTGGGCAGAGACCCTGTTGCCCGACGACAGTCTCCTCTCCAGTCACCATAACAACCACACCACTGGTCCGCAAAGTGACCCGCTGCGACCGTCTGGCCCCTGCAGGAAGAATGGCTCCGGCGAGAGGTCACAGGGAAAGGTACCGCTGCAGGTGAGCCTAATTGTAGCATATTATACTCTGTACTATGATGACTATTTTGACCGAAACGAAACAGAACCCTCCAGATGTAAGTGTACCTAATTGAATGAGGACGCTCAACTTTGTTGATGGCTATTAGCGAGAATGACTAAGATTATTTTTTGAAGCCCTTAACAAAGTGGAAATACCAGAAAGCAAGATGTTAAACTATTCTATTAAAGTAAGTGGAAATGCCCTCTCCTCCACCCCTTTGTAAGCTGTAGCTCGCCTATGGAATTCAAACCACGACGACTGGCACCACTGCTAATTTAGCACATTAGCGTAGCGCAGAGATAAGAGACGAGGAGGGAGGGTAGAAAATGCACAGAAGAGAAGAGGCTTTAGTGGAGTTAAAAGAGAAAATTAATTGGCTATCAGACACAAAGATGGTTTTCTGAGCTTTGTAAGGCTTAAGAGAAACATCAATGAGGGAAGACTGGCCTGATTGCTATAATCTGTGCTACCACCTCCAAACGATGGCTTTAACTTTCTTCTTTTCAAAGTTTTTTTACTTTTAATGATGTATCTACTTCTCTTTGCAGTCTCTTTGCGAATTAAGTTCAGTGTTAACCAAGAAGATGCAGTTATTTGTTCGTCTTTCGTTCACATTTTCCCTCAAATATAAAAAGAGTACTTTATTTGAATCTGAACATTTATTGAACATTTATGTTCTTATTGTGAATGTGGAAGACCATTTCAACTGGTGCAAGGCTGAGGCCGGTGTTTTCTGTGAGAGGGGCCAGCTACATTACACCTTATTATTCTTAGTCACTGCATTGCAGGAATTAAGTATTGACATAAAGTGTCTTCAACTGTAGACTTCGCTTTTTGTGATTTCTAGCAAACTGATCCACAAAATGGACCAAAATCTCCCCCCCCCCACACACCTTTTGAAAGTGCCCCTTGAGCAAGGCACCTGACCCCCAACTGCTCCAGTTGAGCTGCTCAAAATCCAACAGTATAGCAGACTGTGGTTGTACTGGGCAGTTCCCATGTGTGAACGTTGTGGGACTGTGTGAGTGTCGGTCAGGGCGTTGCTGAGAAAGAGCATCCATGCTCAGCGAACCTTCCCTGGGTAAATAAAGGAAGAAAAAAATAATCAAAATGCATCTAGATTCAAGGCCTTTGCCCTCCTGGTTTCAGTACACCTACATTGCTTAATCTGCATACCATAGTGAAACAGCGATGTTTCATGTAGCCTATTAACCAAATGCGCTGCGCCATTGAGCCCAGAGCTCTCTCTGTGGTTTTTACCCACAACAAAGGAGCTGCATTGAATATGTTGTGAATATGTTCATTGAAACCTTGTGAAAACTCAAAGAGTCAGAGATGGCCTAGTATGGAGGAGCTTAACCTAGTTTCCTCGCTCTCTGTACACAGTACAACAACAGAAATTAAGATCACGTTTGTGTTTGAGTCTTGAGTCATAGTTTCTCCTCCGTGTTCGTTAGAAACTAGCGCTGGAGAAAATAAAATCCAGCTCTGCTATTGATTGCTGCTTCGGCGGCGGCGCCACCTCTAATTTGCATAAAGCAAAAGGTATTTCAACTCTCCTCGTCGCTCTGGACGTGGCCAACGTGCCGCTCACTGCTGCTAAAGTGAGCAGCAGTGAGCGGCACTGTGTAGCTCATGAAACTTGTGGTGTGAGCGCACAGTTACCCTCTCTAAAACATGTCAACCGTCACGCTGTTTTATTTGCATGGAATGGAAAACAGCACAAGATTATTTTCAATACTGTAATACTATTTCACGTTACAACTTGTGTTTACCTCAGTCAGTGTCAGGTGAACCTCTTAAGTCATTTCCAAATTCGAATACAAATGATAAAACGCATAGTCTTGATAATCCTGTGCCCTTTCAATGTGTTGTACAGTCAGTCAGGCTCTCCGCCTGCAGTCCCTCCCCCCTACTTCCACCCTGAGGGGTGAAACAAATACGCAAGTTAATTGCTCTTCTCGCTTCCAGCTCAACCTGCGGGACTCATGTGGGATCTCGTCTTTCCACGGCGTCGCCCATCCCTCTGTGACCGGCTGCCTGCCTCACCTGAACGGCAGGCACTACAGCCACAAGTCTGGCACCAACAACCTGCCCCACGCCAACGCACTCTGTCACTTTCACATCGCCGCCAGCATCAACCCAGCGACAGGTGGCACACATGCATGTTTTGTTTATTTTGTTATTTAAAATTATATTGTATTACACACACAATAGATGAAGGCAATGGATATGTAAATGAAGGCTGAATCGCCCCTCTCAATTTCTGTCAAGGTAAAGTTATTATGAAAGGTTTGTTACAAGACACAAGAAAACATTTGGAATTCATAATATATATTAGGAGTTAATATTTTATACAGTGCAAATATTTTTAAGGAATATATATATATTTTAGGAATTAAAAGCAATCTTATACTACACCAAGTGAAGGTGCAAAGCAGTCACTAGCACCTTCTATTGAAATAAGTGAGAGATTATTAAAGTTTTTATTGGGGCCTTTTTAAATGGAGCTGATATTGCTGCTTGCTTGAAGGTAAAATCCACACACCCAGAAAAAAATGCAAACCCCAAAAATGTCTCCCGATTGTCTCAGACAAACTCATTTTACTGGCTGTTAAACCTGATTGTCTGCAGTTTTAACAGCACATTGCTCAACGCGGGCTATTTAGATGACATTTAGTGGAAACATGTCGCAGGCTTTCAGGATTTGCCTGTCCAATGACAAAATATGTTGATGTCTTTGTCCCAGACATCCCCCTGCTTCCCTCCATCTCCTCACTGTGTGGGGGGGACGACGAGGAGCCCGGAGGTCCCTTCACCGTCCACTGGCTCAACAACAAGGAGCTCCACCTCACGCTGGCCATGGAGGTCTTCCTCCAGCAGCTCCGAGGCAACCTGGAGAACGAGGGTGAACCAGCGCAGGAAGGTGTGCATAATGCTGTCATGACATCAGAAGGACAGACATGCGTCTCTTCGACATACATGAGTTTTCGCAATGTCATTGGTCAATATTATTGCTCTTTAATTTCAAATATTTTCTTTCCGCAAGTCCTCCAATGTGACCAAACCCTTGCGTCTAACTCTCTTGGCTTGCCTCGCAGGGCGACTAGCGAGATCGGAGAATGTACAAATGTTAGAGCCGGAAGACGAAGACAATTCGGACGACGGAGACCCTAGTCCCGTTGACCCCCGAGTCGGGTCCGAGTCGCCGGGCTCCCTGGACCTCCCAGCGGCGGCCGTGGAGCACCAGGTGGAGGTGCTGCTGGCCGAGTGGAACAAAGGAGCGGACATGTTGTTCAGCATCCACCCGATGGACGGCTCCCTGCTGGTGTGGAACGTGGACTGGCTAGACGAATACCAGCCGGCCATGTACAGACAAGCTCAGGTGGGTGTCCCCACGGCTGGCCCGGGGGTGCTGTTGTGTGTCTGGAGTTGATATGTAATCATCAGGTGGGGGGGGGGGGTACAAGTTCCAGTGTGGTCGAAGCCCAAAATAAGAGTATTGTTTATGGCAATGTGGTTAAATATAATGCGTCGAATCTTTTCTCGACGTTAATAATTTTCTCGTAGTCCTCAATGGAGTTATTTATCCTCAAATCAAATAAGTCATTGAAACGATGACAGTGTCTAGCCTAGAGACTCAGTTTTTATTGTATATTTTACAATAACACAGAGCGTGTAAAAATGGGTACTGCAGTCAAAATTCACAATATTTGAGAGAGTGGTCCCCTCCTCCCGTGACTCGACGCTCACGCGGGTTGCCAGGTTGAGGAACGAGCGCAAGACGAGCCCTTGGGCAACGTTATATTTTATTATTCTTCAGTGTAGGACTCTATCTAGAGTCCTACACTGTCGGTTGATCTGCTAATGTATACGTTTGCAATTAGCTAAGGTTAGCCAACGTTAGCTAAAGCTCAAAGCTTAACTGTACAGGAGAAGGTAAGCCATCCGTCTTGAAATCCTTCTGGGCTCTAAGCTGTCTCCATCTTTCAAATGCAACTCCAACTTTTACCCGTGTTTCAGCACGGCTCTGTTCATGGAGCGTTTTGGAGATAGGTAGATAGTTCGGGAAGACTTTAGCGCAATCTCAGTTGAGTCAATTAAACATGTTTTTTTTGTCCTGGCTTTAAAATCTATTCTTCTCTTCACTTCCAAACTGTTAGAATTAATTCCCCTAACAAAGAAATTTATCATATATGTGTGGCACCTGTAATGTCTCCTCGAGACTGATGGATATATTCAATTTGACCATTTTGCAAATCCTAATATGTTTTCCTTATTAAATGACACAGCAAGTGTGCATTAGCCGTGATCTCATTCAGAATGTGAATCATTTTTGACAGGCGTAATTGTCTCTCTCCCGTTCTAATGGATTCCTTTGTATCCATTCAGATAATTATATTCTAATTGAGTGTGACTTCATGTACAATTAAATCTTTCCTTGATGCATTTTTATCAGCAGCGATACAATGGCGAGGGGCTTTTGCATGGGCAGGCGAGTCAGTCAGGTGTGGCAGCCGATAACTCAAGCACTGTCCAGTTGAGTTAATGTTGCCAGAAAAATATTGTGAATTATTGTCAGCCCGCGGCATTGCATTGACACAAAATACGCATACGGTCCGTGATATAGTACTATTTTGTCATCGGATTTGAACGCTCTTTTAGTGTGCCAGAAAACCACACTAGCCCACACTCGTGATTGCTTTTGAAATCATTCATCATTTTCTATTTTCACAACAACTTATTCTTACTTAACCTTTGTTTTGCTTTTTTATGTTATTATTATCTGCCTGCCTATTTTAGCACATATTGCACTCACCATCCTCACCCTTTTTTGCTTGGCCTGTGAAGCCCTTTGAGACTGTAACTGTGTCAACTGGCTATACAAATAAAATTGACTTGACTTGGAAAAAGTGATGTGGCAGCTGTTTCAGTGAAAGTGCTGAATGTTGTCATTCACCTAGAAACCAGCGCCTAACCTTTCCTCCCCCCCCCCCCCCCTCTCTTTCTCTCAGGTGTCTTTCGTGTCCCGCATTCCCGTGGCGTTCCCCACCGGCGACGCCAACTCCCTGAGCCGCAGCGTGACCATGTACGCCTGCAACAAGAACGTGGACCTGGCCATCCAGCACTGCAGGCAGCGGCCCGCCAGGGGCACGCTGCCCCGCTCCACCTCCGCTCTCATCAGCTACGGCGGCCAGGGGAAGGCGGCGCAGGGCAGCAGCCTCCGCCTCAGCATCTTCACGCCCAACGTCCTCATGATCTCCACGCACGCCGACGGCTCCCTCAACCAGTGGGCGGTGAGCTTCGCCGAGGACTCGGCCTTCTCCACGGTGCTCAGCGTCTCCCACAAGTCGCGCTACTGCGGCCACCGCTTCCACCTCAACGACCTGGCGTGCCACTCGCTGCTGCCGCTGCTGCTCACCACCTCGCACCACAACGCCCTCTGCACGCCCGACGTGGACTGGCTGGCCCCTCCGGACTCCCGCTACCCCGGCCTCTCCGCCAGGCCCGCCCAGGCGCGCCCCAGCCGGGTGTCACTGGGCGCCGTCTCCCAGGACCCCAATGCCATCTACAGTGAACTGATCCTGTGGAGGGTGGACCCCGTGGGGCCGCTCTCCTTCTCCGGGGGGGTCTCGGAGCTGGCCCGCATCAACTCCCTGCACGCCTCGGCGTTCGCCAACGTGGCTTGGCTGCCCACGCTCATCCCCAGCAACTGTTTGGGTGAGTGATTCGGGAGGTTAAGGAGTAGCTGGGGGGGGGCCGCATTGTGATTCTGTTCTGTATTCATGTGTTGACCTTTTCAAGTAAGCCCTGCTAATTTATTGCTGCTGAATAAAACATTAATATCTGTCTGACGACTGATTATAGCCCACAAACATGACGTTTCCCCTGCGTATTTCGGTTCCTATTTTCTTCACTCTTTGTTGTTTGTGTCCTGTCCGCTGTTCATTGGGCTGCGTTGTCTTCATGGCCTCTAGTTGTGTACTGTTAATTGGGCTGTGTTGTCTTCATGGCCTCTAAGTGTGTACTGTTAATTGGGCTGCGTTGTCTTCATGGCCTCTAAGTGTGTACTGTTAATTGGGCTGTGTTGTCTTCATGGCCTCTAAGTGTGTACTGTTAATTGGGCTGCGTTGTCTTCATGGCCGCTAGATGTGTACTGTTAATTGGGCTGCGTTGTCTTCATGGCCGCTAGATGTGTACTGTTAATTGGGCTGCGTTGTCTTTTATGGCCTCTAGGTGTGTACTGTTAATTGGGCTGCGTTGTCTTTATGGCCTCTAGGTGTGTACTGCGACTCCCCCAGCGCCTGCTTTGTGGCCAGTGACGGTCATTCGCTCAGACTGTACCAGGCTGTGATTGAAGCCAAGAAACTCCTCAGCGAGCTGTCCAATCCTGACATATGTGTAAGTTTACGACCAGCATAATAATATCCTTCAGTATATAGAATAATTGGGTGTGTGCACACAGTGGCGGAAGGAGAGATGCAGACTAAAGAAACGCATACATTTCTAATAATACGATACTAATAGTATGATTTATCGTTTGGCACAGTGAGGTTTTTTATGATAATCAAGAATAGACTACAGCTCTGTGTGCCCGTTGTCAGAGTTACTTTTGTAGTATATTTCTATATTAATCTCTATAGTAGGCCTTGGTTTTGTTTGACTTGACTAAATTATAAAGATCGGTGAGCAGCAACACCTTGATTAGTAATAAATGGAAGCCATTTTAAGACATATCTGTATTACCTAAGATCTTTTGTTTTGAAGGATCACATTTCTTTGAAAACGGGTTTTAAAGAATTTCTTCAGAAAAGACGCTGTGGCCGGATGCCATGTTCCTCATTGCTTTATGTTGTTTCTCCTTTAATCGTGTTAATCCTATTTGTATTTCACTGCAGAAATATGTTGGAGAGGTGTTCAACATCATTAGTCAACAGTCCACTGCCAAGCCTGGTTGTGTCATTGAGCTGGATGCCATCACTGACTTTGTAAGTATGATGGATATGTGTACAAATTACAAAAATGGTGATTACTCAATCCCACCTGCCAATCTAAATCACCACTAGAAAGATTTTTTTTTTATCACAATTTCTTTTGATAAAATGGTTTTGTGAAATAGTTCCAATAATATCTATAAAAAAACACAATTCAAATGCCTTTTTAAAATGAGATTTTGTGACAGGATTGAGAAATAATGTTTTAAGAACTGTCGAAATCGGCTGCTAAATAGATATGACGTGGCGGTGTCGACAGACGAAAGGCACAACTGCTTTTTAAAAAGTGGTCCACAGGAGAGAAGGCAACAGTGCATTGTTTGCATTGTTTACTAAGAAATCTCAGCACTCAAACTGATTGTTTTGGGGGTTGTTTGTGCCGGCTACCAGCAAGAAAGTCCGCTGTGGCCGGCCTTTGGCTACAGCCTAAGGTTGTGTTTTAGACCAGTGAGTTACTTCATGTTTGCATGCAGTGTTGGTCTGGTTATTCTGGTTATCCAAAACATATATACACTTTCATAGTAAGTAGTTGGTATGTTGTTTTTATCAGGTGCTTTTCAAACACAGGTGCTGTAATTTATGATGATTATAGTGATGATTCATATTCTTACTGCGCTGGTTAACATGCTCTTGTTCTTATTCACGAAATAACTTGTACAATAAATGTTTTCGTTTAGGCAATTAAAACCAAATACATTACAACACAGCTAAATTACAGACTCACTCTGCCATGAAATGATTCACAGTAGACTTCTTGCATCTCAGTGAAAGGTCAACCGTGAACCCACCGATGTCCAGGAACAGCCTTTTGCACATTTCCACGCAATCGCAATATGTTTTATCAAAAATGTGTCGTGCAAAAATGTGTCATGTATACAAACGTGTGGGTGTACGTGACTGCTTGCTTGCGTGCGTGCAAGCAAGCTGTGCCTGTGCACATATTATGCCTATCCGTGCACACACACAGAGCTGTGCACACTGTGAAAAACATGTATCTACTGTGTCAGGTCGGTGACCCAGAGCTGAGGAAGGCACCGCTTTGCTGTAGGGCCCTCTTGGTGGCTTGACCTATTTATTATACATGCTAACTTGCCAGCGCATTGGCTCCCGGCAGGGCAAACAAGCACAGTTCTCAGCAGTCCTGCTCTGAGGCTGTGTTTTCTCTAATGGGGAATGTGTTCTGGTTTTGGTCCCTGTGCAGCAGGGGAAAGAGACCCAGCTCCTCCATGTGTTTGCAGAGGACCTCATCCTGGGCAATGACGATGGCAGCAAAACAACCGCAACCGATTCCCCCGTGTCTGCTCATACCGGTACACACCCAGACGTACTCATATTACACAAGTCTCAACATTTAAGTAGAGCCTTCTGCCTTTTCATCCTGTTTGGTTAGTTACGTATTCTCCAGCTAGTCTTTGGAGCAATCGGTAGGGAATGAAAATGTTTCACTCTGCAACGATTCATTCATTCGGTGATGTTTGTGTCTTCCACTAGAAGACAGTCCGCCGGGTTTCTCCGCGCGGTTCTTCCTGGTCGTGGTGGAGTTCACCCAGACAGGCCGCTCCCTCCTCCACATGTGGCACCTCCACCTTGCCGCCCGGCCCGTCACCGTGGGTAGGCACCGCTAGACCCAGCAGGGGGACACGGCAGTCACAGCTGTTGTGCGAACCCTGGGCAATATATATGCAACGTATATGATTAAAAAAGATAACAACGTAGGCTAGCTTCTCTGTAAAAAAAAAAAAAAAAAACGCCTCACTCTGTGTGTCTTTACAGAAGATGCCACCAACTTCCGAGAGAAGGACGCGGCCTCTGGTCCAGCCTGGAACTCCTCCCACTTTAACTTTGAGCCTCTCCGCTCCCCGCTGCCCCACAAGAGCAAGGCCTGCACCTCCAGCCTGCAGAGCGCCAGCCGTCTCCACCTCACCACCCACAGGCTGTACAGCCAGGAGATGCCCCTCCCTGCTGGGGTGGAGGTCATCACTGTCACACCCTCGGCAGGTGTGTGTATACAAAGCCACATGCTCATGACGCATGAATGACACGCACACACCCATAGGAGTTAGATGACAGGAACTTCAGAACATCGCATCATTTAGTTGGTTTTGATTTTAAAGTGTTTAATGGTGACCTCTGCTTCTCCAGGACACCTGAGTGCTTCCTCCTTGCTGCCCGCTGGCCGCGCACCTTACCTCTTCGCCACTTCCTGCTCCGACGGCAAAGTGCGCTTCTGGAGGTGCGGCGTCACGGACACGTCGCCCTCGGAAACGAGCGAGCTAAGCTACCACTGGGAGGAGTGGCCGCTTCTAGTGGAGGAGGGACTGGCCAATTGCAGCGCGGTGAGCATCCCCGGGCGGCCAATAGAGATCAGTTGTTGTCACAACAGCCGCATGGCCGTGGCGTACAGGCAGACGTCGAACGCGCCGTTGAACTCCACGCCGCAGATGAACTCTCAGCCGCCGTCGCTGATCATTCCCCCGACATTATCCTCCACCCCTTACATGAACCTTAAACCCGGCACCCAGCCTAGCCTTGCTGCTAACCACACCCCAAACAACGTCCACATCAGTGTTTTCCAGTGCGAATCCACGGGAGGCTCACAGTGGGTCTTCGAGCAGACGCTGGTCCTCGACAGCGCCGGCTCCGCGGCCAACGCTCAGAGCAACTGTAGCGCGGCGCGCAGCCCGAACATGGACCTCGCCGCGCCCAACGAGAACGGCCTCTCCTGCGCCGGGAAGAACCTCGTTCATTTGGACTGGGTGTCCCAGGAGGACGGCTCGCACATTTTGACCGTCGGCATCGGGACTAAGCTCTACATGTACGGCTCCCTCCCGGGAAAGCCCCCCGAACTCTGCATGTCCTCCGACGGGAACCGCCGCACGTCTCGCCTGGTCCTGCTCCGCTCCGTGGACCTGGTGTCCTCGGTGGAGGGCTCGCCGCCCATCCCCGTCTCCCTCTCCTGGGTGCGGGACGGCATCCTGGTGGTGGGGATGGACTGCGAGATGCACGTCTACTCCCAGTGGCAGCCGCCGGTGCCGCCCGCCAGACCCGCCGGTGCCGGCGCCGCCAACCCCCAGGACAACGACCTGAGCAGCAGCGTGTCCTCCATCCTCTCCGCCGTGCGGCAGAGCCAGGAGGAGGGCCTGAGTCCGGGCTCCGGCGTGTCCACGCTGGCGCCGCCCAAGAGGGGCCTGACGAGGTCCATGACGAGCCTGGCGCAGAAGCTGAGCGGGAAGAGGACGGCGTACGACCTTCCCGTGGAGATGGAGGACTTTGGGCTGTTTGAGGCCGCTCACCAGCTTTTCCCCACCCTGCCCCAGTACCACCCTGTCCAGTTAATGGAGCTCATGGATCTAGGAAAGGTAAAAGAATTGAGTGATTTATTCGTTGATGATTTTATTTGTTTGTGTGGTTATTTGGAGTTTAAAATGTTGTTGTACTGACTGTAAGCATTGTGTTGAGGAACCAAGAAGCATGTATGTATGTATGTATTTGAAGTAAAGTTCTGGCACATCACTTTCTGAGATATAGGTTATAAAAATGACACACTTCTCAACTTATTTTATACTCAATCTACAAAACATACTAACACTAATCATCCTCTTCTCTCTAGGTTCACCGGGCCAAAGCCATTCTCTCTCACCTGGTGAAGTGCATCGCCGGAGAGGTCGTGGCTCTCAAAGACAACGCCACCAACCCGGCCAAGCGGGTGCGCTCTCGGACCATCAGCGCAGGAGGCAGCACGGCCCGGGACAACAAGATGTTTCGCAAGGTGGAGGGCTCCCCTCCGGACTACACCGAGATCAACTCCATCCCCCCGCTGCCTCTGTACGCCCTGTTGGCAGCCGACCAGGACACGCTCCCCAAGACGGGTACCCGCATGTCGTTTCACATTTAATTTAGAGGGAACAATGCTCAATTATGTTGTCCTTGTGTTCTGTAGCACCACATGATGTTTTACTTTCAAAGACAACAGTGCTTAATTATATGGTCCTTTTTATATCCTGCTACCACAAGCATACACGCACATTTTGATTGATCTCTCTGGGAATGACTCATTGTACTGTTTTGCTTAAAATTTTGTTCCCTGCGGTCGCAGTGCGAAATGAGATTGAAGACGGCAGATATGATTTCTCTTCATGTCTCCTATGAGCTTAATGATGTCCCTAATTCAGTGCTGCATCTCGTCTCTCCCGCATCTCTCTCTCTCTCTCTGCCATATGTCTCTCTCTTGTCTCATGTCCCTACAGACGCAGTGGGGAGTGTAGGTGGGGATAGTGGGCACGGGTCCAGCCAGACTGATGCCTACGACGAGCTTTTCCATTTGCCCAGCACGGCTGACCTGGAGCCTCTGGACAGTGACCAAGAGGAAGCCGGGAACAAGGTCACTTTTGATTGGCTAGGGCAACCTTTTTTTATTTTTTTCATTTTTTTCAGAGGTCATATTAAACCCTTGGGAAGGTTTCGGACTGTGTTTCATAGGGTTTTTTTTAGTGCAGCTTTGCATTTGCGTAAGGCTTCACGGTCTGATAAAATACATTAGTGGGGAGCGGGTGGTTTCCGCCATCTGTCTGGCGAATGGAGATGAGGGGAGCGCTGGACGTAGGTCCACCCTCAACCTTCACCTCCCGGTCTGTCCACTTCTCCCTTATAATCAATCAAACTGATAATGTCTTTAAGCCAAGGAGTATCCGATTAGAGGGTTGACTCATCCGTTCAACAAAATGTTCAAGATGTCTTTGATTATTAGAGTGGTGGATGTGGAACAACACAAACCCAGTTCAGACTTTGGCTCTCCTGAGCAAATTCCCAGTTAAGATACCACGTTGCTATGGTTACGTTCAGCAAGAGGCCAGGAGAGATTAGCCACGATGTAACCATCAAAGTGATTTATGGTAATGATCACGCAACGTCTTCAGAGGTGTTCAGTAATACCACGCAGTGAATAAAATGAATGGACACTGCCCCCCCACCCCCCCCCCACACCTCGGGCCATATAGACCTGATTATAGCGCCAAGCTAGGGTTCAGATGAATCTTAATAGAGCATAACGACCTACCGCACACAACGCGTGCCAATGGCCTTTTCCAAGTGTGAAAAAATGCTATCTCTGTGCACTAAGGTTACCATCCCCTTCAAGTTGGACACAGTGCATACACCAGTAAAACACTTCATCTTGCAAATTGGTCGTCAGCTTTTTAACCATATCTTTTTACAGGACCATAAAGTTTTATGCCACTGTCCTCTGGCAGGTTAAAGCTAGCAAGTTGTTTCTCTGTAGCGCATTATGATTTGCACTGTGACTGCAAGTGATTCGCGCTCATTTGCCCTTACTTCAACTTAACCAGCTCTTATCATCTAAGAAGCCTTCAAATTATGATTAAAATAAATAAACATATGTCCAAATCCCCCCCTCGGTGACGCATTGTATTTACCAGATCCTCTGCCGTGTCCACGTCTGCTAGGTGATCGACCTGTCCCAGTACAGCCCCACGTTCTTCGGACCGGAGCACGCCCAGGTGCTGTCCAGTCACCTGCTCCACTCCAGTCTGCCCGGCCTCACCAGCATGGAGCAGATGTCTCTCATGGCGCTGGCCGACACCATCGCCACCACCAGCACCGACCTGCGAGACAGCCACAACCGCAAAGGTACGGCCGCCGCTGGCTGGCAGGCACTGCCCTCCAGTCACATTGTGGACGGTTTCCACATTCTGTCGCTCTCTTTTCAGATGCCAAGTGTTGAGAGCGCCGTTTCTGTTGAATAATATGGAGACGTGTCACTGGTGGAACCGATTCCCCTCTCTGAAAGCCGCGCGGCTTCGGTTCCAGTGGCTATGAAACTCTAAAGAGCTTACTCGTATTGCCTTGCTCGGTTTTTCCTCCCTCCAAAAGACTACAAAGACCGGAAACCAGCAATGGGTACATTGATCGCGACTGTGCCAGCAGCTGTATAATTGTGCTTGAAAACTCTGGCAGCTCAAAATAAAATAATGAAGTCGAGTAAAGTAGAAATAATTAGATAAAATAAAGTTGTTTGAGATGTATTTTCTCATACTTTGCCCAACCCTGCCCCCCTAAAAGTCACCATGTGTTGTGTAAAAGTTTGGAGTAGGGAGCCATGTCGGTTTGAGCCAACTTGGAGCCAAGTTTGGAGCCAAGTTAGTCGGAGCATTTAGGCCACTAGATTACGTGTAACAGCAGGCAAGTAACAGCAGGCATTGAGGTTTTCCTTCATCTTCCCTTCCAGGTGGAGAGACCCTGGACGATTGTGGCCTGAAGTTCCTGCTGGCTGTCAGATTACATACCTTCCTCTCTACCTCTCTTCCTCCCGCACATCGGGCACAGCTGCTACGGCAAGGTATAGTCATGAAGATATGTCATTATAATGGATTGTCATGTTAAGAAGAGCCAACCATGAACCATGCATGTGGAGCCCACAGTGCCGGTCCAATTTTCTCCGTATGGAGACATGCAAGATTTTCAGAAGCCAAAAAATGTTTTATGTACTTCTTCAAGTATTGTACTTTTTACTCCATTACATTTATCTGACAGCTTTAGTTACTTTGCAGATTCAGATGAACAATACAAAATATAATCAATAAATAAATTAGATTATTATAGCAATAAGGCTTTATTGGTCCCCATGAAGAAATGTACAAGCTACCCAGCAGTATGTAAAGTAATATATAAAATATGTATAAATACATTAAAATGAGCTCCACCTTTACCATCTGCAACATTAAAGCAACACATTAATGCATCAATAAATTCAATCTAATACAATCCCATCATGCATTCTGCATAATGAGTACTTTTGGTACTTTAAAATAATAATCTTGAAGATTTTCATGTAAATAAATGTCGCCGAATGAGGTAACACAATGGTGATGGTCCACTGATGAAGGCCCTTGCATTTGTAGTATTATGAATGTTACGAACTGGGTGGTGGCGACACACCTAAAATGACCACTTATCGCCAAGGGAGTTGCCAAAGTGAACTAAACGGAAATCTTCGAGCCACTTTTTTAATATATTTTGATGCCAATACTTTTGTACTTTTACCCAAGCAACATTTTCAATGCCGGACTTTTACTTAGTAACATAGTATTTCTACGGTGTGGTATCACTACCTTCAGTTCAGCAAAATATCTGAATACTTCTTCCACCACTGCTATAAATCAACTGGAGACATCAGTGTCACATGGTTCACCCCTACTTCTCCGCAGGCCTGTCTACGTGTCACTATGCCTGGGCCTTCCACTCGGAGGCGGAGGAGGAGCTGCTCAACATGCTGCCTGCCCTGCAGAGAGGGGAGCCCAGCTGGACAGAGCTGCGCTCCATGGGCCTGGGCTGGTGGCTCCGCAGCACCAATAAGCTACGCCGGTGCATCGAGAAGGTACGCAGCAGAGCCTCGGGAAGTACTTGGAAATGTCAAAGTATTCACAAGTAGCGCTTTTGTTGTTACCATGCAGACACTGGGTAATTCAGACGTTGGGTAATATAATGCCGTTTTGTGTGGTCCAGTTAATAATGGTATACCTTTTTGCTCATTCACGTGTTACAGACACAACCTTTTGTATACATTTTGTCAAAACAAGCATTCAAAAAGTCTTTGAGATCCATGGCTATAAAGGTTCAGTAGACAGAACATTTAGAATTAGCACTGAGTTTATTTAAATTTCAAATGAGAAAAGCCTAAGACAAATATGAATTTCAAGTTTGGGTTTCATGATGCCTCTTTCTTGGCAAGCTGCAGTTGGGTTTTGTAATTATAAAACCAAACAAAGGCCCAATTGGCTAACAGTCTACTTATGTTGATGTCTAGTAAAAAGCCATCATGTATGCTTGCCGTGGGGCATATCTGGCCACCATATTTTATTTTGATGGCCCTTCTCCATTGAATATAAACTGCCATTAAAGCAGGACAATGGGATTTTGCTGATGTGGCCGCAAACTACACCATTGTCTGCGTTTGCAATTCTCTGAAATGACCCATAAAATGTTAGCTCCCACTGTAGATGAAACTGCAGTGCTTTGAAGACGTGCGCTGAAATCTTAACCGGTCTTTTGTTTTTTTGTTTTTTTCGTTTGTACCATCTGTCAGGTTGCAAAGGCTTCGTTTCAAAGAAACAACGATCCCTTGGATGCTGCCATTTTCTACCTGGCAATGAAGAAGAAGGCAGTGGTCTGGGGACTGTACAGGCAAGCACAATGCTTTGGCAATGGAAGACTTCTGCATAAACATTCACTTGACTTCAGATCTGTCTGTGTCTGTCTGTCTCTAAAGCGAGATCAGTGCTGTCAGATGGGGGACGACTAATGAAATCCACGCTGTTTTGTGTTAAATGTGCCGACTCCCTATCCGCAGGTCTCAGAAGAACGCCAAGATGACAGACTTCTTCAGCAACAACTTCAGCGAGGACCGATGGAGGAAGGCGGCGTTGAAGAACGCCTTCTCTCTGCTGGGGAAGCAGCGGTTCCAGCACTCTGCCGCCTTCTTCCTGCTCGCTGGTTCCCTCAAGGACGCGGTGGAGGTAAAGCCAATTTCCATGTGGAAGTGTTTGTTTTTTTCTCCCTATTCTTCTCCCTCTCAACAGTGAGAGGCACTCTGTGAAAGTCAATCTCTCTAGTTGGGAGGCCGTCTAATTGAAATGCAGCTCACGCTGAGAGTTGCACCTACCACCTGCGGTGTGTTCCCTTCACATCCCTGGCGTCTTCCCACCCCTCTTTGTTGTTGAGGGGAAATGTCTAAACTCTCCTAAGAGAGTGTGTGTGTGTGTGTGTGTGTGTGTGTGTGTGTGTGAGAGAAACTCAAACTCATTCGGAAATAATGTTTTGATACGTTTGGAAATAAAACTGATGAACCAAACCTGTCTTAAATGAAGAGTCAGCTGAAGCATTGGAGATGTCCTCTCCGTCCAGGTGTGTGTAGAGAGAATGCAGGACCTACAGCTGGCGTTGGTCATCTCCAGACTGTATGAGTCTGAGTTCGGGACGGCTTCCACCTACAAAAAGATCCTCCAGAGGCACATCTTGGGACAAGACAAACAGGCGAGTGCGGGTGTGCTTCTTATACGCTAATAATGTAGTTATGACATGTACAGAACGCTTCCCCTTTTGCATAAAGAATTTTCCAGGAAATTGATCTTTAGACTGTGTTGAAGCTCATAGCAACGATGACTTGTCGCTAATATCGTCGCTGTCGACGGAAAACTTGTGTCTCCGTAATTCGTCATTTAAGCTTGGGAACGAATCTCGTAGCTCGATTGGATCCTTAATTAACTGTCGGTAAAACCTCATAGTTCAACCCCCCCCCCCCCCCTCCGCTTCACTCAACTGTAGAAGAGTACACAGCGGAAGTAGGCAGCTGTTTGGAGTCTGGTTTACAATGCAAGAGTTGCAATGAAAGGCTAAATATAGAACCGGTTGTTTGAGTAAAGCGCATGTTTGTACGGCCTTTTTCTTTTTACTCAAGCAACACTTAAGTCTATAAAGGCTACCGTTTTATGTATTTGAGGCCTGAGACGTTGGAGAGTGCAGGCCAACCACGGTAGCTTGGAGCACAGTTTAGTCTTCAATAGCCTGTTCATAGCAACTTCATCTTTTCTAACAAGAGATTTTGGCCAAATGTATTCAACGACTGAGTGCACACACAGCTACAATAAACTTTGTAACCTGTAAAATGATGATAACATAATGCGACGCATTACGCCCCCTGTAACTCCATTTGAGCGTGATTTTGGTAAAATATGAATAAAACAATGACACATGCAAGTATCCGACCGTATATAAAGACAAAACACCCACTTTGACGACACAGTGTACAATTATTGGTTTCCACCCAACAACGACGATATATAACTATGACTTTATATTGTCTGGAGAGTCCTGTAGTAAGCGTGTTTTTTTGTGCATCTCTCAGATCGAGGCCCACCACGACCCGTTCCTCTGCAGCATGGCCCACTGGGTTCTGGAGGACTACAGCAGCGCTCTGGACACACTCATCCAACAGCCCACCACCCAGCCTGGCAGCCCCGGGGTCCCATCAGAGACCAGTAGGTCTCCAGTACCTCATGTCTCTCTCACTGTCTCTCTATCTCTCTCTCTCTCTCTCTACGATACGATACCCTTTATTATTATTATTATCTATCCCCAAAGGGGAGGAAACTGCGCTGGTCACCCATGCGCACAATCACACAACCTCACAGAGACATTGTACAATACATCACATTTCAAGAGGGCTGAGATTGTAGCTCAGTGTAAAACACACAAAAGTAATACAGTGAAAGCAAGAAAATACAAGAATATAATGTATATATCTCTATCTAGTCTCCATTTTTTTATCTCTGTCTATATCTCTCCATCGTGCTCTATCTCTATTTATATCTCCATCTCTTGCTATCTCTGTCTGTATATCTCTGTTTCTCTCTATCCATCTCTATCTCACACTCTGTCTGTCTGTCTGTGATTATGTGTCGTTTATATCTTTTTTCCCAGGCCCCTCCTCCACGTCGCCGTGCAACCCGGAAGTGTTCAACTTCTACACCTACCTCCGCACGCACCCGCTCCTCCTGCGGCGCCACCTGGCCTCCTCGGACAAGGCCAAGGTGGGCCTGACGGCGGAGGGGCGCCGGGCGGACTCCGTCAGCCTGCTGGAGAGGAGGCTGTTCTTCACGGCGGCGTACGCGCACCTGCAGGCCGGCTGCCCCATGCTGGCCCTGGAGGTGCTGTCCAAGATGCCCAAGGTCCACAAGCACTCCGGCCCGCTCCGGCGGCGGGACAGCGGCGCCGCCACGCCAGCGGGAGCCAGCGACAACGGCAGAAAAGACCTGGACTGGTCTCAGCCGGTCTCGAACGGCTACGAGTCGCGCGGCGAAAGCCTGTCCAACAGCCATTCGGATTCGGTGCTGAGCTTCGACTGGAGTCAGCCGTCGGTGACCCTGCCCGACGACACGCTGGAGCTCAAGTGGGAAAGCGACAAAGAAGAAGAAGAAGAAGAAGACGACGATGATGATGAGGATGTCTGCGATAAAAACCGCAACGCGGGAAATGGCAGTGTCTTCCAGAGCGCGCATGACGCCGCGTCGCCACTCACTGTGGCGTCGACGGCGGAGGACGACGAGGACTTCCTGGCGCCGTCGGACGACATCTTGGCGGCCCAATTGAAATTCCACTCCTGCCTCAAGATCCTGACCAACGAGCTGAGGACCCTGTCGACAGGATATGAACTGGACGGGGGCAAGCTGCGCTACCAGCTCTGCCAGTGGCTGGAGAGAGAGGTAACCATCGCAATTTCAAACTACACAAGCGCCATTGTTCGAATTCACCAACCATCCCTATAAAAGACTTTCCATTGCGCAACATCACATTAAAACAAAACATCCTGTGTTTATTTTTGCGTTTTTCTCAAACTACTTTGATGGACGATGGGGGAGCAATTATTACGTTATGCTCAACTTTTCTTCTGTTGCCCAATACAGACATTTAAGGAAAACGTTTGATGTTCGAATAAGCATAGGGATGAATTGTGCTCGCCAAAATAAAATTGTCTTTTTGCCGTTTGGTAAACCAACAATGCGTGTTGGCAGCAAGCGCTGTGGCTTTTGGCCATTTCATTGCGAATCTTAATATTTGGGCCGCGTCCCTTTTTTTAATTTGTATTTTTCCAGGTGGTTGCTCTTCAGCATTGCTGCAGCTACAGCCCCTGCCTGACAGAGCTGGCGGTCCCAGACATGGACCCTGTTTCTGGGACAACAGAAGACCAGCAGGTGGGTGCTGCTGTCTTACCATGCTGGTAGTTATATGTCGAATAAGAAAATACGGCTCAGTCGTGCTAGCCCAAATGTCTTCCTTCTTGCTCTGTTGGACTCCACTCTTTTCGATATTTGGATTAAAACATTTCCGTCTCTGCGCTTGAAGAGTTTTTCAATGCATAGCAATTTAACACTTCACCTATTGTCATGATGACGAACGAAATACGCCTGCTTTACTCCTGATAAATTATGTTTTAACTCACTTTGCCACGCCCATTCGATGACAAACTAACAGAAAAAGGGTTGAATATAGAAATGTTAACATTGTCGCCTGTGCTGTGCAGGCGGGCGGCCCGTGTGGCGAGAGCCAGCGCAGCAGGCGGCTGTGGCTGCAGACCAACCAGCCCTTGCTGCGGATGTTTCTGAGCTACTGCAGCCTCCACGGCTCCCACGGCGGAGGACTGGCCTCCGTACGCATGGAGCTCATCCTGCTGCTGCAGGAGTCTCACCAGGTCAGTGCGGACAGCCGGACCCCAGTAGCTGTCATCTTGGACTTCCCGGCCGCTCGGCGGCAGACGCGTAACCTGACCCGACACGATGCTACCGGAGGTTGGCTCTGAGTCAGCCTCTGGGTTACTGTACGCATTTGTACAGTAACCCAGTCAAGCGGCTTACAGCTAAATAAACTATACTATATGTACACCTCCTATATGCCCTTTCCTACCAAAGAATATTCTCACCAGCTACACGTTAAAACCCAACAACGCATACAAGCATGTGACATCAGCCCATTCATTGCAAAGAGCGCTGCGTAACTACAGTATGTTGGCGTGGCAGCACAATATTAAAAGGCTGAACACAGTCCCCGGGGAGCCTGTCTTAATTGAAACATGTGACACATACAGGGCTGTGTATTTGTTCGCCGGGAACGGCAAACACACACGCCTGAAGCCATAGGCTGAAATGTGGCACTGATTGCTCACTCCTCTGGGGGTGCCACAGGCTTACTATTCAATTCTGAGGCGATAAACAAGATATGTTTTGGGCGGCGTGGGAACAACAACTCATACGAAGGCTGTCTGGCAATCAGGGTACTTTTCTATTACCTAGTCCCCTGGTTTTTTCTGTTTTTTTGTCTTTGAGGGAAGCTGATTTTTCGAGGGAAGGAGGTTTTATGTTCCAGTACCATGAGTGCATGCACCTTCATGTGGGGGTGGCCTTAAACCCTGGCAGTGTGGATGCCATGTGCTATCAGTTGAGCTGGACGTGATCACCAGGATGTCTTGTATTGTATACATATGTAATGTATTTTGCCATGAGTAAATGTTAAAGGGTATTGCCTGGTAACACAAAATCAATACGACTGTAGAGCTTGAGAGAGCGGCGTGTCCACGTGTTTTACTCGTTTACACTTTCTTCGACTGCCTACTGACGGACAATGTCATATTCCTCGGTGATTTATTTTCTACAGGACGATACCGTCCAATCGCCAGTGGCTCCCTGCCCTCCACCTGCCTCCATCCCTCTCCTATTGGCTTGCACAGCCAATGCCAAGACGGTGGTGGCCAATCCCATCGTGCACCTGACCAACCTGGCCCACGACATCTTGCACACCATCAACTCCCTCGACTCGCCCCCGCACCCGGACGTGGTCAACAACGAGGTGAGACACGCACGCCTGAAATCCCCACTCCCGGAAACCCACCCTCTTCATACAGTAGGCCCTAGGGTACTTTAGGATTGTTAGCCGGTTACCGAACCGAGGACATTTCCATTAGCATTCACTTGCGGTCTGTTATTTATGACGCTTCAAACAGATGGCCGTTCCATATCTCAGGGACTTTTGACATGTTCCTCAGTGGCATTAAAGGGAATTTAAGTTGGAGCCGACGGTCTTTTATAAAACATTTGTTATTTGCTATTTGTACCAAACGGTGCCGTGTGCAGTATCTCCTGAAGAGAGTGAGTCTCTCCTCCCATGCATATATTCTTTTGCTCATCTGTTCTCTTAGATTTACGTGACACACACCCTGGCTGCCGCGCTGTCTGCCTGCATTTATCAATGTCTCTGTGATGGACACTGCAGGTGAGCCTCATCCAACACCCAAGCCTTCTTTCTCCATAGGAGACCGTATCTGTGGTCTAGATCTCAAAATGTATGTGTGTGTGTGTGTGTGTGTGTGTGTGTGTGTGTGTGTGTATGTGTGCATGTATATAAGTGTATATATTTTTTTTATTTTTTTTATTTTTTTATTACACTATTAACTCCTGCCCAAACTGTGCACCTACTTGCATCAGACTTGCTATTCATGCATTTCCCAAATAAAATTGCTGTTGTTGGACTGCTTTGCATATTTTGGGGAAGGATCGCTTTAGAAATCAAGGCAGCAATCTCATTGATCAAAGTCCAAGCAATCTTTCGACCAGGTTCGACCAGGTTCTGGGCCAGCGATTGAAGGCATTCCCAGACGCTTGTGCATGTCAACATATTCTCCCGCTGGCCTGAAACGCCTCTTCGGTTCAGTCCTGTCCGACTTCCTCTTGTTTTCGTGCAGTCGCTTGAACTCACGCTCGACCGAACCGCGACCCTCGCGGCCGCAGTGCTGTGAATGCCGGTGGAGCTGCCAGTGAGTGACTGTGTACCTAATGCGTCAAAAGGGGTTGTTTACTATTTTGACTGAATACCTCCCTGACCGGTTGTCAGGGGAGTGGCGTGTACTTTATAGAGCGCTTGCTGGCCTAGTGACACTGTAAACTCCCCGTCAGTCACACAGATGGGATTTGAAGTTGGTTATTTATTTATTTTTGTTCGCTTTCCGCTTTCTTACCCTCTCTCCGCACAGGTGGGGAGGGCACAAACGCACACATACATACGTACGTGCGTGCGAGCGAGCGAGTGTGCACGCTTGTGAAGGTTGCATCCAGCTGCAAATCTCATCCTCTTGGGGGTTTGAAGACTGAAACTAAATTAAAAAAGCCATTTCTAATTTAGCACCCTCTTTGTTATGGTAATTACAATCGAGAGTGTGCAGTCGCAGTGTTTCACCACGCTGGCTGAGTGAAACTAAAGTGTGTGTGTGTGTGTGTGTGAGACAAAGTAGAATAAGTCGATGTCTTTAGAGGAGTTGCATTATGTATGCCACTGGGGTCATATATTATACCCGAGTTGTCATTTTGATCCATACACCACTCAATTTCTTGGTGTGTTCACCCCATGCCGCTGTTCAAATTTTAATTGACACTCATGAATAACATCCGGCGTCGAGCAATTCTTTCTAGACACGCAGCGGGAAAGCATCTGAAGACCTTTCCCCCCCCCCCCCCCCCCCCGTCAAGGTGTCTCCCACGTGGCGCATACGTTTGGGCAATTGGATGTGACACGAGAAGTGTAGGAATAGCGATCGTGGCATCTTCCTCCGTACGCCGAGCTATTCCCCTGGACTTGTGAATTCCCTCTGATGTCAAGGCAATCGGTTTTCTGACAGACCCTTTGAGGGGAGGTTATTGGCTGCGGGAGAGAGGCGCGTGGCGCTGCGCTCTCTCTCTCTCTGGCGGGTCGGGGCGGCATAGACGATTCCCTGTGAATACCGCTCCGCACTTGTTCCTCCTCAGCCACACCACGTTCATTTTGTGTCGATCGATCTTTCGATCTTTGATGTGGGAAGACGGCGCCGTGGCACCGCGCACTCGAGATGTACCGGACGTCTCCAATTGAAACCATGTTTGTAGTCCATAATTCATTCATAACTCGCCGAAACGAGAGTACACTCGCATTTGTGCATTGGTGGATTCCCTTTCCATTGGTGCGAGAACAAAACAGTGGGGTTCAGAACAGAAGTTTAAACATTTACACAGCTTCACATTGCAGTATTTATACCACCTCATCACTTTTTCAGTTTGGACTTTTTAGCACAAAACCTTTTTTTCTCCTCCTTTTGTTTCACACTCATTGAGTCTGGTTGTCTGTTTTGTTCCCGTTTGTTTTTTTTTGTCTGCTCTCAGTCGGGTGAACCAGTTCACCGGGATCGTGTACCAGAGCGTGCTGCTGTCTCAGCAGCAGCAGCCTGTGAGAACGGTCAGCATGGATGAGGTGGTGCAGCCCAACACCACTCCCGCTCAGTGGCCAGGTAACTCGAATCACAGCCAGTCACTTCAAACCACTTTTTTTACACGCTACCGTCCGATCGCTCGCGGTCTGGTGTGTGTGTTTGAAAGTGACATCACTATTGGGTTTACACACGCACTGTAGTGTCGATGGGTGGTTTTGAAATATCGACCGTTTTTTAAGGGCTGTATTTTTAAATTAATATAATTAGTAAATAATTGTGATTAAGGGTACGTGTTTAAGGGGGGATAAAATATTGATAATCATTTCATAATAATATGAGGTAATATGATATATTTTGTTATTGTAAGGCAAGCAAGGTGAATGTGCAGGGAGTGTTCACCTGGAAAATTATTTCTAAAAAAGCACAAACTCCCCAGAGCAGTGAGGTGCGTCTGTTGTGGTAACAAGCAGATGTGAAAAACCGGCGTGCAAAGCGACTCATTTCGTTATGTATTTTGGGAGCAAACGCCTCAATTAGGGTGGGCAAGTGGAGCGATAATGGAACATGTGTTTTGATTGTATCAGGTTGGTATCGGTCTAAAGTGGGGGGCTTTGGCTCTAAAATGAGCAGTTACTTAGCCATCTACAATCACGTGGTTCATTACAGCAGATTGTTTTCCAGGGACCACTTTAATAATAACAGAGGATGTGATTTGGGTTTGTACTGCTTTTCAATTGCGCAGATGCACGGATATTAAAGCGGTTCTGTGGCGTTTTACAATCTGCGCACACTGATACCCCCCCCGCGCTCGGCCCGCATCCCCCCACGGCTCTTTGAAAACGATTCATCAGAAAAAGTAAATGTTTCCAACAGTCGCAATCTCAATTAAAATGGGCTTCAGACAAGCAGTTGGGAAATCAAGTCGGGAACACACAGCTGTGTCTGTTTTATTTGGCCAGCGATGATGATGATGAAACATTTCCCTCGCCTTGTGAGCAGGTGATTTATTTTACAATGCTCGTTCGAAATGCTTGAAATTGCCGGTGGATTGCAGAGCATACGCAGAGGTTATGTTTTTGAATAGGTCTCAAACATGTTTTCTGCTCACACAACGCATCCCTGCACAACCCTGTCCAGTTCATTGGCCCGTTACACTCCTCTCCTGTCAGCATAGGCGTAGATTTTGGTGGGGGACGCAGGGGGTATGTCTCCCTTAATATTTACAACACGTGCATTTGTCGTCGCATAGGTGCCACATGCACATTTAAAGAGGTTACCTCAAACAAAAAGAGGACAGAAGAGTCAACCATGCCTATATGTGTGTTGACTCAGCAGGGCTAATATTACATTTTAAAGTTGACCTACAGGAGAATAAATATTGCAAAGCAGTACAGAATGCCTGAGAGCCTTGAATTGCCACCTGGCTCCTGGATTTTGTGTTCATTTCCGCCATAAATTAATGCAGAATAGGCACAAATTGGTGCATAAAAATTCACAAGAATGCAGGAAATGTGTGTTTGACACTCCAAATTTGAGTGTCTTGTGCGCTTAATGTGTCCTCCCCCCCCCACACACACACACTGCTCGTCAGGTATCGCCTCCCTGATCCGCCTGCTGAGCTCCGCCGGAGAGGAGAGCCAGCCGGGCCTGGCGGTGCTTCTCTGCGAGATCCTCACCGCCGTCTTCCTCAGTCTGTTCGTCCACGGCCTCGCCACGCACTCCTGCAACGAGCTGTTCCGCATCGTGGCGCACCCCCTCAACAGCCAGCTGTGGGTGGCCGTGTTCGGCGGAGGGGCCAAGACCCCCGCCATCGAGAGGCTCAACGGCCCGCAGAGATTCTCCCCTCCAGGTGGCGCGTGTGTGTGTGTGTGTGTGCATGTGTGTGTGCGTGTGCGTGTGTTGTTTTAGAGATGAGGGCCTGATGTAACTTCACTGTTAATAATGTAACCAGTTAGAAACTGCATTGAATGCTGCATTTACCCGGCACAAATCTGCAGTTTCCAGAAGCAAATAGTTTTATTTCTTCTCTCTCACTCACTTTCTGTATAAAAAAACACAGCTTTTAAATATGCAAAGAGGGCTAGCGAAGATGGATGCGGACGCATGTCTACTGTATTATATTGTCCAATGACTTTAGATTCGCCGGCCAATGAGGGCTCAGAAAGGAAGTCCAGACGTTTCCGGATGATGTCGTCGCGCGGCGGCTCCAGGGACGAGGCGGTGCTGCAGCGGGAGAGGGAAAGGCCGGCCAGCCCAGCCAGTCCCAGGTCACCATCAGTGGTGGAGCGAGAAGCAGCCTCCATCTTCAAAGAACGCTTTGTCCCACCAGAACTCAGCATTTGGGACTACTTCATTGCTAAGGTACATACAAGAAAAAATACAACCACACCCCCTATGAATAAGGTTTGCTTATCATGACATTTGCTGCAATTCAAAATGCCAAGACCAAGACTCTTATGTTCCCTATGTCTTATCTTTTGATCAAATAAATGAATGCCGGTAATAACTAACAAAGTCAGAGAAGACTCAGATAACTATCTCCCAGTCGTAACCTTAACTGCTGACTTTAGGGTGGAACTGCTGACTTTAGGGTGGAAACGAGGCTAAAGTCTAATTTTTGCCGCCTCTTTTGTGGTGACGTTGGCGCTCCCCTGTAGCCCCACCTCCCGCCTTCTGAGGACCGAGAGGAGTACGACTCGGAGGACAGCCAGACCGGCCAGGATGAAGACGAAGACGACGAGGACTACGAGGACGTCTTCGACCCCAACTCCCCGCTGAGAGAGCACTCGAACAACAACTCCTACAGGTAACGGCTGTCGGAATGACGAGAGGACCGTCATAAACTTAACTGCTAATCCCAATTCAAACTTTTTACCTTTACTTTAGACCCTTTTTAGAGTTGCCATTACGAATGATGCAGCCAAGAGAGGAGGTCTTAGACCAGGCGTGGGTCCTTGTCTTATTAAACCCATGGATGAAACGCATCGAGTGGCTTTAAATGTTTACCTCCTGCATTATAATGTAATATATATATAATATAATACATCTCCTGTCCCTCTAGCTGGTGTTTGATGCGTCTGGCGATGGTTCAACTGGTTGTGGTTAACCTCAAGTCCTTCTATCCTATGGCGGGACATGACCTTCTGGGTAAGCACCACACAACGCATGGTTGTATTTTGAAGGCTTGCGATTGCATTAAAGCTCAAAGTCAGTCATCATCATGTAAATGCACATTCAACAACTTCTGTGCCAAACTGGACACGCCCCGCGTTACAGCCGCGGCGGAGGATTATTTTGACGGTCGATGAATCTGACGATTAGTGAATCAGAGTCACTAATCGTCGTAATTGATTCATCGTTTCGCTTGCAAATGGAAACGAAAATATTCATGACATTGATGTTGGATATTCAACACGGCGCACGCAGGGCAGAGACGTTATCAAAAATCTTTACGACATTGACTATTAAAACTCGAGGCTCGCTGGCCAAATGAAACACTCAAAGACTTCCCTGGACGGTTGGTTTTCCACAGTGGCTTTAGTTCCACATCAGTAGGCGGTGAAATAGAAAGAGGTTCTCACTCGGTTCACTTTCATTTAAAAATAACACTAACGACTTCGGATGGGCAGTGCGTTCGCATGGCGTGATTATGAATGCCGGTGGCGCCGTCCTGAACTCGTTGGGTCCATCACGGCAAAGCAGGTTCTCGTCTCTCCGAGAAAATGTTGAGGCCTTTTCTTTTCTTTTTTTTCCCCCCACGCATCAGACACGTATTTCAACTCTGTCCAATACATGCTAGGTTGCTCTCCACGGGATTTCATGACTGTGTTTTGGCCGTCTGTTCATTTGAGTGAAAACAAAATGTTGTCGTCATCTAGAGACCTCCCTGGCGTGTAATGGCCCGGTGGACAACTTCACAACAACAACCAACCTCGCCAAAATGTGCGGTGGAGCGTTTTATATGTAAAAATACTGTGGAAATGTTTTATACCGGCAGCACCCAACATATTAACAAAGATGTACAAAGAGTGTGTTTATAGGCTGCTTACTTAAATTCATACAGAAGGTTTAAAGTGGAAAACATTATAATCTGAGACCGCGTGTTAACAGTCTCTGCTCCTAGCCAATGTTGTACTTCCTTCATTTCCATTTTTGTTTGTCGACGAGTGATTGATTTTTCTTCATTTCAAACAAGATGGCTGTGATATTTTTACATACGATATACAGCGGCGGTTCCCAAACTTTTTTCAACTTTCTTCAGACCTTCAGACCTCCCAGCATGTAACACCTTCTAACCCCACAGTCGGCACGCTCTCAAATGTTGTTTGTCAGCGTCGGCCAACATCGTCGATGACTTGACCACCCGTATCAGACGGGTGGTCGCCGTGTCGCCGCCCGCCAGACGTTGAACGGGTTTTTTTCTCGGCGGCGAGACATCAGTCGACTTTACACTTCGTACACACGTCGCCGCAATGCAACTTTTGTGATCGGCTCCCGCCGGGACGCGTTAGACATCCGCTGTGGACACTGGACAGGTGCCGTATCGGATCTCGCTCACGTTGTCGTCGTTGTCTGCCGAGCCGCGTCGCGTACTGCGGAGGCGGTCTGGCCCACATTGCAATCGAATTCTGTAGTAGTGGCAGCGTGGACGGCAGTCTGGGCTCGCTGTGGAGAGATAATTGGCTATATGTGATGCTTACGCCCCCTGAGAAACGCAGGAGCAAGTTCTAATTTGAAACAAAGGGACCGTGCATAATCAAGGCTGGATTGCGTACCGGGTACATTATTGTTGTATTGACTTTTTCTCCGCGAGATTGTTTGGGGAGAGGCCTCACTTTGTTTGTGTTTTAGTGTCAACTAAACTTTGTGCAACTTTGTGTGGTGCTCCTCACAACCTTGGTGGCGGTGGTGGTGCATGAGTGTGTGCGTGTGTGCATATAGGTGTGTATGCATGCATACACAACATGGTGCGTCGTCGTCTATACTCCTTTACTATTATTTTGCGTGTCTAGATCTGCCGGTGGGCTCCCCGCTGTGCCACGCGGCGCTGAAGACCCTGCAGCGCTGGGAGCAGGTGCTCCAGAAGAGGCTGGAGCTCTTCGGCGGTCCGCCGTCGAAGTACATCGTCACGTTGGCCCAGGAGGACAGCGGCACCCCGGGGCCGGCGCTCCTCAGACACAAGGCCCTGTTTGAACCCTCCAACACGCCGTTCAGGTAGACACGCCTGACATCAGCCAGATCAATTCGCAAATGCGTATTAAGGCCTTTACACACCGGGGGGCGTGACAAATAAACGACACAAAAAATGCGAAATGCGCTTTTTTCGCCACATACTATTCACGTTGAGTTTGAAAAAATGTATTGACGTGTTAATCGTGTGAATTAATCGCACGAAAAAAACGTCCCCAGTGTGTAATGACTGTGATAGTCTGGAACCTCTCAGTTAATTTTCCATTTTCCAATCAACGGACGCAGACCAAAATGCCGATGCAAAGTGCAAGACCTACAGCCAATCAGAGCACCGAAACGTGTGACATAGCGCTGAAACCTTTTTAAACTTTTACCAAATCCTGTCAGAAGTATGGCAAACACATCTTTCTTATCATCAAAAGCTTTAAGTGCAGTTTGTTTGTTCTTCTTTTAGAGAAATCGTACCGTCCGGTTCTTTTAATACCGCTGCGATAGTGAATTTAACAGACCACCGTTCCACATCAGCGGCAGCCATCTTGGTTGTTGTTTAAGTTGTTGGTTGCTATTAAAATGCCTCAACGGCGCTCCTCTGTACGGCTGTCATCGTATCAAGTAGTGAAGTGTATACTATAGTATAGTAAATCTGAAATAAAACAAATGTAATGGAGAGTACATAAGCTCATAAAGAATGGGGATAAATAACCATTGCTCTATTAGTTATCATATAGTCATTGGAGGTCACCTTAAAGCAGTGGGTTATTGAAAACTGTCCACTGAACTTGGTGTGATTTTCAGTGCGGTTTGTCTCTTACCGGGTCCTTGAGGGTCATGTCTCTCGACTGTGTGCAATCGCTGTGCACTTTGTGAGATTGCATCAGACTTTGCACATTCCCTTCGAGCAAAGAGACAAATGTTAACGTAATACGCTGCAGTTTGGGTTCTGATTGTAGCATGCTGTCTGTACCAGATATCCACACTGGTGAGCCGCCCTCCGGGTCCCTCTTTAAACGGGCCTCTAAGCCCAAGTGACCCGCTCTAATCTACCGCTATAGTCGAGCGCTTTCATTAGGAATTACTGTGGAACGGCGGGGTGTGTTTGATGTGTCTCGCCCTTTTAGCACCAGATATGTGGTCTTCTTATCCTTTCCCCCCTCCAGCCCCCCAAGGCACAAATCCCCGCAGAATAAAGAAGCCTTGACTGTAATTTTATTTATTTTATTGCTGGCTGAAATGTTTATAATGCGCTCTCCGCTCCCAGCTCCAGCCACCACTCGGCGCTGCCGGTGAAGCGTCTGTGGCGGTTCCTGGTGAAGCAGGACCACGTCCAGGACACCTTCATCAGGAACATCTTCACCAAGAAGCGAGGGCCCAACGAGGTACGGTGGGTCAGCGCCGCGCGCTAGCGCCGCCGCATGGGGCCGTCTGTGGAGGAGGCTAGCGGTAGCGCTTCCAAGCACAACACTATTGATATATAATCATTCAGTATTAATTCATTAATACATTAACAATCACTAACTCACTATCGCTGAATCTTCACAATCAATTGTACATTTAATGATTACGATTTGTAATGATGGGGTCGAAATGAAATGGCTCGCAACAAATGCATGTTTGTTCGGCATGCCTAGTGCATGTATTCGTAATATCTGTAAGTAACATTTAATTCCCTTTTCTTCAATTAATTACGTTGTCAATAAACTAATCGTGTGTTTTTTTGTTTGCTTTTGACCGCATGTTGTATCACCGTATTTTGTTTTGTGTTTCTGTGTGTGGGGGTGTGTGTATGTGTGTATGTATGTGTGTGTGTGTGGTCTGCACCGTTGCTTCACTAACACGTTTTAAAGTCGGTCGAGGAGCAGACTGACAATATGAAATGCTCGGGATTGGACGAGGCGGTATCCAATCAGGTACTGCCGTTCACTCCTCACTTCCCATTACTACTGCAGCTGGTGGGACGGGGGTTCAAGCTAGGCATCGATGGGGCAAGACAGGAAAAAAAAAGTATACCCATGGCAGGAGGCTTTTTAGGTTTTAAGTAGGCATAAACGTCACACGAAACAATGAATATGACGATATGATATTTAAGATATTTGATGATTCATGCTGTCTAATGGCCGGCACAGTTGTGTCAGTGTCAGTGCCAAGTGGGCTGGGAACTGGGCACTTTATTCAAGATTCAAGATTAACTTTATTGGCCCACCAAGTGGAAAAATGTGGCTTGGGCTTTCACCCTTTGCTGCAAAACATACGATGTTACCACATAAATACATACAGCAATGGTCCTAAGAGCACCTATATACAAACAGGAAAAAACCAACACATCAGTAAACACAAAGATCTGCACAAACCCCTTTTAATAAACTCAAAGATCCTCCAGTGTCCATCCTGGCCTCTGCAATTTAAAGGTTTTATTGGCACAGGGATAAATTCATTTTTAAATCTATTTAATCTGCAACAGGAGACTCTGAACCTCCTCCCAGAGGACAGTTAAGCTGATACTCGGTAGGCCATGGGATGGGTCAGTATGTAACCATCCCATTGGCTTGCCGTAGAGGAGCCTGTTCGTACTTAGACTGCAAAGACGGGTGCTGTCTTATAATGCTGTCTCACCCCTATAATCTATAACCATGCAGTCTGCATCTGTCACATCAGTTTGGACTTGAGTTGCACGGAGAGAGGTTACCAAACCAAGCTGTAATGCCGTATCTGATTAGGCTCTCCAAGTTCGTCCCTCTCCATCTCTCTCTCTGTTCGTCCCTCTCCTGCTCTCTTGTCTGTCGCCTTCTGTCTCTTTCTCTTTGTGTCTCTCTTTATTGTTCTGTCTCTCTCTCTCTCCGTCTCTCTGTCTCCCTCAATCACTCACTGTTTCTTTCTGTCCATCTCTGTCACTCACTCTCCGTCTCTTGCTCACTCTGACCCTCTCTCTGTCTGTCTGTCTGTCTGTCTGTCTGTCTGTGTCGCTCTTTACGTCTCTCTGTCTCTCCCTGTCTTGCTCTCTCTCTCCCAAACTACCACATTTCAACACTTGGCTAGTGGTTAATTACCCCGGCTCTCCCCGGAGGACCGGCTACCGAGCTGAACGGTCTCTGATTAACCGGCCCCACGCTGTCACACTAAATCTGGGCTCCGTGGGGATTATGTTTTCTGTGGACATGGCAAACCGCCGTATTTAGCTTTCTCTAATGTCGAGTTTGACTCCTCACACAAAGAAGCCGCCCCCCTTTCCCCTTGAATAGGTCCACGGCGCACTTAATTCACAGCGTTGGATCGCAACGTCTCTAAACATCGTAGTCTTGCAGGATTAATATGACTACTAGCACTACTACTACTACCAGTACTACTACTACTACTACTACTACTAGTACTACCACTACCACTACTGCTACTACTACTACTACTAGCACTACTACTAGCACTACTACTACTACTACTAGCACTACTACTACTACTACTACTACTACTACTACTACTAGCACTACTACTACTACTACTACTACTACTAGCACTACTACTACTACCACTACCACTACTACTACTACTACTAGCACTACTACTACTACTAGCACTACTACTACTACTACTAGTACTACTACTACTACTACTACTAGTACTATTACAACTACTACTACTACTACTACTACCACTGCTGCTACTACTACTACTACTACTACTACTACTACTACTAGTACTATTACAACTACTACTACTACTACTAGCACTACTACTACTACTAGCACTACTACTACTACTACTAGTACTACTACTACTACTAGCACTACTAGTACTATTACAACTACTACTAGCACTACTACTACCACTATACTACTACTACTACTATTACTACTACTACTACCAGTACTACTACTACTACTACTACTACCACTATACTACTACTACTACTACTACTACTACTACTATTACTACTACTACTACCAGTACTACTACTACTACTACTACTACCACTATACTACTACCAGTACTACTACTACTACTACTACTACCACTATACTACTACTACTACTACTACTACTACTACTATTACTACTACTACTAGCGCTACTACTACCACTACTATTACTACTACTACTAGCACTACTACTACTACTACTACTACCACTACTACTACTACTACTAGCACTACTACTACTACCAGTACTACTACTACTACTACTACTACTATTACTACTACTACTAATACTACTAGCACTACTATTACTACCAGTACTACTACTACTACTACAAGTGTGTGTGTGCCATTATTGCCGAAGGGGGTTTGGTTGTGGGTGTTTTCAACTACTGCTAACCCTCAGTGCTCCCGCGTGCGCCGAAACATGACTCAACACAGCGCAAACACACACACACATGATGTAAACAAAGTGAAACATGCGTTCAGTCATATTTAATCTTTCACAAGTGGATTTGGGTTGTAGGGCCGCTGCCGCCTGGCCAGGGGGGTGATGATGTCGTGTGTTGCCTTCGCAGACGGAGACGGACTCGGGCGCCGCCGTGGGCAAAGCCCGCATCATCCACAAGGAGTCTGATATCATCACAGCCTTCGCCATCAATAAGGTAGCGATGCGCCTGTTGAGCAGCCGACCGACTTCGCTCACCCGGCTGTGATATTGAAACCCAAACTGCCCCACAAACACACACACACACACACACACACACACACACACACACACACACACACACACACACACACACACACACACACAAACACAATGACCGGCCTACCTCATTATTTACTGCGTCGAACCGGATGACTGCGGCTGTAAAGGGAGCGAGGAGAATGTGTCATACCTCCCCTCCCAGGCGGCATCGCCATCACCTCACTTCACTTTCACACCCTTATTTCTGTGTCCTTGTGTCTATGTCCTTATGTGTGTGTGTGTGTGTGTGTGTGCGTGCGTCTCTCTCTCTCTCGCTCTCTCTCTCTCTCTCTCTCTCTCTCTCTCTCTCTCTCTCTCTCTCTCTCTCTCTCTCTCTCTCTCTCTCTCTCTCTCTCTCTCTCTCTCTCCGTTTGTCCCTTTACTATTATGCTCTCTCCTTGGTCATTCATAACTTCTTCTTCGTGCGTGTGTGTGTGCGTGCGTGTCTCAGGCCAATCGGAACTGTCTGGTCATGGCGTCCACCCATGACATTCAGGAGCTGGACGTATCATCCATCTTGGCGACGCAGATCCTGACCTGGATCGATGACGACGTCGAGCCGGAGGCCAAGGGGTATGTGAAGCCGAGTGTGTGTGTGTGTGTGTGTGTGTGTGTGTGTGTGTGTGTGTGTTCTAGAACACAGTTGATGCAAATCGACTATTGGCGTATCCACTATAGCTGCCTCTGTAGGACGGCACCGTTATTTTGCTCCCACTAAGATAGCATTGACGTTTGTTGCTTTACATTTTTGTTGTAATTGCGGGAGCAAATAATCCAGATTCTCGCAAGACTCGGGGGTTATTTTTGTTTCCCGCCATCCCCGGTGTGCGTACACGTATACCGATGCCAAACACCAACACTCGCTTCATGACGTTGTGTTGGAATCGAGCGCTGTGCGTGTGTGAGACATGTGGGCGGTGTTGGGGGACTCCGCCGTGTGTAAATGCCCGCAAGATGGATATATATATATATATATATATATATATATATATATATATATATAGGTATAAAGATATATATATAAATACATACACGAGAGAGAAATGGAGAAGTTTTTTACCAGTAAAAAAAAAGTGCAAAAAAACTAAATAAAAAAACATGAACCATGTCAGTCAGACATTGGCGCCTGAAGAAATCTTGGCACCGGTCTGTTTCTCTTATTTCCAATATCCCCCCCCCCAACCGAATGCAGCAATGTTTTCGTCCTGCTCAGAAGTCGGTGTGCTTAGAACTGCTGCTGCTGCTGCTGCGGCCCAAAGGCAAACTCAGCCACGCTGTTGCTATGCTCCTCCGAATCCATTTGCACCATTAATTCGGCCGTCCCATTCACAGCCCGTCTCGTCAGAATTATATTTTGTGCGATTCGCTCCGGTGGATGCAGCGTTTCACAGAAAGCCCCTAACCAGCACCAGCACCCCCAGCACCACCACCACCACCACCCCCACTCTACCCTTCCTGTGACCCTGTGTGCAACACGCCAATACAATAGCAGTCTTGGCCCCTATTTTTTTTTTACAGCAAGTGGTCATTTAAATGAAGAAATCATTACAAAAAACTGATGAAGAATAACTTCTTTTTGGACACTTCTTGACAGCAATCAAAAAAATGTGATTGAATTCAGGCGTGATCATTGGGAAGACACATCCAATCCAATCCAACTTTATTTGTTAAGCCCTTTAAAAACAACCACTGTCGACCAAAGTGCTTTACAGAAAATAAGTGAAAGCATCACAAATACAAGACAATAAAACAGCTCAACAGGACAACTTAATTAGAAGGTGAAATACAATAAAATACAATAAGAAAATAAGAAAAGATAAAAGATAAGATACAAATAAAAGATAAAAAGAAAGTGCCAATGTCTTCCTAAGTGTTAAAAGCCAAGGAAAAATTGTATTTATTTTTTTTAAACACATGGGAGCGTTTACCAAACAACTTCAAGGAGACAATGGGTGTACAATACATGATTCTTACAGGGAAACGTTCACATCGTGGGCAGTAACAACAAAGGAAACAACAAGTGAGGGGAGTGACCATCGTGGAGAGTTAAGTGTTGGCCGGGAAAGGACAAGTTAATTTACACTACGCTATGGGGGGGGGGGGGGGGGTAGACATGCAAACACTAGACAACTAGAGGAATCTATACAATAAAGAAGTGAGGAGATGACATGGCCTCCATGCCAGTTTGGTGGCTCCAGTGACATGCGAATGCTAACTAACTAACTAACACCTTTCAATTGGGGAGAGAAAGAGCGTTTATTTAATTCACTATATATACTTTAGAAGCTTATATATTGGATGTGATGTGTACTTCATATATTCCATGACAAAAACAAATTCACAAAATCAACCGTCTCCCATCCCCATCCCCATCTCTCTCTCTTATCTCTCTCAGTACGGGTGGAGACGACTTCCTCGTGGTCCACTCCCGGGACGACTTCGGCGTGCTGCACGGCACCACGCCGTACACCCACAGCACCCCCGGCACGCCCATCAACATGCCCTGGCTGGGGGGCCTGCAGACGGGCAGGGGAGCCGCCGTGGTGAGCCTCCCTCCCCCCCTCTCCCTCCCTCCCTCCCTCCCTCTCTGCGAGTCAGTTTCGGTTGCCTTCAGCTCCCCATATTTTCTGCATCTGCGTCTGCGTCTGAGTTACCTGCTGTACATAACGGTGTCGTCTAGTGACAGAAATGTGGCTTTTTACTCATAACGCACCGCATATTTAAGCTGCTAAATATGCTTTGATGTGCTTTCAAGCAAAGCACTACACTTTTTGAAAGCCAAAACACTCAACTCCACTTCTGACGTTCATTCACAGCAGAGGCAGAGGAAAGATCGTCGCGGCATTAAAAAGCCCTTTGGTTAATAATAAGTGTTTCTGTGAGCGTGGCTTGACAGATGTTGAGATGTTGACTTAGTTCTCTGCCTAACCAAAGGAAAGTGCAGTTTGTAGCCAAGATGCGAGCAGCGGTCTGCTCTCCCCAGTGCCCCCCCTCTCTCTCTCTCTCTCTCTCTCTCTCTCCCCTGGACTTGCCGTTTGGGCGGCAAATAAAGCCTCCATGCGGCCGAGCCTGTAATGAATATTGATTTAGTTTGGATTCTGTTTCTAATGGTAGCAGTGCCCTTTTGAAATCTGCCCATTGTGAGTCATGTTCCTCTTGATGTGGCTCAGCTTTGTCATTGGCCAGTGACGCACACACACGCGCGCGCACACACGCACACGCGCGCGCACACACGCGCACACAGTGCATTGTAATACCGAGACGTAGTCTAGAACAGCTCCATGTTTGGTTTCCCTCCGTCAGGGCGAGAGCTCAACACTTTCTGGAACTGTATTGTGAACTAAACTAATCCAAGCAAAGCTTATAATCTCAACGCAAAGGTCACCGGAGGCAAACAACCGCTCCGCTAATAATATCCCTCTCTGTTCTCATCTCATGCTCGTCAAGAATAATCATGCAAAGCCGAAACACTCGATGCTGTTGTGTTGCGTTGTGTTTCTTGTGTGCTAACCGCACTTACTTGGCCAAACACCAGCAATACTTTTTGGGGGGTTTTTTCGAGTTGGTTCCAGTTCAGCGCGGCCCACGCGGTTCAGACGAAACGAACGCTTGACTGAGCGCTGTGTTCTTCTTCCTCCTCTTCCTTTTCTTTTCTCTTCCTTGTTCCTTGCAGCTGATCAAAAGAAACATCAACAACGTGCGAAGGATGACCTCCCATCCCACGCTGCCCTACTGTGAGTGGCTTCTGTGTGCGCATCACCACTATCCCTCACGCTCACACTCACACACACACGCCGCCTGTTCACTCAGGTGGTTCTCGGTTCACACGTTCACCACGGCGCTCCTTGAGGTCGCCACCGCCGCCTCAAACAGTTAACGGATACAGTTGACTAATACGCAAATATTTAGGTCTCCCAGCGGCTGTGTGGAGACAGCCGTGTGTACGAATCGAAGATAAATCAGTCAACTGAGGAAGTAAATAAAGCGTGACTGTGAAGTGTTTCACTACAGTTCAGTAGTGCAATGTTTTCCCAGCAGGCCTCTGTGCAGTACTGCAGCACAACAAACGGCCGGGCAATATATTGATATTATATCGATATCTTGACGTTGAGACCAGATATCGTCTTAGATTTTGGATATCGTAACATCCTAATATGGCATAACTGGTTTAAAGGCTACATTACAGTAAAGTGAAGTCATTATTTTTGGAAAATACTCTTTAATTCACACAGGAGTATACAGAAATAGGCTTTACCATGTGGTTATTTTATATAGATTTATTAGATTTATTTATATATATATGTATTTATTGAATTAACCAGAAAACAAACTATATCATGATGTATATGGTTATCACGATATTAAATTACCTATATCGGGATAGAAGATTTGTGGCCAATTTTTTGAATTTTTTTATTTTATAACCTTTATTTAACCAGATAAAAACCCATTGAGATCAAGACCTCTTTCACAAGGGTCACCTGGCCAAGAAAGGCAAGAATATGGCCCAGGCCCTAATGTCTCCTTGCAGCTACACAACACACAATAGACCCTGTTGTGAAGCGTGTTGTGAAGCTTGTTGTTTAGCGTGTTGTGCTGCGGTTTGCTTCCCTCCCAGACCTGACCGGCGCCCAGGACGGCAGCGTGAGGATGTTTGAGTGGGGCCACTCCCAGCAGATCATCTGCTTCAGGAGCCCAGGGAACTCCAGGGTCACCCGGATCCGCTTCAACCACCAAGGAAACAAGGCATGGAGAGCACTGCAATACGGGCCGTTGTCCTTCACACAATCGTTTGACACACACACACACACACACAGAAAGTTGAGCAAAGAAAAACATTCACTTACAGCCACACAGTACACAGTACACACAGACACACACACACACACACACATGCACTGCCACACATGTGCGGTGGATTCGGTTGTGCACCAAGCAGAGAAACCCCAAGTGGAGTTTCACAGGAAACCGCTCCTCACCTTGGGAAACGGGGGAACATGTCAGACTTAATTCGGTGTTCCTAAGTGACTGAGTAACGGTCAGAGCCCGTCTGCCTCGGTGACATTTTTCTCCCATGATTCACTGCAGTGCGGCGGGAGGCTTAGCCTCTGTTCAGTGGAGCTGTGAGCTGCTGGCAGCGCGCCTCGGGCTCCGGCGTCCCCCCCGACCGCCCGCTTCCCATCCTGGCAAATTTGCGCGGAAATCGAGTAAAATAGGGAGACGTTGAGATTGGATACTCGTCCGAGGGTCTCATTGTGTCACATCGCATTTACATTTAGGGCATTTAGCAGACGCTTTTGTCCAAATTGACTTACATTAAGGTACGTTTGTCGGTAGAAATTCAAACAACAATATATCACTGTCGGTACAGCGGGGATGTCAGGAGGACACGTCTCTAAGTGCACGTAATTGCTAGGTTGAGCTTTCCTTTCTGGTATACAGCATGGGCAGCTACAGTAAGATGCTATGCGATGCTATTAAGGAATTTTTAATTGCCATTTTTGAGGTAGAGGGTGGGGGGGGGGCAGAACAAGGCGTGACACGGCACTAACGGCGAAGTAACTCGGTCGCGTGCGCAACAACAACGTGATAAGTCAAAGCACGTCAGTTTTTTTTTTACCTTTTGATGATAAAGTTGTGATCCCGGTGGTTTGCAGTTCGGGATCGTGGATGCTGACGGAGGCTTGAGTCTCTGGCAGACCAACACCAGCGGGGCGGCGCCCAAGCCCTACTTGGTAAGCCCCCCCCGGTTACATCATTACTCCATTCTTCTCCCTGGGCTACTTCTTGACTCATGGTCTCCGTTGCTGATTGTTTGTGTTTGTTCGCTCTGTTTGTTTGTTTGTTTACCGATTGTTTGTCTCACGGCAGACGTTGCAGTGCCACAACAAGACGGCTCACGACTTTGTGTTCGCCGGCTCCTCCTCGCTCATCGCCACCGCGGGCCTCTCCACGGACAACAGGTGAGACGCGGCTCAGCGCCCAACTCCCGATTGCACAGTTGGATTATGGCACACAATGACTGCAATGTTAAGTCAGTAGTGCACAGAAAATATTAATAAATGATGAATAAATGATGAATAAATGATGAATAAATGATGAATAAATGATGGGGTTGGAGCTGCTGACAGGTGAAATAAGTCCACTGGCCGGTCTATTAACAGCGTCTCACACTCTGAGGGAGGAGGTGAAAAGTGTGATGGCGACAGGCAGGAGTGACTTCCTGTGGCGCTCTGCGGTGCATCTCGGCGGCACGAGTCTCACACCGAGTGTGTGTCTCACTCCTGTGCTTGACCGGCACGTCATGGCGTGGGGGGGGGGGGGGGGGGGAGACGTGGTCCAAGATGGCGGGTAACTTGGACAGCATCCTCCGCTCTGACGCCGCCGCCGCCAGGGAGTCCGGCTCCGGCCCTTCTTGTAGACGGCGGCCGGTGTTTTTAGCCCAGTCCAGTTTATTATCGGTGGAACTTGTAGTCCTCCACAATGTCCACACTGACGTCCCCCCCGGATGGAAACGGAGCTGAAGAGTTCACCCTATAAGCTAACCCACAATACAGCAGAGCGGAGGAGTTGTGCTATTTTCCACGAACAAAGCGCCTCCTCCTCCCCCGAACAAAGCCCCGTGTTAAAACCGTAACAAAACCGTCTGGAAGTGTGCTGGGACCCCCCGCTGCAGCTCAAATTCTCACACACTAGGAGATTATGAGACGTTTCAGGCCGAGCGTCTAGGAAGGAGGAGGGACTTTGTCGTCCCCATGGTTACGACCCACGGCAAACTGTGTGATACTTTTGTTTTTTGAAGCTAGTGTCGTCGTTGTGAGTGATGTTGTGTATGGAATACGTTCACAAACTGTTTGTGCGGAGACCGGCGAAAAAATATAGGATTTTACATCCGTTTTCTCTAAATGTCGTTTTTTTATTTTTAGTAACCGTGACAACATGGCATAGGTTACTCATCGTATGATCACATGACATATTCGTCATATGATCATATGACATATATTACCACGTTTAAAATCAAAAAAGAAAAACTATTTGGAGGTTCACTGCCCCTTTAAAAGAAACGTGGGGTCGGACAGAGACGACCACCGCTGTGCAGCAGCCGTCTGACCGATCCTCTGTGTGTGTGTGTGTGTGTGTGTGTCCCCCTCTCCAGGAACGTCTGTCTCTGGGACACCCTGGTGACGCCCCTCAACAGCCTCGTCCACGGTGAGACGCGCCGCCGAATCCGGACCTCACACGCTCACTGTGAACCCGGAAACACACAACTTAACCGCTCATTCGCTCGCCATTCACTGCTCCCTGTGCTTTATACATTCACTTGTATGATACCACAATGTTTACCATTAGTCTCTCTCTCTCTCTCGCTCTCTCTCGCCCTCTCTCTCTCTCTCTCGCTCTCTCTCTCGCCCTCTCTCTCGCCCTCTCTCTCTCTCCCTCTCTCTCTCTCGCCCTCTCTCTCTCACCCTCTCTCGCTCTCTCGCCCTCTCTCTCTTTCCTCTCTTTTCTCTCTCTCTTTCCTCTTTTCTCTCTCTCTCTTTCCTCTCTTTCCTCTCTTTTCTCTCTTTCCTCTCTTTTCTCTCTCTCTTTCCTCTCTTTTCTCTCTCTCTCTTTCCTCTCTTTTCTCTCTCTCTTTCCTCTCTCTTTCCTCTCTCTCTTTCCTCTCTTTTCTCTCTCTCTTTCCTCTCTTTTCTCTCTCTCTCTTTCCTCTCTTTTCTCTCTCTTTCCTCTCTTTTCTCTCTCTTTCCTCTCTTTTCTCTCTCTCTTTCCTCTCTCTCTTTTCTCTCTCTCTTTCCTCTCTCTCTTTCCTCTCTTTTCTCTCTCTCTCTTTCCTCTCTTTTCTCTCTCTCTTTCCTCTCTTTTCTCTCTCTCTCTTTTCTCTCTCTTTCCTCTCTTTTCTCTCTCTTTCCTCTCTTTTCTCTCTCTCTCTTTCCTCTCTTTTCTCTCTCTCTCTTTCCTCTCTCTCTTTTCTCTCTCTCTCTCTCTCTCTCTCTCTCTCTCTCTCTCTCTCTCTCTCTCTCTCTCTCTCTCTCTCTCTCTCTCTCTCTCTCTCTCTCTCTCTCTCTCTGTCCTCACAGCCTTCTGCTGCCACGAGTCCGGCGCCACGGTGCTGGCCATGGCGTCCAGGCACCAGCTGCTGATCACGGGCGGCCGGAAGGGCTGCGTCAGCGTGCTGGAGCTCGCCCGGCGCCACCAGCGCCGCAGCTTCCCGGCCCACGAGTCCCCGGTCAAAGCGCTGGCGGTGGACCCCAGCGAGGGCTTCTTCATCAGCGGCTCGGCTGAGGGGAACATCAAGGTACCGCCGCCGCCGCCGCCGGTCTCTCTTGTATACCGCGTTCGAGACGTGTGTGTGTGTGTGTGTGTGTGTGTGTGTGTGTGTGTGTGTGTGTGTGTGTGTGTGTGTGTGTGTGTGTGTGTGTGTGTGTGTGTGTGTGTGTGTGTGTGTGTGTGTGTGTGTGTGTGTGTGTGTGTGTACCAGGGCTCCGAACTGGTTCAAGGAACGAAAACGAAAACCGAAAACGAACGGAATTTTACGAGGAACGGAAACGGAAACGAAAACCAAATGGTCTTCAACTGTTCCGGAACAGAAACGTTATTCTGAAATCCGCAAAACCGGTTAATAACGTTTTTTTTTCGTTCTCTATATAGCCTATAAAATTTCACAAAAGCATAGCAAAGCCTATTTCATGAAAGAAAAAAAAAATTCCGGTTGGCGCGTTCACTTCGCCGCCCGCTAAGCTCAGCTGTCACAAATTCCCACCACCACCACCCTGGTTATATACCAATAACTATTATGGTCTGTGGTTATATACCAATAACTATTATGGTCTGTGGTTATATACCAATAACTATTATGGTCTGTGGTTATATACCAATAACTATTATGGTCTATTGTAAGGTATCGACCACAAAAATAGACTCGGCCCAATAACACTGCCGGAACGTTAAGAACGAACGTTATTTTACGTTCCGAACCGGTTCAGGAACAATATGTTGGTGGTGGAACGCAAGAACGAAAACGTTAAATATACCGGTTCCGTTCGGAGCGGAACGATTGAAAAATAATTTCGTTTTCAAGCCCTGGTGTGTACGCTAGGAAAATGGGTTAGATGAGCCCCGACCGCCCGGCCTGCATTATTCAAATAATGAGCGCCGGCTCGTCGCTCCCCTCTGGGCCTTCTTCTCATGCAAATAAACTTCGGGCGGTTTGAGGCAAAACATTTCGAAGTACACACACACACTGTGTTATCCCGTAAAAAAAAAAAAAAAGCGAACGCGCACAGCACACCTCGATTTTGGTTCAAACCGCCGCGGCGCCCCGTAGCTCCGCGCTACACTCACACAAAAAGGACAAGGAAAGGTTACGCATGTCATCCATTTTTCGTGGCGTTTTTTTTTTCCCCCCCCCCTGCAGGTGTGGAGCCTGGCGGACCAGAGCGTGCTGCACAGCTTCCCCAGCGAACACGCGCGCCAGTCGCTCTTCCGCAACATGGGCACGGGCGTCATGCAGCTGGAGGCGGGGCCGGCCAATCACGTCTTCTCCTGCGGCGCCGACGGCACCATGAAGATGCGGGTGCTGCCCGACCGCTACGGCGGCGTTGCCGGCGGCGGCAACAACCACGGCAACCTCAGGAACGACGTCAAGTTCATCATATAAGCGATGGGAGCGCCGCCGATCGCCGCGGCTCATCTCCCGGCTCCCGGGGGTTCGAGGTCATCGTCCGGGTGACGTCCAATCAGAGCGCTTCGTAATGCGGGGGGGGTGGGGGGGTGAGGGAAGGGGAGGGGAGGGGGGAGGCAGGGGGAGGGTGGCGGTGGTGAAGGGGAAGGTCGGCCAGCCACCGCTGAAGGTCCTCATTGTTGGCCCTGAACAATGGGTCATTCATTAGCCGTTACCGGATGATGTCACATGACGGAGATGACTTCCCTGTGCGCCGCGGCGATGGCCTCGGTCACCGATCGATCGCACGCCGCTGGGACTTTATGGAGGCGCCGCCTGGAAGAACGACAAGCACTGGGGAGGGAGGTGGGGGGAGGAGGAGGAGGACGAACTGGGGACGGGTTCTGTCCAAGCGGACGTGTTTTAGTCATGGATGCAGTCGGACCGGCTGCTGCTGAACGCGACCAGAGGATGTTTTGAGTTTTGAGGTTTTTTTTTTTTTTTGGCTTGAGGTCGCGAGAGACGCTAGAGCGAGTGGATACGACTTGATTGGAGGAGAAGACAACCAAGATATGACATCACATGGCGGGAAGGGGGGGGGGGGGGGGGGGATTCACCAAAGACTCATAGGAACTGTTGGACGTTCCCTCAAATTGACTATCATATCCAGTAAGAGACATGATCACCGTTATTTATCACCATGATAAACTATTAGTAGGTCGAGAGATGAGGTGTAATTGTGTGAGCGCCTTGTAGTTCATTCATAAGCTGTAGCCCCCCCCCTCCCCCCCCCCCCCCCCCCCCTTGCTTGGCACCACACAGTGAGACCTGTGATGATAGCACAGTGCACATTATCTCCCACCACCACCGGCGCTTCGCGTTTAGTCGGCTAGGAAGTCAAATTTAGGAAGGAGATTTAAAGCGGTACTTGCAGGGTCGGTAATAAGCTTCCTCTCACAAGACAAACTCCCCACTAGTTCCATGGACTGTGATGTTGGGATTTTATTATGGATAATTAAATTATATATATATATATATATAGATGTATACAGTGTATATATAATATACATCAGTTTGACCTCTGATTCGTCCTGAATCGCCCAATCAGAGAGGCCACTTCTCTTTAATCTATTTGCACATTCAGTATAATGAAGAAAGTCCTATGTAGTATTTAGCACAGAGCTACGATGCTAGATGGTACGCCTTTTATGAGCGCAATATGTGAAGTTTCTAACAGTCCTCGTCTATATTTAACTAGCGGTATTTTTAAGTGTCCTTAAACTGAGTATTTCTTCTGCCAAACTAGTACTGTTGGTCAGGAGGAGGTTTTTTTGTCAAACATGAGTTGCGCACATTTGGCTTCATTTAAAAGACCGTGAGGCTCTGATTGGTTTAGGAAAACTTTTTTCAATAAAACGTTCTTCTGTCAGTATTTATTTCACATGTTCACCTTTCAATGAACTGAAACTTTGGCGTTGACAAGAGGGTAATAGATTTGCAAATGGAAATTTTTGTTTCCCCTTTTTTTTATGGAAAAATTATGACTTTTGTTCTTGAGGATGTTTTACTTTGCTGGCGTGGACACACCACCCTGAAGTGGACTTCGCTTGTATTTCCAAATGGGCCAGGACTGAGAAAATATTAAAATTGCCTTTAATTTATCCAGTTTGACCATGATTCATTTGCCGTTTTAGCCTATGGTGGTAGAATAGGGTACGTTTTTAATTAGGCTTTCCTTTTCATATTTTAATGTTTATTTTGTGAATCTGTGTCACGCAGATCATGACCTTGAAAGGGTTTCTGTGAACACATGCTAGTGGAATAGCCAACTGGTCTGAAGGAGACAGACAAGGACAAGTACATAATATATATATATATATATATATTACTTTGATGTGAGACAGCTTTGTAGATTAGGCGTCACTGTGGCTCTTCTGTATATAAACTGAATGGTAAACTCATTATTACTCTGCGTAGCGGCGGCTGGTAGTGCTCCACATTCAGTGTATGTAGAGACATACTGCAGTTACAAGTATATTTATCAATATGGTTCATATCTAGGAATATATATATATATATAATTTTCTTTATATATATTTGGTTTGATTTATTCATAAAGTAAGATCAATATTATATTCACTCTAATTCTGGGTTAGCAGCATAGTGTTATTTGTTTTAATCTAATTTGAGAGATTAGCGTAAGCACAAAAACGTTTTTCCTATACAAAAAGAAACATTCTGCTTCAACGCCACAGCAAACACTCATCCCGGCTTATCCCTTCCTTCTCTCAAGCCAAGCTTAAAGTGTTCAATAACACAATCGGCAAACGGCTCCAGCTGCGGACCACATGACCGCGTCTGTCCTCCACGCGGCGGTCCCCCACTAAGGGGTCCGCCGCGTGGAGGACCCCACTAAGGGGTCCGCCGCATGGAGGACAGACGCGCGGCGGCGGTCCCCCACTAAGGGGTCCGCTGCTCCCGGCCGGACTTGAGGCTCGTCTCGCGTTCAATCTCACAAAATGTGAATTTGCGTAGATAATTCTAATTTTATAATGAAAGATGTGTATATCGTACTGTATTATCTACATAAGATGTAATAAAACAAACTTCATGTGACACGGCACCATGTTGTCCCTGGTTTGACTTCAGCTTTAAGTGCTAGAAGAGCTTTTGAAAGAAGAAACGACTACTGCAGAAGAAGCCTTTATATCATTATTCACATTCAACTGTAGTCCATAACACAAACCCCACCATGGGTGTTACACTTTAAACATTAGACGAATCATTATATAGCATGTATATGTATTACAAATTGTTGGACGGTTAAAGACCAAGTTAAGAAAATATATATATGCCATTTGGTGGACTCTTTTATCCAAAGCGTCCACCAACACCGTGAGTGCATCGATGTTTAGCATGGGTGGTCCAAGTGGGAAGTTAATCTAAACTTAAGTTAGTTTGGTGTGGAAAGGGGGGGGGGGGGGGGAAAGAAAGCCCTTTAAGTTAAGTCTGAAGTTACAAAGCAATAGCTTTAGCAAAGGAAATAATGAACAATGATGAGTACAGAGTGAAGGAGTATTCATCTTAACTTCAAACCAAAGTCTACCATCTGTCACCGTGTTCAAATCCAGCCAGTTAACAACAATTGGCCAACCGTTAGCATGTACATCTGCTGTGATTTAAATCTGTAAAAAATAAAATAAAAATAAAAATAGGCTTAACAGCTAGGAAGGAGACAGACGTAAGCGCTTGTAACCCCACTAACATCCAAGCTTCAATCCCTGTTACTGAAGATCTGGAAATATTTCGATTCTTCCTCACAAAAAATCAGCTTTTGGTTGGATGTCATTAATATTTACCCATTACATACATTCATATGACATCATTATTATATATTAAATCATTTACGATATTATTCCTTGGCAGGGCGGTACACATGTTAGGGGTTAGACAGAAAAAAAAAAAAGATAAAAGATGGATTTGGAGGAGACTGGCGATGTGCAGAACGGAGACGTCCGCCGCTGGGCGTCTGAGGAGCTCACAGTTTGGCGAAGTCCTTCAGGATGACGTCCAGCTTCTGACCCAACATGATGTTCCCCTTGATCTTCAGCTTGCCCGCCATGAACGCCTGGCGGGACAGAGAGAGAGGGAGACAGGGTGGTGCTCAGCACACAGACGGTTCCTCCTGGCCCGGTAAGTTAACCCCGAAAGTTTTTTTTTGTTGTTTTCAAAGTGTCGGTGAACATTTTGTGCGTCGGTGTGCTTTTTAACTAAAACCTTCGCAACTTCCTCCACGCTGTCACATAAAATGCACTCAAAATAATAATAATAATAATCGTGAGATGCTGCCGCGTCAGCAGTTCACGCTTAATGAAACAAACCGGATTTCATCACCAGAGCGACGTTTCAAAACGGCGGCTGCTGAATCGTCGGGTTGAATCATCGGGTGAAAACTTTTCTCGCAAAAAAAAAAAAAAAGGGGGGGGGGGGGGGCTTCTGTCGCCGCGTGACGCCGACTGAAGAGCGGCCGTCCGCCGTTATATGGGGCGAACTCTCGGATCGATGCGGAGGACGGAGGGGAAGCGCATCAATGCGGCGCGTCGCGAAGGGCCGTTTGGCGTGAGCCATCTAAAGTAGGGTAGCGGCGCCATCGATTATCCCAGCATGCACAGCGTGTCTCTTGAACCGCCTTTTGAAAAGTCAGTCAGTTTCTCTTAACGCCCGACTGTCCTCTCCCTCCAATTCACACTGCAGCAGAGATATCAGCGCTAAGCCACTTTCTTGTATTAAAGTGGAACGGGCTCACAGGTCGAAACTTAAAAGTACTCTAGTGGTATACAAATGTGTGTGTGTGTTGTGTTTGTCATTTTTCTACCGTCTCCCTTTTGCATGGTGTGTGTGTGTGTGTGTGTGTGTGTGTGTGTGTGTGTGTGTGTGTGTGTGTGTGTGTGTGTGTGTGTGTGTGTGTGTGTGTGTGTGTGTGTGTGTGTGTGTGTGTCCCCCACCTGTCCTTTACTGTGACCCTGTTACACTGTAGTGTAACAGAGAGTGACCTGATTTCAATGCAGAAACCGTTCGGATGTAGTCCGGGGGAACACATTAGCATTAGCGTAGCAGCGTGACGCAACCAACATCGCTGACTACAACAACAACAACAACAACAACCCGCTGCCCCCCCCCCCCCCCCCCCCCCGGCCGGTGGGTTTACCTGCTGCGGGTTGACCTTCCCCTGCACCAGCGCCATGAAGTCTGCGTCAGAGACGGTGATGCTCACGTCCGCCTTCCCGCTGTAGGGGCCTTCGTGGAGGGCCCCGGCCCCGGTCTTCAGGTCTATGGCTGGGAGGGGGGGAGGGGGGGAGGGGGGGGGGGGAGATGATTTTTTATCATTTCTGTTGCCTTGCCAATGCTCACTTGACTAGTCTACCAGAACCTGTAGATCCACTCTTAAACTAAACTAGTTCGACACTAGGGCAGATTAAACTCCCGAAACACTGTTGACCGATTATAATTATACTATTAGTGTTAGTTTTCGGGTTTGAAAGTCCATATCGACCATTAAAAGTCAACAATGGGCTTCATTGTCGTTTGCCTCGGTCGGTACTCACTCCACTGGGCCGCCGTCTTGCCGTCCTGGGTGATCTCCCAGGAGAACACGCCCTTCACCTTCTCCACCAGCGCCGCGCCCGAGTCCCGAACGCGGCGCCCGATCTCCGCGAACACCAGGTCACTCTGGAGGCCGGCCGCCTGCGCAGAGCGGCAGAGATGCGGTTTAACGCAAATAAAATCACTTTTCCCTGTGCATTCGCTAGTTTAAGTGTGAGCAAGATGGATGGATGTTTGTGGGATATACGTGTTTGTGGGAGCGTACCGCTTGGAGGGACTTGGGGTCAGAGGTCTGGTCTTCGTGCAGATCCACGTATCCGCCAGAAAGCGTCAGATTGCCGGTCTCCTTGACCTGGCGGTGGCACGCGGCGGTCCATTAGCGTCAGTTACAGTAGAGTAGGGCTGCGACTACCTCATTATTCTCACAGTCGATTCGTCTAACGATTGGGTTTTTTTTTCAATTAATCATTTAGTCTGGAAAATGTCAGAAATAATTGCAAATTACGAGTTACCAGAGTCAAAAGTGACGTCTTAAATTTCTGACAAGCAGCCAAGAAAAGCTTAAGTATTCATTTTATAATGACCCGGGAAACAAATATTTAAATTTCTGAAGCGTCAGGCAGCGAATGTTTGGCATTTGCGCTTAATAAATTACTTTCATCGCCCGGGCGACACGTCAACAGCTCAGCAGCACATTGAGGGAGCGGGCGTCTTGTCGACTGACCTTGCACTGGAAGTGAACCCGGTTTCCCTCCTTCCACATCTCCGTCTGGAGAGACTGTCCCGGCAGCACGGGTTTCACAAAGCGGACCTGCAGCCAAAAGATATTAGGGGGACATGGAGGAGGAGGAGTGCGGCGTCTGTTGGAGCCGCTGATGAAATATTCAACTGAACGCCATACAATTACTAAACACCTTATGGAAAAAAAAAAAGGTGCTAATAATTCATGGGACCTGGTGCTCTATGATGTCATTACATCACCAAGGACATTGGCTTTGCACACGGTCTGCATGAGACTCCCCCCCCCGAATACGAGACGATTCATCTACGCATGATTTCTTACCTTGATGGCGCTGAACCTGGCGGGGTCGTTGTTGCCGTACTGCTTGAGGATGTGACGCGACGCGAAGCCGAAGGAGCACAAGCCATGCAGGATGGGGTCCTTGAAGCCTGAGCCAGAGAGTCGTCACGTTTTGGCACACATGTTAACGGGGTCATCTTCAGAACAAGCTCGCTCTCGTTTTTCATAAAATCATCCGTATTCAAGAAAATTGAATATTCAAGAAAAAACACTGTAGTACGAGTCTGTATGCTACAGATCTAACCTGTGTGTTACGGATCTAGCCTGTATGCTACAGAGCTAGTCTGTATGCTACAGATTTAGCCTGTATTAGGGATGTCCGATATTATCGGCCCACCGATATTATCGGCCGATATTGGCATAAAAAAATCAATATCGGAAAATATCGGTATGGGTTTTTAAAAAAGCTCCAAATGACTAAAGTGGCCTCTGGCTGTTATACCGTTGGAAAGCTCTAACTGTCCTGAGTCGAATGCAAGCGACCATTTTCTGTTAGTACAAAGACAGTGTGAAATAAATAAACACTTTGTTTGAAATAATTTCAGACATCTGTTATGTTTCAAGTGAGGACGTGGTTTGATGACATCATCAAACGCGCCGCGCCGTCTCCATAACCAGCCTGGGCTGTGCGGCCGTGTAGCGGGACGCTAGTTGTAGCTGTAGTTATGTCGGTGGTTGAGTAACTGTTGAAGTAGTTGTCATATTTTCTATAAACTCTAAATATTGTATGATGTTACCTGAAATTAGTTTTGGTGTAAAACACGGCCGCATATATTGGTATCGGTAGATATCGGTTATCGGAAATTAAGAGTTGAACAATATCGGTTATCGGTAAAAAAGCCAATATCGGACATCCCTAGCCTGTATGCTACAGAGCTAGTCTGTATGCTACATATCTAGCCTGGTAATTGGTCATCCAGTCATCATCATAAGAACATGCAAGAAAATAAAGCATCCACGTTTCTATGGTAACCCACGCATGCCATAAGTGGGGGCATGACGGCAACGCGCGGTGCAAAAATAAACAAAAAAGGTACAATTAGTTCTCCAAGAGCACAGAAACCCTTCAGCGTATTTCCCCTGAATGAGACTATCATTTGTATTCCCCCTTGAAGCATTTCTTCCACTTTGGCACAGAGGACCTCACCTCCCATGGCGGCGAAGTTGGGGTCAATATGAAGTGGGTTTCGGTCCCCGCTGAGACGGTACAGCGCCGCCTGCGTCCACAGAGGAAAGACACACCGGTTTAGTTTCTACGTTACACCACAGCGTCGTTGAATACTCGATCCTGATTGGCCGATAGCGGTCCAAGGGCGTGCATTATGTTCAATAACGGGACACTTCTGCCTTTTCCAACAGCTCCGAATCAACGTGCCAACGGTCAAAACACGTTTCCTTGACAACGGCAAAAACTATTACGCTCAGAGCGCCGCCAAAGAGTATTTTAATTTCTGCTGATTAACTCGCTGAAAAAAACCCCCCAATAACATTACAGATTAAAGTAATTCATCTTCATCAAATCAATTGTTGGTAACAGTGGAATAAACCACTCCGGCGTGTCCCGTTATTGGAAAATAATGGACAGTCGGCAGTGTGGTACGGTCAGCCATCCCGGCCATCACCGCCGCCCCCGTCGCACATTATTTTCCCATAAGGGGGGGGGGACACCATGTCCTGATTTATTCCTGACTTCATTTGCATAAACATCCCTGCACACTCAGGACTAAATGCGAGGCTCATGAAGGAGATCGCTGGAGATCTGCATAGGATGCGCCGGCGGCCCGTTCATCTGCACCACATACTGCCGGCGGTGTATACACAGTGCTGGCAGTACATACACAGTGCTGGCAGTATGTATGTATGTACATAATGCCGCTGGATATTCGCTCTTTTTTTACATTTTTTTTACTATGACTTCAATCCTTTTGAAGCGGCCGCGCAACACGCTGAAATCGTCGCACCTCTACCAGACAGCAACACGAATATTATAATTTTTCCACACAATCTCTGCCACAGTTAACACTTCCATTTGATTTGCAAGCTTAAACCGCGGACACCGGGATGATTCACCCACTCTCACACACATGCGCACGCGCACACGCACACGCACACACGCACACACACACACACACACACACGTACTTGCTCCTTTGTGGTGGATTCAACAACGACGGCATCTGGTGCTCGATTCGGAGGAGGAGCAGTGTCCTGGAGAAGAGGAAACGACAAAAGATGACATTTTTGTCTAGATGCCATCTGTGCCTAATCATTTTACAAATCAGAAAATGAGATAGAGAGACGGAAAGAGAGAGAGAGACAGAGACAGACAGAGAGACAGAATAAACACCTTTGTATGCGGGGAGCTTTTCTTCCCCCCGAAGCCTCCGGCGCCGACCACAAACACTGACCACTGGTTGTTGCACACGAGGCGTTGGCCCTGGAAGGTTCTCACTGCAGACAAGACAACATGGAGAGCAGATCCTTAGGAGACACTTGTATCCCAAGATAGTCCCTCAGGAGACACTTGTGTCCCAAGATAGTCCCTCAGGAGACACTTGTGTCCCAAGATAGTCCCTCAGGAGACACTTGTATCCCAAGATAGTCCCCTAGGAGACACTTGTATCCCAAGATAGTCCCTCAGGAGACACTTGTGTCCCAAGATAGTCCCTCAGGAGACACTTGTATCCCAAGATAGTCCCTCAGGAGATACTTGTGTCCCAAGATAGTCCCTCAGGAGACACTTGTATCCCAAGATAGTCCCCTAGGAGACACTTGTATCCCAAGATAGTCCCCTAGGAGACACTTGTATCCCAAGATCGTCCCTTAGGAGACACTTGTATCCTAAGATAGTAGAGGTGCGCGGATGGCGGTTACAGCCGCGGACTCCGCGGTTAAACCGCGGATCGGGCGGATGACCTTACGAAAAATAATATTTTAATTAAATTCGGGCGGGTGGCGGTTGAACCAATCAAATGAAAAGATATATATAAGTTACATTGTTAAATATTGTTACTTGCATCCGATAAAAACGAGCACACTTTTTTTTCTCGCGTCAGCAGCGCCCGCGGATGGCGGGCGGGTGCGGTTTTGAAATTGGTCAAAAAACGTTGGTGCGGATGGATGGCGGACGGATGATGAGTTTTGTGATGCGGTTGCGTATACAATAATAGCCCATCCGCGCACCTCTATAAGATAGTCCCCTAGGAGACACTTGTATCCCAAGATAACAATGGCATAGCTGTCAGTGCTGAATTTGTATTTTATATATATATATATATATATATATATATATATATATACACACACACATATATATATATTTTTACGTTTGTATAAATCGAAAATAATCGAATCGTGACCTTAAAATAAAAGTCAACTGATCAAATGAAACGGATAACACATGTTGGCATGCATGTATATTGTTGAAAAAGAAATTTAAAAAAGTGAACAATGTTGACTGTGGCCGTCTCACGTCCCACTGGCTCCACTGCTGCGACCTATTTATGGGTCCCGACCCACCGTTTGAAAACCTTGCACTAGCCTATACGTAATAAATGTAATACATAAATACGATGCTACTAGGCCTGCACGATATCAGCAAAATGTGCGATGTGCGATCACACTGTTCAATATTGCGATGACGATATGACTTGCGATAAATAAGAAAATATTTAAGTTTGCATACAGTTCCTGTCTCTTTCAGATTTTTCAGCTTTAATAGATTCCCTGCTTTTAGGTACTCTCAACACTGAATAGCTGATGGTAATTACATTTAAAAAAAAAGGGAAAATAATATTCTTGTGCATGCTTTTATTGAAACCCACATAACATTAATTTACATGTTATTGTAAAAATAAATTAAAGTTTCCTTACCCTGCTCTCAACAAAAACAAAAAGTATCTATTGAAATAAAAGAATCTCAGGGGGAAAAGAGCTTAAATAAATAACACAAATAAATTCTGGATTGGATACTGACAGGGTTAAATAATGTCCAAAACATACTCCGTAGTTTGTGGTTTAAAATGTATATGTTAAGGACGAAAATGAAAACATCCCCGCTTAGCAAATGGTATCATCCTCTTCTCACCCCTCCTTCTCCTCTGCACCGCTCCGCAGCGTGAGATCTGTTTAGTTGTAGTGTTGTGAATCAACTGTTGCTCCAAAGCTGTCTCACACTTCTTTCCTTTTACCGAGAGTTGTTCCGATTCCGATACCATATCGGTGAGTGCTGGAGTCGAGGCACCGTTTACCAGTAGCCCGGTTAGCTCCGTTAGCGCCATTAACGCAAATTACGTAAGTTATTTACGTAATAACTTACGTAATTTGCGTAAGTTATTTACGTAATAACTTACGTGAATTGCGTAAGTTACGCAATTCACGTACCTTACGCAAATTACGTAAGTTATTTACGTAATAACTTACGTAATTTGCGTAAGTTATTTACGTAATAACTTACGTGAATTGCGTAAGTTACGCAATTCACGTAACTTACGCAAATTACGTAAGTTATTTACGTAATAACTTACGTAATTTGCGTAAGTTATTTACGTAATAACTTACGTGAATTGCGTAAGTTACGCAATTCACGTACCTTACGCAAATTACGTAAGTTATTTACGTAATAACTTACGTAATTTGCGTAAGGTACGTGAATTGCGTAACTTACGCAATTCACGTAAGTTATTACGTAAATAACTTACGCAAATTACGTAAGTTATTACGTAAATAACTTACGTAATTTGCGTAAGTTACGTGAATTGCGTAACTTACGCAATTCACGTAAGTTATTACGTAAATAACTTACGCAAATTACGTAAGTTATTACGTAAATAACTTACGTGAATTGCGTAAGTTACGCAATTCACGTAAGTTATTACGTAAATCATTTACGCAAATTACGTAAGTTATTACGTAATAACTTACGTAAATTACGTAAATTGTGTAAATAACTTACGTAATTCGCGCGTCTTTTCTGGTCCGTCGTCATGGAAACATGAAGCCCTGCCAGTGGTGCGGCGTTTGGACCAGAGTGAAAACAAACGAAACGACACACATCACTGTATACCACCAGTATGTGTGAAAACACTCACTGTGGCTTTTTAAATTAATTGTTATTTATTCCCCAGCAAACATTTCGACGTCGATCAGAGGTCTAATCGACGTTGGTCATGGAGGTCGATACGACGTCGATTTGATATGAAAGTTTTTCTGACGTCGGTCTTTCGACGGACGTCGTTTCGACGGCTAATAGACGACATCAATCCACGTCGTTTCGACGTCGATCAGAGGTCTAATCGACGTTGGTCACCACGTCGATTTGAGGGGCTGATATGAAAGTTTTTCGACGACATCAATCCACGTCGTCTCAACGTTGTATAGACATTATTTAAACTTTTTTTACTTTTAAGCCAAGACACTAAATACCCACATATTTAAGAAAAACAATAGTGCTACATTTCAATTAGTATAGGCCTATGCCCCAATTTACGGTTTTCAGTATAGCTACCCACCAAACCTGTAACAAGCAATTCTTGGGCTGCATGAAGATAATTAAATATTTCTAAATCGGTTGTAAACCTATTTACAACCATTTACACCAATTCCAGCCAACATTACCTCAAACCGTGTCGTCAACAAGTCCAATAGACGTCGAGTCACGTGACTTTATTTCGACCCTTTGCCGACATGAGACATGTATAGAAACAAATGTAGCCTATAGATCATTTGGTCATATCAAAAGGATAGCGATATTTGGCTAGATAGATCCATCTATAATATTTTGTTTAGTTATGAATACTAAATCAAGCATTAATACTCTTCAACAACAGACGGATTCAGGGTATTAAGTATATTAACAAAACATTTATTATTTTTTAGCGAAGTAAGCCTATATCTTTGAGAACAAGAACAAAATAAAAAACTCATTGGGACAAAACTCCCACGCCCCCAGTCCTTGCAGGCGCATGTTTGAGATGGAGACCCATGGCTGCTTCAACTCTGTGGCCTTGCAGTTCCATTTCTTAACAGCAGCTGGAAAGAAAGACAGCTAACGTTAGCCCCGAAACGGGACGCTGCTACCCCCCCGGGACGCTGCTACCCCCCCCCCCCCCGGCCCCCCCGCTGCTACCCCCGCTGGGAAGTAGCAGCGGCCCGCTTTGGGGCTACGCTAATGTTATGCTAGCTTTCCAGCCCCCAGTTCGTATGTAACGTTACAAATACGAAAGCCAGCTATCCGTGAGAATTATGCCATGTAGACTTAAACAGTTAAGCATGCAGATGAAAAAAGGATAATGTCCTTACAAATACATTTTCATTTTAAATAAGTGTCTTTTCGGAACTCACCTGGAACTTCGACGCTTGCCAAACTTGACTGCGAAATATCACCTAGTGCGCATGCGCACGGGTTGCAGGACAAGGGGATAGGGTTGTTGGGATTACGTGTTGGTGCGCAAGGAAAAATAGTTCCTAAATGGAACCTGATAAATGCATTTACTCAAATTCCATTTAGGAACTATTTTGCCAGCATGCTGGAATAAAACATTTTAGCACCTATTTTGGCCATATACATGATAGCATATTGCGTTTGGAATAATAACACTTTTCAATAACACAATTAATGTGTAAACTACCGTTCACACTAATGTTCCAAAGTTACATCGTTGTTAAGTTAAATATCGATATAAACAGTGTTTATTCAGTTACACCACTGACAAACATGCTTTCCTCGAAATCACAATTTCCGTATGTTTTCATGTCGGCAAATGGTCGAAATAAAGTCACGTTGTGACCCGGCGTATTTTAGACTTGTTGAATGCAGAAATGTTTGCTGGGAGTGTTTATTCGGTTACACCACTCTAAAATAAATTTTCCTTTAAGATTTAAGATTATGTTTTCATGTCGAAATGAAGTCACGTCGCGACTCGACGTCATCTGGACTTGTTCGCTTCGACGCAGGTCGAGGAAATGTTTACTGGGTCATAGATTCATCTGTTATTTTTCAGTTGTCTGACTATCAAACCAGACAATAAAATAAAGTTAAATGTTTTTCTTTTGCTGTATTCATTCATGTTTTACAGAGGATTTAACCTGAACCAGGCTTTGCAACAATAATAATCACATCACATTCATGGGGGCATAATACTAACTCCTAGCGTTACTCTGTGTGTGTGTGTGTGTGTGAATGATAAAGTTATTTTTCAATAGACATATTTTTTGTTTTTGTGTGAAAAAAGGGTGGGTGGTGGCAGTGGGGCTCATTGGGTGCTCAGCGCCCCTGACGTAGCGTTCTATTTTTGACGCGAGCCGCTGCTGAAACGCATCAATTTCAACAAAGCAGACCGACCGGGCAGGAAGTGAAATAGTAAAAGCCATAGAGCATCCGGTCAATTTTCAAAATAAAACCACCCTCCCGATCGAACACGGCCACAAATCGTCGTTTATAACTGACTTTGTCTATAGGCTACAGCACAACACATTAGGACATAACAACAATAAACAACACTAAACACAATTAAACCAGACAAAAAAGTAAACATTTACTATACATCGTCTACCAACTCATGGTAGAAGCACACAAATCTAGGAAAAACGACCAAATCAACAGCAAATCAACTTCTGACAGACAAAGCAACTGCAAGTCAACTTCGGAAAGGCAAAGTAACCTTTTATTTGTTTGTTCTATTTTGACATCTACAAATGATCGCGTGGTCTCCTGATTCTCGCGTGGTCTTGTAGTTCTCGCGTAATCCCGCGAATCCTGCCGCCTCGCAGCGCTACGCTGTAGGGGACGTGAGCGTCGCGTTACGGCTGCGTCGCGGTCACCGCTGCTGATCGCTGCCACTCTAACGGTGTGTTCCCACCAAACGCGATGACGCTTCATCGCGCGTCGAGATTACATGTAAAGTCAATGCAAACACGCGATTAGACGCGTCATCGCGCCGGGCGATGCGATGGACGCGATAGCGCGGCGCGATGGACGCGTTGGCCGCGAAAAATCGCTTCCATCGCGTCGCCCGGCGCGATGACGCTTCATCGCTCGAGTTGAAATAATTGAACTTTTGCGGCGAATTCGCGTGAAGACGCGCCGCGACAGCCAATCAGCTTTGAGATCGTCACCGACGTGCTGACGTACGGACGTACACAGTGTTGCACAATGATACATGTTTTATATGATATATTATATGATATTATATTATATATTGACCATAATCAAAGTTGGGGGGCACACACACACACACACACACACACACACACAGATCTTTTTTACTTCTTTTTTTTTAGCGATTGTTTTCCACTGGATAACAACGAGGTTATGGCCGGCTATGAAGCACCAGTTCTGGGCAGAGCAGGTGGTTATCTCAGCCATGGTCGACGAGAGAATGAAATGGCGGAAGAAATGTTGTTGTTTGGGCGGGCTCGTCGCCCGATGCGATGCCGCGATGCCGCGATGAGGTGTTTTTTGGCATATTGGACCAGCGTCAAAACTGGAGCGTCTAGCGCGACGCGATTTCATTTTACGCGCGACTAAATCGCGTTCATCGCGTTTGGTGGGAACACAGCGTAATGAAAGTATTTCCACCGGGCCGCTGCGGAACGTCTCAGCAGCGGCCCAGGAGCGGCGCGCCGCAGCCGCAACGCTATCTTTACGTAGCGTTATCCTGCAGGAACGTCAGCGAAGCTTGGCGTCATCTGATTGACTAGTGTGTGCATGCATGGCCCCAAATGTCAGAATGCCACGGCGAGTGTGCATGGCGAACTTATCGCATTACAGACCAGCTTTTGCGATGTGTTTATCGCGAACGTTCACATCGCGATGACGATGACAATTCGATTAATCGTGCAGACCTAGATGCTACCTATACAATCGGCAACTGATGCGTCGACACGCGTCACCTGTCTGAGTAGACGACCCAATACTGTCATCTCACAGCCACACTACTCGAGTTAAATAGGAAGACTTGTCAATCCATCTCACAGCAGCCATTCTGTCAATATCTTGATAAAGAGCTGCAACCTTACTCTGCCCTTAAAAATAGGAATACTGTCTTCAGCAACTTGTTCTCATATTGAGCAGAGTTGAATTCACAGTGCAGGCAAACACACACACACACAGCAGCAAAATAAGACTATTAGCAGCTGTCAATCTGAATAAATAGACGACTCTCCATTCACTGGTTGGTTGAGTTCATTCATTCATTTCCACACACAAACATCCCTGAAAGGATAAACGAGGCTTTCTCTGCGAGACACTGCCATCAAAAGTGTCGCCTCACCTCTAAACATCGTCACACTTAGAGTATATCAAATAATTACAGGAAATTTCCCCCCGGAAAAAAGATAAATAGATAAGGGAACTAGAGGTCCCACGAACGTCTGGCGAATGATTGCTCATATGACTTGTCCTAATATGGAAGTAATGAGTCCCTGCAGACGCGCAATTGCCAATGTGCCCGTTGTCCAATCACATCTTTCCCAAGGACAAACTTGGAGTAAGAAGTAGAAATTTCAATGACAAAAGAAACATTAAAAAACGAAAAAGAAAACACTAATAAATTGCTGCGGTGTAAACAAACACGTGGCGAGACCGTACACATAAACAGCGACAGCAAGCTCACCGTTTATAACGATGACGGCTCCGGATCCTTTGTCCAAAATGTCCAGGATGGTGGCCTTGGAGATCAGCGTGCCTGCAGGTAAACACAGACTCAATCACACATGGACACATGATCCCTGAAGTCCTGCAGCTATTCAGCAGCAGCAGCAGCTACAGGTGACACACAAAACATGTGAATTGGTTTTATCGGAAAGCAAAGGTTCACAAACTGGTGCTCAAATCATAGACGTCCACAGAGTTTTAAATATGAAATTGAAAATGAGATTTTCCTATCAAAGTAATACTGGCATGTTGGCGACCGTATGTCACTTAGACTTGTGAGTTAGAAGAGTAATATCCCTGAAAGGATTGCAGTTACTATATATATACGATAAATACCGTTCAGTTTGTTGAACGTATTCACACAGATTCAAATCATTCTTAAAGAGAGGAGGCAGCGAGAAAATACCCGAGATTGGTAGCGGCTGTGTGCACTGCAGATAATGCTCTCCGTGCAACACCTGCAATCAAACACAGACACCGGCATCATTCACCGCCGCTAGGGCTGGGCAATAATTCATCCACTCTGATATATCATATCACATATCAGGATGATATGATATACGAGGTTTTAAAACGTCAGTGAGAAAGAAAAACTAGTTTTAGTCTGATACCATACTTAACATTTCCATATACTTCGATGTAATGACCCTCAGTTAGACGGTTAAGAATGGTACTTTTCAATTCAATTCAATTTTATTTGTATAGCGCCAATTCATAACGGAAGTTATCTCAGGGCACTTTTCAAATGGAGCAGGTCAAGACCGAACTCCTTATAACATTATTATAGTATTATGAAACATTATAGTATTTTGAATTCATAAGCATATTGTGATATTTAAAAATCGATAGTGAAAAAAATCCCCATAATTATCGTGATAGTACACACAGATACAGACGTACGCATGTGGGAGGAGAGATAGACACACAGCACAAGCAACCCACGCACACACACGTCACTTGACCCCAAGTGAGTCTAACCTGTGTTGGATCTATGTTTAATCCAGGGATGTTGGTCAGACCCGAGTCCATCACGGCGGCCTGCGAGATGATGACCCCGAAGGTGGGCAGACAGGCGAAGTTCTCGTGGCCTTCGTAGAGGAACCTGCGGGAGAACGGAAACCGAAAGGTTTGTACTACCATACCACACACACACACACATACACACACATACACACACACACCTGAGGTGGTCCGGGTCCTTGGTGGACATGCCCACTCCCAAGGCATAGAGTATACACTGCATCTCGGAGTAGCTGAAGGTATGGTCTGGAAAATCATAACCCACCGCCATGGCCTGTAAGGAGAGGACAAATTCAAAATTGCGCTGCGAGGGTCTTGCATGCTGAGTGAAACTAGAGGAGGAGCCCTTCGCTTCGTCCTCATCCCATGGAAGAACGCATTCAAATATTCCAATAAAGGGGGCAGGCGAAGGACGCTTACAGGATTGTCGCCTAGAGATGATGTAGGGTTGGCCACCAGTCCCTCCTCCTTGTCCTTGTTCAGCATGCTCAGCATACTCATCAGCGACTCTACACCACAGAGAGAGACAAGCGAGACGACAACAACAGACAAGGAAGAGAGGGAGTGAGCGGTGCTGCTCACGCTAAGTGCTCGAGTTTAGTCACCATTTTGGAGACAGCCAATGAGATGTAGACGCAGATGCCAAGTTTAAACGACTGCTTGGTGCTTGGTGGAAAAACACCCCCCCCCCCAAAAAAAAGCTTTGGCTCCGAGCTGGAGGACCGGTATGGATTGAAACGGCGTTGGTGGAGCCCGCAGGGGGAGATCCATGTCTGCCAGCCACACCTGTTCCCCCGGATTAAAGGAGGGGGGGGGGCCGAGAAACCGGCGGCCGCGTCGATGGCCAATGACCGAGGGGAGTGCGCTCTGGCTTTACGGCGCGCCACCCCGTATCAGCCGGTACCCCAATCTGCCTCTCAAGGGAGAGGGAGAGTGACAGAGAGAGAGAGAGAGAGAGTAACAGAGAGTGACAGAGAGACAGAGACAGAGACAGAGAACCGCTCCCTGGGCCGTAACCGGCCGGGAGGTCCAGTTTGTAGGGTTTTAAAAGATCCGTCAGATCTGGAGTCGCTCCAACTCCGCCCGCACACAAGCTCAGCACCTTGGTCAGAAGACCAGCGGCGGGTGGGGCTGTGAGAAGGCCATCTTCCAAACCGAAAGGGAGGGGAGGGATGAGAAAGGGACATAAAGAAGTGGCTGCAACAGGTCAGCTAGACACGCCCCCCTGTAGCGCCGGTGCCCCCGTTTAGCTGCAGCCCACATCAGAGGGCAAGCGGAGCGATGGAGGAGGCGGAGGAGAGCAGGTCATTATTTACATCGGTTCCCTCCATGCAGGGAGACGCGTCTCAGTTCCCCCACCCAGACAATTTTGGCACTTGGACGGACGCCCGCTCACGTGAATATCTGGCCTTTCGGCGCACGCACAGAATTCATTCACCCCCCCACCGAAACCACGCCGCAAGCCGGTTACAATGTTAACATATGTTAACACAAATGACAAATGGGATAAGGATTTGGTGGGCTCAGTCAGAGGCGTCCTGTTGCGTTGGCCTGCCTTTTAATTCCCCCAAATGAATGGATTAATTTGTAAGTCACTGTGCCGTATATCCGCCGTGATCCTACCATTTATTGTGGCGGGGTGGGAGGAGTCCTTGAAGTCACAGATGTTGTCCCACTGATCCCTCACGGCCTCGGGAGACATTTGATGGTTTTTCCGCTGCAAGACCTGTCCCAGGGAGCGCTCCCAGCGTACTATGCAGACGCACACACGCACACACACACGCACACACACACACACACACACACAAACACATCAGACCTGCTGTGCCACAGAGTGTCTCGTTTGCGAGCATGCCTCCTATCGCATCCACACACACACGTCTCTAAATATAACTCTTATGATGTGCACAGATTCATACCGATGGTACACACACACACACACACACACACACACTCTACTCACATTTTCCAATCCAACCCGCCCCGACCTGAAAACAGGAAAACATTGCAGAGTAAATAAACAAATGTGACATTTCAACCACCCCCGGTGACAGACTTTACCATTCAATGACAGGATAAAAATAAAAGCCAGCACACGCTTCATAACAAACACATACCATCAAATGTAATATGTGTATGTGTTGCGGTGGGGGGTGGGGGGGGGTTGCGGTTGTGTCGAGTGACAGTTGCTTGTGTTCTCCTACCTCAAACAAGCCGCCATTTTCTTCGCACTGTTCGTGACACAACCAGAGGACGAGCGGCGCCACATGCTCCGGCTTGAGGGTTGCCAGGAGATCTAGGTGAAGGACACAGAAACCCGTCAGACACACGGCTGCGACACAGAGCGGCTTGTTCGCCGGCGTGCTTCTTCATGCTCAACATAAACACGTGGATGAACAATTGTATTAAAAAGGAACTATGTGTACCATTTAAAGTGCCAATATATGAACGGGTTGTAATTTAACTTAAAAAAATGAGACCTTCCCCGACTCTCTGGACCGCCTCGAACCGCCTGTGGGATGATTTCTATTACATTTGAACCGGGACGGTTTTGCCGGCCCGACGTCCGAGTGCAGATAATGGCAAAAACGTCTCTTCTTTCAGAAGTTTTTTTTAATTTGTTTGATTTGCAATTTTATGTGCATTATATTCACTCATGCCACTCCCGTTGGTCTGGTACATAACCAACGTTCATGATACCCAACATTAGTTTGATTGTTTTAGTCTCAACCCACGGAGCTCCACTCCAGGGCAAATCTTCACGATATTCAACACTCACTATTTCAATCTAGCGCCAGTCTAAATTTAAAAATAAATAAAAAACACTGCTTCTCAGTCACCCCTCCTTACTGTGCGTGTGCATGTGCATGCAGGTTTTGCCCATCTGGGTGAACCTTGGAGGCATTGAGGTGTGGATTCTTCCTGTCTGTGTTATTTCAGCACATATCTGGCCGAAGAACGGGGTCTTGTTTGGAAAACCCAAAAGGGTTTGCGCGTCAAACAGAGGCGCGTGGACTTGGGTTAAACGAAGCGCGCGTGGGCGTTGCATTATGCAACTGCTCAGACCAACCAGGCCACTGAAGAAGACAACATTCGAAGAGAACCAAACAAACAAAAAAAATGCACTTCTTCTGGAAGAAGGGCTCACCGGCTGGCAGGATGTTCTCGGTGAGCCGCGAGTGTGCGATGGGCGCGATGGTGTTGCAGTGGATGTTGGACGGCCGGCCCTCGATGGCCAAGGTGTTGGCCAGGCCCAGCAGGCCCAGCTTGGCGGCGCTGTAGTTGGACTGGCCAAAGTTGCCGTAAATCCCTGCAGCCGAACACGTCATGATGATTCTGACCACGAGGGACCAAAACAGACCACAAGTCAGCACCGCCACATAAAATCCATTTAAAAAGGATTTTATTGCTTCCGCTAAAAAATAGTCTGTTTACTCTACGGTTGGAGAACTGCGTCCATAGCAACGGTCTGTTATTCAGAAACAACAGACTATGAAGAATGCCATAATGGACCAATCAGAATCGAGTATTCAACAAAGCCGTGTAATAAGCACAATAAGTCCACACTTGTGTGTTGACTCCATTGCTGTTGACTTTTCACGATGTGCACGACTTGCCTGCCAAACTTCTGCTTCTTCATGTGGTTCCATGCTGCCCTGGTCACATTGAAGGAACCGCTGAGGTGGACTCTGTGGATCAGGTCTGGACAAAATAAATACAACCAACCGTCCACGTAGTCAGTAGTCAGTAATCACGACAACAGAAGCGAGTCAATTAAAAGGAGGCATTCTTAAGAAATGACGCATTTTCAAGTATTGACAATTGGGCAGTTGAGAGTTGAGACTATTATTTAGGATCGATTCGACTCTAGCCGAAGCAAGCCTGGAATCCCAATACCAACACTTTGTGAATTATTTTGTATATATATATATATATATATATATATATATAATTTAAAAAAATGGAGAACACAGGTCACAACTTTTCTGACACAAAAGCTCACCCCAATCCAAATCGCTCAATCTGCCAAACGATCGGTCGCGTAGAATCCTGTTGAGAGAGTGAAAGTTAAAGTTGTTCAGAAATCACCCAGAAGTCATCCGGATTGGTGCAGACGCCGCTGGTTAACAAACTGCATTTATATTTAGCACTTTTGTGACCAAATGCTTCAAGTGTGTTTGCATTGTTAAGCATGCAAAGGAACCGCCAGCAGAGTGGCTGCAGGTTATTCCTCGAGGGATTGAGAACGATAATCTGCACTGTGTTTTTCCTAACAATTCCCACATTGTGCGCCAATTGTTTCACAATCCACAACCGCATATTTTATATGTTTATTGTACAGATATTTAAAAAAAAAAAAGAAGAAAATAAAGTAACTTACCCAGCATTGTTAATAACAATATCTAGAAGAAAAGAAACAAAAACCATGTGATTAGTCGTAGCAGCGTTACCTCACAATGTGCTGCAAGTGCTCCACCACATCAAAGCTCTCACCTATTCGCCCAAACGCCTCCAAGGCAGACTGGATCAATGCGTCGCCATCTTCGACAGAATCTGTGGATCAAAAAACAGACCAATCTGAAACTTCAAACGTGTATGCATTCATACTTTGGGTGTATTCGCAAAATCTGGGGGGGGTTTAGAGAGACAGGTGGACATACAGTACTAGTAGTACTCACCATAGTTGGCCACAGCCTTGCCTCCTCCGGCTTTGATCTCCTCCACCACCTTATCAGCGGCAGCCGAGTTCTTGCCTTCCCCCTTAGCGCTTCCTCCGAGATCGTTCACTAGAAGACACAGACGGACAAATAAATGAACTTCTGGTTGAGGTTTTCATCTCCTGGTTGAGGTTTTCCTTTGTGCAAGCGAGCTGCTTGTGTCGTTTTAGGGTCCACCTGTACTTATCATCTGACATGGTGGTGCATATGATCGGCGTGCGATATGATATGGTGAGAGCCCAAAGGTTGGTTAGTTAGTTAGTAAAGACATTATCTCTACAGGATAGCATGAAAAAGGACGGCAGAAACACATTATCAGTGGAGGATAACATTGAGGTTGAAACGTTGCGCAACACCTGTTGACTCTCTGAGTCAAGGTAACCAGTTGTTCACAAGTTAAGAAGAATATTGACCCATAAAATACTTTTATGTTGGCAATAATGTTTGCCATGCAACGATGCACAGAGGAAATACTACGAAATCTAATCAAGTGCCAAAATTATTTGCTGGGGGGGAAAAAAGTACAACAAAT